>CAXKVY010000140.1:0-160000 GCA_964058915.1 Tetropium fuscum
AATATTCTAGCTATATAACATTGTAGAATCTTGCAAAGGTTCCACTGTGTTCGGTCCATCCAGCTGGCATGCAAATTGTTTCTACAGTAATTCCTTGCCGCAAAGCTGCAGAAGTCGCTGAATCTCTTGTCGAATGCGGTTTAAATCTAGACACGTCGATAGTAGCCGATGATAGCATCTGTTTCACCCATCTGTTGATGGTTTGTTTATTGGCTTCCTTGAAGGGTTTTCTAGTAGTGACAAATAAATAGTCTTGTTGTGGCGTTCTTGTAGGTTTTGTTGTGGTTATATATTGTTTCAACGTAGTTGCAACGCATAGGGCTGGTTTTTCCAACGCGGGTATATACAGCGTGGGCTGGCTCCTATTCCGATCTGTAGTTTTTATCGGATCCGTAATTATAATTTGGATTTCGTCTGCTGAATCTAGTATGTTTGATAGTCGAATTAGAGATAGTCGAATTAGAGGCGTTTGTAATCTACCTGCTGTGATTAAAGCGAACAAGGTAATAAGTTTCTGAGACAATATTGCGAGGGTCAGTGGTTCTTGCAGTTGTCCCATGTATTCTCGGACCGCGGTTGAGATGGTCTCAAGGACATATGCCTTTCATGTATCTTTTAACGGTTTAGTTTGTGCCTAAGTTTGTGGAGAGTATAAGGTATAATACTGAGCGGTGCGAGTTAAATGTCCCGCATTTATAATCATATGCCTGTATAAAGGGACTGTATAAAGGGCCTATATAAAGGGACTGTAAGAAGACTACTAGTATTTGATTTATACCAGTTTCGTAGAATGGGATATTTTGTTCCACCAGAAAACGTCCACCACAATCGATATGTGGAATCATATTGTTTCATAGTAGAGGCTGTTATTGATGCCAATATTGTGTTGTTGGTCGATTCTGGAGTGTTTTTTCATGCCAAAGGGTGTGTGGCGCCTTTTCCCTATCTTCATAATATTCCACATCCACAACCCCTGCAATTTTTAGTAAGTAAACATTTTTTCCACAGCAGTGCCTTCAAAGTGCTTCTTTATAGAATGTTATTAGTGTGTAAAGTAAGACGAAAAAATCAACTAAACATAAATGTGATAAACAATTAGCACTTTTTGGTGGCAAAGAAGGAGTTAAGAAATTTACGTAAAATTGCAATTAAATAATATGGCTGAGTATTGTTATCGTAATCAATTAATTCGCATACCTTTATTAACCTTAGCAGTTTCATTTTCAGGAGACGCCTCATAAAGTAATTCACCAATTATATTGTCACTATTATTAATTACATTATTGTTGTTAATTATGCTAAACTCTTCACTAACATTTTTTACAGTTGTAGGAATTTCGGGAAAGTCTTCAATGACTATTTCAACATTTTCTGCGATGTGATAAGACATAACAGTAGTGATAATAATATTATGTGGGTTATCATTGCCCTCTTTAATATTTTTGTTTCTAGTAATTGCAGTCTGGAATATCACTTCGGACTGTGTTATTTTCGTCCACATTTTCTCCTAATGCTAGCCGTAAAATTTCTCCGGAAAGTCAATCTGCCTAAAAATAAAAAAAAATAATTTAACAAAACCTAAATAATTATTATCTATTGCACAGTGTAAGCACATACAATAACACGCATAAACTGTAATAATAATATGTAATAGCACGTATCAACAATCATCTAATTAACCTCATAATTTGTAAGGTTAGGCATTCAAAATACTTGCAAACTAACAATTTCAGTTAGATAATACTTTTTTATTACCTGTATTATATAAGCACACATAATTAGAAGTTACTTACCGTCTTATTTCATGTATAAATTAGCACGCAATACTAACTGACCTAACGCCATAACAAAACTGCAGCGTCAAGCGATGATACGTGTTGTTGACGTTGAATAAACGACCAATGATGATTCGTGGAATTTAATATTTCAAATATCTTGCTTACTATGGGCTGTAATGTTACGCGGTATTACATCAAGGTGCAGCAGCCTCGACTCTTTGGAAAGAACCAAAAACACAACGATATATATTTTATATATATATGTTAGATTTGGAACTGACAAAACTTCTTTTTAAAAACAATTTATTCACTTTAGTGTAACACTTGTTACTTGGTTACACTTAGATACAATTATTACAAAATACAGTGTTGAGTTCTTAACTCGTTGAGTATAAAATAGAAACTAGTCTTGGAAAGGATTTGGGTTGTATTTATAAAGTGTTAAATGCTGACAAGACATGCAGGTATCTTCATGGTCATATTATAGCTTCTTTGTTCATTTTGCTTATTCTGATAGTTGAAATGCACGTTCATTCTGTGTAATAGAGACAATAGACAATAACATATTGTCTCATATTAATATCAATCTCATAATAATCATATTATTGTCTGAGAATGTGAGATAAGTGACTTAGCGAACTAAAGGACAGTTATAATATAATGGAGTCTATATTATGCTAATATAACAGCTCCCATTTTTAATAAAAAGTTGTTGCTATACAATTGCGACAAGTTTTAAGCGTAACTTTTTCTAGAGTTATCGTTTAATTCTAAATACTCTTCTTCCACTGGTTCACGCACATTAACACTGGGTCCTCGTTTTGGTAGTAAATGGGAATACTTCTTTAAGAATGTCCTGGAACTTGGTGGATGCTGTGGATGGTCATCTGATGATGAGGTGATGCCAATTCGAATGTTCCTTTTTCTTTTGCATTTACATGTTATATACAATATAATCAAAGCAACGATTAATGTTATAATAAAATATGTGAACCATGATATATTTTTGGCTACAAAAGGTTCATTAATTAATTTGTCTAGATCATCAGAATAATAAATTATCTAGTTTATGTTAGCGATATTTAGATCGTCAACGTTAAGGTTACTTAACTTGAGAGGTTTTAAGTTTGGGAAGTTATTTTTACTTGGTAAATGTTCACAACAGCTATAAGGTATTAAGAATGGGTGATGCCTGTAGATTACATTATTTCCTGCAAATTCTAATGTAATTGTTTCTGCGTGGATTCTAATACTGCCTACGAAAGCATTGCAACCGGGTTGCAATTTTAATATAGAATTAGTATTTATAATTTTAGTACTTAGGTCTCTTTGGTAACATTTTATTGTAACTGATAATGGGTCTGAAACAGAAATAAGCCATAAGTTTTTCCATAGCTTTTGTAAATTATAGTCTTTCGCGAACAGCAAGTTGAATTGACATGTTCGGGGCATCGTTTGTAATTATCTGAGTATTTGGGCTTCGCATATGGCGTCACTGTCTATTGGGTATAGAAATACATCAGAACATATTTTTACACTGGGGTTGACAGTTTTACATTGTTCGAGGTTTCTAAGTGGTACAAATAACAGAGAATCATCTTTTGCAATGTACTTTTGTGATGTTGATAGAATATGATGAAGTTCAGCACGATTTTCCAATATCGGAATGGGATAAAGGTGGTATAGGGTATACAGTTCAGATTCCACAAGGGGAAATCTAAGAATGAATACAATTTTTGTCTCCGTTTGGAAGGCTTGAAGTTCGGTAAGGTCTAGGTGTCGAGCTACATTTGACATTTGTGCCGGTAAAGGTAGATTATTCTTTTGGATTGACTGCGAAATAGTTTGAAGTGAGTCGACCAAGTCATGTGGTGTGATAATGGAGCTATGTATTATTTTTAAACGAGCGAATGTAATTGAATTTAAAATATTGTCTAGATTCTTTTCTAGAAACATATGGCTTTCCATCAGAAACTCGCTTATCTCAAGTACTCTCAATTTGGCTGTTATATATTCTAAATTATCAGATATATCGTATATTGATTTCTCAATTTCTTTTATATCATTGTTAAACGTTTCGTCGATTTTCAATTTTTGTATAGTAGAGTTGAAGCGTTTATCTGTTATTAAAGTTGTTACCGAAATTTTATTTTTCAATAAATTTTCGAATTGGTGGTCATCAGTTAATAATTGGTTTATACAGTTGGTATAGTATTCTCCATCGGAAGAGTCTAGGTTACCAGTGATTGCTTTCCAAATACTACCTAATCCATTTAAGATGCCGCGTTTGTAGCGTTTAGTATCTGCAAATATATCTTGGTATTTTTCTTCCAATGTTTGTTAAATTTTGTGTCAAGGGGCTGACATGAGTGTGGACTTCTGATTTAAAGGCTATCATTCGTGCATTATTTGTATCTAATAATATTTTCATGTCGTTTAAAATGTTGTTATTGTGATATATCGCTATCCTGATTGGTTCTCTCTTTATACACTAAAATAGTAAAATATTTTTCATTTGAAATTTGGATACGTTGTTCTTCGTGATAATAAATTCCGATTGTGTGGTTAATGGGTCAATTGAATATTGATATGAAACTGCCTTCAAGAGCAGGAGAAACCTGAAAATGATTTTTCTTCTTTAATTTTCAACATACGGTTTCATTCTGTCGAAATTGATTTTAGATGTTTGCTTTGTTTGGGGATTAAATAATGTAGCAGAGTTTCTGAAAATATCTTTGATTTCAAACGGACCATTGAATTTATTTTGTAGTTTGTCTTTAATCTGCGATTCCTTGACATAAACTTTGTCACCTATTTTATATTCAGGTTGGTTATCAGGAACGTGTTTGTCGTATCTAGCTTTTTCTTTTTCTTTTTGGAGGTTTGTTCTTGTCCGTGCGATTTTATAATAGTATGATATTCTATTATTTAAATCTTTAATATATTTAGATATTAACTCTTCTTGTAAAGGGTTTCAGGAGGATGGCTTGATGTGTGACCAAAAATTAGTTCGTACGGGGTAAAACTGCGTTTTATTTAGTGAATTGTTGTAGCATATGAGAGCATAAGGTATGATAGTTGAGGATGTTCATTAGGGTTATCTGTTTTATTGGCTCTTATCATTTCAAGCAAGGTTACGTGAAATTTTTCCGCTGAACCGTTCGACTAAGGATGGCTAACACTAGAAATTGTGAGTTTAATATTTTATAAGGTACAAAGGTCTTTAAATAGTCTGTTATCGAACTCACGTCCGTAGTCACAATGTATCCGCAAGGGAGTACCATAACGTTGAAAATATAATAACAGTGTATTAACTACAGATTTGGCGGATTTATCTTGTAATGCGTACTCTTGAGTGAATTTAGTTAATTCGTCTCGAATTGTTATTATGTAATTCTTCGTTTGAATTTATAGAACGTCAATGTTGATTCTTTCAAAAGGTGTTCCTGTTATGATTAAAGGGTTATCTAAATTGCTGCGGTAAATTTTTGTTTTCAGCGAAAATGAATGACATTATTTCTAAAATTGGTAAATTTAAGTTGTTTTCGATGTAGAATGTTTTTGAGTCTGTTATTTCATTTTGGTCTTTAAACATGGTTACGAATAATTGTAGTATTGCGTCACTTGGGTCAAAAGGTAATAATAAACTATATAGTAAGTTCGTTTCTTTACCGTTTTGCTTGATAATATATTAATTTTGTTATTTGTGAAATCGGGATCTTCCTCCAGAATATCCGATGATTTTATAATGAAAATATTGCAAATTATTTTGTTGGAAAAATGTGGTTACATGTTTATGGTCTCTATCTAATAATTGGTTATTTGAGAATCTGGTTTTCGAATAATCTGATTGATTGATTTGATTTGAGATTGGCGGGGCCTCTGCCCTTTGACGTATAGGCCACAGTATGGGCCCGTCACGTCCCGCTTTTCGAGAGCTATACCAGTCCCGTTGCCTTAATAAAGCCAACGAGGCGGCTGGGACATAGCTCTCTGAAGTCCCTGGGCATCAGCATCAGTTGTCCCAGGTATTGCATACGCGTATGCAGGAAAGCGGGGCAATTCATCAGAACATGCCCTGCTGTCTCCTCATCTTCCAAGCATCCCCTACACTCAGGGTCTTCCACAAGACCCATTATGTAAAGGTGTCGTCTTAGGTGGCAGTGACCGGTCAGTAGGCCTGTCACTGTTCTTAAGTTACATCTGCTTAATTTCAGCAGCTGTCTGGTCCTCCCAGTGTCGGGACCAGATATGAGTTCTTTAGCCTGTCTCATGCCTGGAGCAGTTGTCCAACAATGTTGAAACATTTGTTGGGCTAAAGTCTTTATTGAGAGAACCGCTGTGCTTCTGGAGATCCCTACGAAGGGTTCAGGCCCAGTAGGTGTCTCTAAAGTGCCTAATTTGGCTAGTTGATCGGCCTTATCGTTTCCCGGTACACCAGCATGTCCTGGGACCCAGACAAGGCGTAAATTATTCCTCTGAGAGAGCGTCTCGAGGACGGTCTTGCATTCTAGAACCAGTTTTGAGCGCACTTCAACGGCACTAAGTGCCAAGATGGTAGCTCTACTGTCGGAGCATATATTGATTCTACCAGTTCTTTGTGGACCAGCTAGCAGCTCCAGCCCACAGGATAGAATCGCAAATACCTCGGCCTGGAAGACTGTAGCATGTGCACCCAGAGCAAAGTATTTACTTATTTGTTCCGAGTCTGAAAAGACTCCGGCACCCGACATTCCATCCGCCCTGGATCCATCCGTATACCAGTTGGTTCCGTTGCGGATTGCCATCGGGGTGTTCTCTATCCCCCACTCCTCTCGGTCAGGGATTACGACCTCCAGGAAGTTCGAGGGATATAGTTTAGTGGGAATATGATCACCACTCATGAGTAGAACCGGGCATCGTTCGGTGGCCCAGTTTCACATGCGAGAGTGCTCGAATGAGCATACCTGTAACTGGTCTAGCGTGCGCAGTCTATATACCGCACGCATGGCTTCCAATTTAAGTGTCCCTTCTCTCTTGCGAACAAGGTGGTGTAATGCTGTTTCAGTCGATTTACCATTCTGGTAAGCGTACTGATGTGCGTGGAGAGGCCGCATTGCAAGTTGTTCCTCCTTTAGGTATCGGTCAATAAGCCTTTCCAGTGTCTTCAATAGAAAACTCGTAAGACTTATTGGCCTAAATGACTTTGGGTCGGTATAGTCCGATCTTCCTGTTTTTGGGATAAACACAACGTTCACTTCCCTCCATAACGAGGGAACATAGCTCCGCGTCAAGCAGGATCTGAATATCCTGACGAGGAACAGCGCTAGCGTGCTTAATCCATGTTGTAGTAGGGCCGGCTAAATTCCGTCACTACCGGGCGATTTGAAAGGGGGAAAGGTCTTAACAGACCAGATTACCCTCTCAAACGTTACTACTCTCTTAGCAGTGCTATAATCCATTGGTCCCGGCCTGCGCCCGGTATCCAAGTGGTCATTACTCTGCCGTGATTTCCGGGAAATGCGTCTGGAGCAAGAGCTCCATCGTTTCCCCTGCAGTTGAGGTGAACCCACCACCAGGATAGGCTAATGCACCAATCCTGGCATTAGGGTCCTTAGATAGGATCTTGCAGAGGCGTGTTGCGGCCGGCATTTCATTTATGCCGGTGCAGAATTTCCTCCAGCATTCTCTCTGTGCCACTCGAAGAGCACGTTTGTATTCGCGCTGGGAGTTATGAAAGGCTTCCCAGTCATTAGGATGTTTGTTACGTTCGGCTTTCCTAAGAAGCCCCCGAACTAACTTTTTTGTTTTTCCAGGGTGTTATTCCACCAGGGATGTTTAGCATTCGAAGGTTTGCTTGTCGCAGGGCAGCTTTCTTCGAAGCTTTCGACAACGGCTGCTGACATCTGGTTGACTGCAATGTCAATCTCAGCTGTATTAGCGAGTCCGTGTGGCATATCCCATGAGCGCCCCTTTAGTTCCTCATTGTAGAGGTCCCAGTTGGTAGCCCTTGGGTTTCTTGAGACAGTTATAGTCTTAACGTGAGTTGCCTCTACGTTGAATAGGATATGTATATGGTCAGACATGGACACTTCGTCAGACACTGACCATTTCTGGATCCTATTGGCTAGGTTCGGCGTGCAAATGGTGAGGTCAATTACTGATTGACCTCTATTGCAGCTGAACGTAGGGACGCAGCCTTTGTTGACGATTTCTAGGTCGCTTGAACCTATAAACTCAACAAAACTGCGGCCTCTGGGGTTATCCCTTCTGCAGCCCCATAATATGTGATGACAGTTGGAGTCGCACCCTAATACTAGAGGGAGACCCCTGTCCTCACAGTATCTGGTAAGTGCTACCACTTCAGTTGGGGGAGCGGTTACTTCAATGGGGAAGTAGGACGAACAGATCACGATATAGTGATCGCTCTGTCCAGCTTGCACCCTGATTTTTACTGCCATCAGATCGCGTGTGCATAGATCCGATAGGGGAAAACAATCAATACCACAAGTTATGATGCCTGCACGAGGATTCTCTGCAGAGGAGCAGTAGTGTATTGCTCCTCCAGAAGCAGATAATCCTCTAATGTTACCCTGATATAGCCAGGGTTCTTGAATTAAGGCTACCTGGCATTTAAGGCGCCTGAACTGTTCACATAGAACAGCAGAGGCGGCCTTGCTATGCTGCAGGTTCACCTGTATGAATCTGATTAAGTTCTCAGAGTTCATAAGCTTAAGGCTGTCAGAGTGCATTGGGGCTGTCATCATCTGACGTCCCCAAGGGCTCCTCTGCCTTATGGAGTTCTCCGGTGAGAGTATCATCTTCTTCGAGTCCTCCATTAGCAGCGCATCCTCCACCTCCCTTTCCTGTCCGAAGGTGTCCACGGAGGCAGCTTTGTGCTCCTCCGTGACCATCTTCACAGACTCCCTTGCAGCGGCACCATGTGGAGCCACAGTAGAGGGAGTCACTGGCTCAGGAGGAGGCGGTTGATTCGTTGCTTCCATGGAGGGCCGCCAGCTTGTGGCGTTCCCTCCATGGCCTTTGAATTGCACAGAGCCTCGGGTTGTTCCATAGAACAAGTGATAAAGAACCGTCCGTCAACGTGATAAAGAACAGAGGCCTCCGCATCTGTTCTTTATCACGTTGACGGACGGTCTGTCCATCCCCGTAACAAGTAGGAGGCCTTTGGCACCAGCTTGGGAGCCCGAGGTTGTTGTACCCGCAGCACTGCTTTCTGCAGAGCCGCTGGGTTCCATTCCGGTGAGGGCCGCAGCTGCTGCAGCCTTTGCCTTCTTCCTTCTCTTCCTTTCCGCGCCGCAGACGTTTGGCTTCCTCAGTTTGGCCCTGCCCAGAGATTTGGTCAGGTCGTCTACTGAGGCAGCCATGGCTGCAGTGGAAGAATGGCTTCGAATAATCTATGATCGACTTTGTTTGATATAAGTTCTGAAAGATTTCAAATTCTTGATTCATTCGGTTAGTTGTTGCTTCGTTGTCCGTGTCATTGTCTGTGTCAGGGTTATCATCTGCATTTGAAAGATTGTTATAAAATGCGACACATTCTTTAATTGTGTTAATTTTAATACGAGATAGAGCATCTGCGTTTTTGTTTATTTTACCTGGTTTATATATGATCTCGTAACCATATTCTCCGAGTTTTAGTCGCCAGCGCGCGAGGCTACTTCCAGGGTCTTCAATTGAAAATAGCCAAGTCAATGGTCTATGATCTGTGATTAGTTTAAATTTTCTTCCAAAAGCGTATGGGCGGAAGTGCTGTACAGTCCATACAATGGCTAAAAGCTCCCGTTCTATTGTAGAATATTTTATTTCAGCGTTACATAATGTTCTAGATGCGTATGCAATTGGTAGGTCTTTACCTGTGGGTCCCTTTGATAACACAGCTCCTATTGCAAAGGCGCTTGCATCAGTGGTTAATAGAAAGGTGTCGTTGAAGTTCGGGTAAATTAAAATTGGGGTAGAAGTTAATGCTAGTTTAAGTTCTTCAAACGAATTTCTACATTCTGAATCAAAATTAAAAGGAATATCTTTTTGAAGAAGCTTTGTGTGGTTTAGAAATTTTTCGCAAAATTCGAAATGAATTGCCTATAATAACCAGCGAGTCCTAAGAATGATTTAATGTCTTTTTGGTTTTTTAGCTCTGGAAAATTTCGGATACAATCGATTTTTGACGGATTTGGTTTTACTCCATCTTGGGTAATTAAGTGACCTAAATAAGCGACTTATTTTCTTAAGAATTCACACTTATCGGGTTGGACTTTTAAATTAGCGTTTCTTAATTTTTTGAATACTTCAGTTAGCCTAGAAATGTGTTCATGGATCGTGAGTGAGTATATAATAATGTCGTCCATGTAGACGAGGCAACGTTATCCATGTTATCCATTACGCGTTGGAAGGTGGATGGTGCGTTTTTTAAACCAAATGGCATGCGAACGAATTCGTAATGACCATTTTCTACAGAAAATGCTGTTTTCTGAACGTCTTTTGGATCTATCTCTATCTGATGGAAACCGGAGGCTAAGTCTAGAGTGGTGAAGTACTGATATTTTCCTAGTGGATCAAGGAGGTTTGATATGTTGGGTAAAGGGTATTTATCATTGATAAATATGTTCGTTTAATTTCCTGTAGTCGATTACGCCTCTCCATTTTTGTTTGCCCGAAGCTTCCATTTTTTTGGGTACTACCAATACCGGAGATGACCAGGGTGAAATAAAGGGTTGTATTATACCTTGATTGAGCATATTTGAAATTTGTGTTTTCACTTCTTATTTATGGATTTGTGGGTAGCGATATGATTTAACAAAAGTTGGTCTAGCATCATTTGTATCGATGGAATGTTTTATTTCATTAGTAAATGTTAGGTTATCACCTAGGTAAAATATATCAGATAATTTGAGACATAAGTCCGTGATTAATTCATTTTCTTCACTGTTAAGGTGTTCTAACCGTAGTTGAGTTTGAATCGAATAATTTATGTCTGTTAAATTGCTTTGAGGTGTTTGATCGTAATCGTTAACATGGTTAAAGTTGAGTGTTGGTTCTGACTCAGCTTTAACAATTTCTAATTTTTAAATCGGAAAAATCTACAATTTTGGAAATAGCATTTGCGTTGATGACAGAGGTAAAAATTCACCTTTACTATTATTTTTTACCAAAGCGTTGGGTAGTCTCACCGTCTCTTTCTTGCGCTAGCAGTATAGCGTCAGTGTTGTTTAAATCACATTTTAATTTAAATATTCTTTCGGTACGTGGTTCAATTTGTATTTGGTTTCGATTTTTGTTGGTATTATTGTGAATAGGACTAGGCGTATTGTTTAGAGATTCGCCATCTACTTAAAAAAGAGGTATACTTTTGAAATTTGTTACTAATTATTTACTTTTATAGTCTACATTGCAATCATAGTGTTCCAGGAAATCGGAACCTAGTAATACGTCGAATTCTATGTCTAGATTACTTATGTAAACCTTATGAGGATCTTTCGTATTGAATGGGACAGATATGGATTGTGTGATAAGTATTTTCTGATCGGTTATTCCTTGAATTACCACATTTTCAGGAAATCTTTGTTTGAATTTTTCAGCTGGTCTTTCCTTAAAAATGGAAAGTCCTGTGCCACTGTCTATATGAAAGTATTTGTTGCGTCTTTTATGTAGTATAAATTCTTCGAGTTTACCGTGAGTACAGGGTTTAAACATAATTCTGTTCGGGGAAGTTTACATTTGGGTTGTAGTCGTCTAAATTCAGAGTTTGAATTTGGTCGGTTAACGTATCTATGGTTGTTGATCGAATTCTCTACTGTCGAAGTTGGTTAAATTACAGTCATATTCATTGGATTGATTAGCAGTATAGTCAGTATTATAATTCTGAGGCTCGTTGTATTATGGGGTTTGATTAGCAGTATAATCAAAGTCTTGGTAATAACCAGATGCTTGATTAGCAGTATAATCAGAATATTGGTTATCTTCTTCATAGTTTTGTTCATAAGTTTCTAAATGTAAATGGTGAGCTCTGGGTTGATTGGGGTTACGATTAAAATTCGGATTTGGTTGAATGACTGAGGGTCTTGGTTGAAATTGATTGGGTTTGCTAACGAATGCAGGTCTTTGATTTTGATTTGCAAAATTTTGTTGCGGAAATGGTCTGGGGTTTTGATTACCAAAATTTTGTTGTTGGAATGGTCTTTGTTGCTGTGGTACATATTGCCTTTGTGGATTTTGATTATAACTTTGTTGCGAGTGATTTTGATAGTTAAAACCTGAAGATTGTTGGCGTGCACGACATTCATTGAATAGATGTCCGGTGCGCATAAAATAGTTACAAGTTTTTTGGAATTGGTTAGGTGTATTCGGTTTTGATTGTTAGAATTTGATTTCGAGGTTGATTTGGCCTATCAAATTTTTGATTCTCGAAATACGAGAGTTGAAGTTCTCGCTTGAAGCGCAGAAGAGCTGCAAGCATCGTCGAAGGGTTACTTGCTCTGATTAGCTGGCCTAATTTGTGTTCCAGCTCGGTGAGAAGGGTGTTGAGAGTCATTGTCTCAATTAATTGGCAGAAATCATCTCCTTTATAAACAACAACTACTGGACCTTGTCCTCTCACTATAAAGTTACTTCCTAAAGCTGTAGTAATGTAGTAAAAACTCTTCCGATATCCTAATCTTAGCCGCCGCAGCGCCGCGTAGGCCAGGGAATCGAACCATCTGGCCGTGTGCTGTATACCACTTTTCTTGTTCCCAGCCTGAAAGTGCACGCGACTGCATTCCCTTGAAATAGGGATAAAATACACTTCTATCATGTGGGATATAGCACAGTCGGTGGAGCACTGGACTCTCACTCAAATCCCATATACAGGAGGATATGGGATTTCAAAACCATCCTCAATTCGGCTTTAAGAAGGGACACAACACCACACAACAAGTTGTGAGGATCGTGAGCGACATAAAATGGCAATATAATCTCCGAAAGAGCACCACAATGGTACTCTTAGACATCGAGAAGGCATTCGACACAGTTTGGATCCTGGGACTAATACACAAACTAGGTAGACTAAATTTTCCGAACTATATGATCACACTATTACACTCATACTTGACGGGCAGGTCCCTGCAAGTACGAGTGAATAACAAACTTTCAAATCCAAAGGACATTCGCGCGGGAGTCCCTCAAGGGTCGGTTCATGCACCAAAACTTTTCAATATATTTATCTCAACTTCCCTCAATTCCCAAATACGAAGTTGGCCATGTACGCGGACGACACGGCAATATACAGCCACAGCGCACAAGCTGCAAATCAACTGTTAAAGGCACATATGGCTCGTGCCGTTGCGTACTATGACCGATGGAAAATAAAGGTCAACGAAGGGAAGTCTGAAGCAATAGTATTTACACAAAATTTTAAATATAACAGAATTATTACACCAATTTCGATAAAGGGACATCAAATTCAAACGAAAGACTGTTAAATACTTAGGGGTACACTTGGACAAAAGACTCACATTTACAAAACACGTTAAGGCAACAATACAAAAAATATATGCTTTGTCTAGGCCGCTGTACCCCCTAATGGCAAGGAATAGCGGCCTAGACAGACAAAACAAATAACTCATTTACACCACACTAAGACCGGCCCTAACATATGTTGTATCGGCGTAGAAATATTTCACAAAATTTTTGTGAATTTAAACTTCAAAATAATCCGTTAACTAACAACATTATGCGAATTAGAGAGCATACTACACCATTTAGATTAAAACATAAATTACCGTACCAAACGCTACCAATATTTAGACAACAAAATTAAAAAATCCCGTTTAATAAAAACTTTTTAACAGCCCCAAAATAGGTAATATTCGAATTACTCACGCTAAAAGGGGTTTTTTACCACCCAGGATTTTCCCCTATCAATTATTAAATGGTTTTCATTATATAACACCTGAGAGAAATTCAACATTTCCCCTAGATCCTTTAAATTCATTTTTGTAAACTTGTTCCTCTCTCTTGTTCTTCCCTTTTCCCCCTTTTTTTCCATTTATTTATTTAACATCTTGTAAGCCACCTGAGGCACAAAAACAATAAACAAATTGTAAAACGTAGGTTAGGAAAATTTGCCTCATTAAGTTATATTCTTAAATACTCCGGCACTCACTATCGGCTGTCCCTCAACTGCCACGGCGGCTTTGGGCACGTGGGTGTTTGACAGACCGTCATGAGCAATCGGGAATATTATATGTAGCACCAATGTCTAAATAAATTGTTTTGATTTTTTTTTATTTTGGACTCTCACTGGGGATGCGCGGGGTCGATTCCCGTCAGCGGCTGGGTTTTTTTTCGTGTGTTCGTCGGCGGCTTCAAAAATCCACAGTCCGCTCAGTTTCTATAAATAAAACTGGCAATTGGGACGTCGGTTTAGCATGATTTATAAAATTATTTAGCCAATGAACAAAAATTTCAGCAGTCATCCAACCTGAGGGTGATGCTGCACCAATAGTCCCAGGTGGTGCATTTTTGTCATGTAATCTTTGAAGTTCTTTCTTGGGAATACTAAGAGTGGGGGAATATTATTCCCAATGGCGTTAATGCAACCACACATTGTAACTAGGGTTCCTCGTTCGCTTGATGTTATATGTCCAACCTGTTTTTGGCCTTTCATTGCTATAACCTTTCCTGTTCCTTGTACCGTTGTGAGGGCTGTTTCGTCAACATTATACACTTGTTCCGGTCCTAAATTATATTTTTCATACATTTACTGAAGGTTATTAAAAAACTGTTGCACCACAGGTTTATTAAAACCCATAGCTCTACCCAAAGATGTTGCCTCTGCTGCTCTTATGGACAACCCCTTTCGCCTTTTCATAAATCCGTTAAATCACAGCCTTCCTGCAGTGCAATTTTCTGTCCAGTTGGCCGGAATTCTTTTTCCATTAGCTACAGCTAAGTCATATGCTAATTTCTCACATTTAGGATTCATCCCATGATGTAATTTTGCCATATTTTGAAAATAATCACTAAGAACGTTCTCCTCAGGAACAATATATCTGATTAACACCATAGTTTGGTGTTGGCATTGGTGATCCTTCCAGAAGTGGTCAGTTCTAGTCAATTTCTTCTCGTTTGTCGTCGCACTTCTTAATCTTAATATATCATTTTAGAGTGGTTCGTGGATTTTTGGTTCTGCATTTTTGACGGATAATCCACCATTCACAACAGCGATAATTGCATTACACATTGTTTCTGAGGAAGTTTTTGCTATCTCAACTTCTCTGATTTTTCGGCGAGGAATTATTATCTAAAATGGACAATAAAATTTATTATTAATTGTACCTACCTGACTACATAAATAACTTTTTAAATAGAGGTATAGTGGCCTGAGTGGCCACCCTATAATATATTTATTTAAATAGTGACCACTGTACCTTCATCTAATATGGCCACTGTACCACCAGTCACATGATTTTAAAAAAGTTGTCTTCAACATTATACTTCACACTTCACGAAATCAAAATATTAATATACCAGTAGA
Organism: Tetropium fuscum; assembly: GCA_964058915.1. Lineage (NCBI taxonomy): Eukaryota > Metazoa > Arthropoda > Insecta > Coleoptera > Cerambycidae > Tetropium > Tetropium fuscum. The sequence goes on from CAXKVY010000140.1 coordinate 15,292, forward strand.
AACTTACTACATGTATTAGGTATAAATCGCCCACACTAGTTTACTTTGATACGTACTAATAGTAGTCACTAGTAACAATTTTCCTTCCGCCCGGTAAATTACTATGAGTACGCAATTTCAGGTTAGGTGTATTTTAAAACAAATACGATCCATGTCGAACCAACTAATGTATTCACTTGGTCTATTCACTACTAGATGGCAGCACCCATCCTGCATAAATGAGAATATTAGAATATGTGGCCACTGTTCCTGCATGGCCACTGTTCCAGACTCTCCCCTATATAAATACAAGGACAAGGAGGCAAATAGCCGACAATTTTACAAAACCTTTGCGTAAAAATTTGTTTACATTTTTTATTCACGAAATAGGTTTATCTAACAAAATCACTGATATTAAAGAAGTGTGTTGAATAATAAAGCAATAACAGTAGTTTTGTTGTACCAATGTTTACTGACTAGTATGTAAGTTATAGTTGTAGTCTAGTTCTATTTAGTGTAGAGTAAAAGGTATGAAAGAAAAGAAGAATGTTCAGTGAATATATAGTAGTAGTAGTAGTTGGTCTGAAAAAGAAGGTTATAGAGATGTAAAGCTGTAAGTAAGAATGTGTAATAAACAATAAATAGATTAGAAAAATACTTAGTTTTAATCAACTAGAAGCTTCCACTATAAATAATAACTCAACAGGATGGGCACATATTCTATTGTTAATTCCTTAAATGCTTTATGAGGCGTCATATTTAAGTTTCACTTTTGTTTTATTAACTGAGATTTAGCTATCATATGTTTACGTTCAAGATGATATTTTCTGTTGCCATGTGCTTCATGATTTATATTTTTTAAAGTACCTGTGCAATGAATTAAGGTATTTTGAGCATACAATTTACCCCTGGCAGGTGGATCATTTTGGTACCCTACAGGTAGCAGTCCCGGAGTCCCACATCTAAAACAAGCTGTTTTTCCTTCCATTTTTCTAGGTGTTCTACTTTTGGTGAAATGTTTCTGCCTCTTCTGGAATGCAGATCGATCTGGCTTACAAGTACCCTGTTTGGAAATGTCACAAGTCTTCAAGTAAAAGGACTTCACAAGTCGGATAATCATTTGCTCTAGCGGCTGCACGAATAGAGGTATCAGGAATACCCCCTATGACACAGGACACCGCATCAGAACCAACCAACTATCTTACGTTCATTAAGTAATGCTATCTTTTCGTAATAATAAACGATATATGATTCATGATGACCTTTGGTGCGTTGCATCATCTCTTGGAGACATCCAAAGAAATCACGTTTTGGTGGAAAATCCTTTTTCAGTTCTATCTTCCATTCTTCCCAAGTATGCTGAACGGTCGACAAACTCCGATACCAGATTTGGGCAATACCATCCAATTTTGATATGGCATTATGGACAGTAACTTCATCACTCCACTTGTAGATATTTTTGAGTTCATCTATGCGTTGACACCATTTATCAACTAAATGACGCTGATCCTCTGGGTCAAATTTCGGTGCAACACTGTCCTGATGGTCGCTCAGTTTGTTACTCCATTATTCTCACTCCGGTCTTTGACCACCCCTGCTAACTCAGAACTCTCACTGGTCGATGTAGATGGAGTTAGTGTTAGCGAAGCAATTCTACTGATACTTGCAATTGGTTCATCCTCCTCCGACGATGATATCGGCGATATAATCCGTTTTCTTTTTGATATGGTGCGGGTTGATATGGTGCGGGTTATATATCAGTCGAACCGGCATCAAGTGAAGTGAGTCAAGTCAAAAGGTTACGTTCAAAAACTAATCACATCATACGACGGGCAGCTTAAAAGACGAGTGCAATGTCACAACTGGTTGAGTGATCAATTCAACCAATAATGACCACTTACAATCTACGCGTCCGTCACATGGTGCTAGATTAGCTAGTTAAGTTACTATAGTCATCTGATACCAACTCGACCCCCCTCATCAAGGCATCTAATCACTATTTTCTGATTACTCCCTGTATACTACTTAATAATACATTGGTGTGACGCTCTTTCCGGCTTCGGGGCGGAGTTTCTATCTCGAGCGCCACTGTCTGTTTTAAGTGTAGACAGACCACTTTTCCCTACAGACAATATCTGCAGGGGCCACGAATAGCTTTAAGTGGAGAAGGGCGGAATCCAGGTCACGTGATAAACATATAGGCCTTGTATTACCCTATCTTCAAGAAATACACAGATATATGGTTATTACATGTTTATTTCCAGATTTATACCAGCCAGATCAAACACATATTTATATATACTATTTACACACGGATATATACACATAGATTACTCAGTCTGCTCATAACGAGTCATGCGATACGGGGTTCAGAGAAATGGCGGGTAGCGGGTTTGCCAAACGGCGGCAGAAGCAAAAGCAAGCAGGAACTACTTTAACATGCGGAGCAAGCAACGATGATATTTATGGTAACATAAGGTATACGTGCAAATGACGGCGGCTGTGATGGGAAAGCTAGTGGCGAAAAATGCCAAACTAAATAATGGTACTACTTTTAGCGGCGGAGGAAGCAATATTGGCGAGAATGACACAGGAACTATATTGTTGCGTTTAAGGAAATCAGGATATATTAACGTATTCGCGGACGAGTGAGTTTTGGATTGAGCCACTGTATTGGAAGCCATCGTATTGGAAGTACAAACTTGATCGACTGTAAACTAATTCACACGACACTACTAGACTGCTAAACCTAAGTTCGCTATCAGTCCTCGGTAGGCGACTGTGAACACTATTTTCACGTCTCGTATTGGTTACCTCACTCTTCCGTGCCGTTATGTGTTTTCGTGTGCTGTGCTTAAACTCGAGAACATTTTCTTAACTGGGGCATTTTTATACGTACAAATCGTTTATCCACTTTAAGGGGTTTTTAAAACAAAGGTGTGTAATTTTGTTTATCAGTAGAATAGATGTATATACGTCGTACCTCTACTGATATAAAACGTTATTTTTAGGTTATGATGGACGATTTCAATGAAGAGGTTTTTCTCTCATTGGGAAAAGTGTTTTCTTACCTGCAAGCCACTCCAGAGAGTAGATGTGTTGTAGAGGGTGAGGCATTAGTAAATGCCAAGCATATAATTTTACTTGGCTACTATGGAATTAGTGCAAATTATAGCACTGTTTGCAAACTAGCGGTGTAAAGAACTCTCCGCATGAAGTAACTCATCCACAAAGATGTTCTAATTTTGCTAGTTGTCAATCTAGATAAGAACTATACAAGGACCATGATGCTTCATAATTATTTTAGAAGAACGTGTACTGTTTTGCGTTCTCGATATATCGCTGGGTTAATGCAGAAGTATGCTATGTCACCTTTAGTACTTTTTACAGGAGAAGAAAAAAGCCGAAGAACTTGCGAATGTTTAATATTAACATTTTTAAAAACCGTTAGTCTATTGTGTTTTTAGTGCAGAATATTCTCTTAATATTAGTATACTTAATCTTTATAAAAATCAAAAAAAATCATTTTAAGTGACTTAGGATACTTTGATTTTGTAACAAGTATAGTCTATGTTCATACTTAGAAATCAAGAACAAAACTAAAACTATGCGTAATCAAGCGTATGTTACAATTATTGTAGGTGAAATAAGGGGAACCTGCAAAATGTATGTAATGTTATTTATTACGACTAAAATTATTTTTCCTGGAACATAAAATGTTCACTGAAAACAATGTAAAATGAACAAACCAAAAAAAATACAACTTTTAAAAAAATCATAATCCTTATGGTAAAACTGGAATGGTGAAAAATACTTATTCATTATCTGAATCTACCTCATCCCTTACATTTTCACTGTAAGGTAGTCCTTGAAAAAAGTCGTGATATTGAGAAGGTATAACCAGTTTGTTGCAAAGAAAAAGAAGGTGTTCATACTTTTTTTTCTTGATCGGAACTAAAGTTTTATACAAGGGTTTCATTAAGTAATCGCTTCTTTTCTGCATTGTCTTTCTTCCTTTCTGTAGTAAATTTATTCTATTGTATTCTGCAGCTTCATACTCATACTTGAACAGTATTGTCTCCGGATACTGCGGGTTCGTCTCTATAATTTTAATTTTCTGCCATTTTACTTTTTCGTTATTACTGCTCTTATCCTAGTTTAGAGAAGTCTGTAGTTGCAAGTCTTTTAAATCGAATATAAACTCTTTTGCCATTTCCTGAACCTTATACTGAGGATTATTTCTTTTGACAGTGCGAACCAAGGTATACCATTGGTCCGGTAAATATATTGGAAAATTTTTGGAGGCGCGTTCTATCAGGCTATGTACGGAATCGCCTTCGTTCTGGGAATGGCCATTTTCTAAATAACTATGACGAATTTTAATGGTATGTTTGTTTGTTAAATAATTATACAAACTGTAGAGGTATTTATTCCGGTTCTGTCCAGAGCAATTGTCGGAATAAAAGGAAAATTCCTTTGTGCCTTTTTTAACTTGCTCATCTATAAATAATATAAGACAGCTTCCTATTTCTGATGCACCTCTCCTAGCGATTCCCTCATGCCACATGTAACAACTACATTCTTTTGAAGCCAAATTAAATATAGTAAAGTTGTATGTGGATAACTTCAATTTGTAATAGGCAAGACCTACTTCTGATTTTGGTACAGGCAAGATTTGTTCGAGGTCAAATACAGCTACACACTCCTTGTCATATTTTCCCTTTTCTTTGTCTTTATTTTTATATTCTCGGGCTAAATCCTTAGTCTTAATATGGAAGTTATACTCATCTTGTAGTTCGGTTTTTTGATCAGCTGAAGAATGTTCATATCTGTTACAAAGATCACACAGGTCTTTTTTGGTACCAGAAACGATATGTTAAATTCACAGGTAAATATTTGCCGGTATACTGCAGAACTTGCAATGTATGAGATGTTGCTACTTTCACAAAACTCTTTGTAAAGGTCATACATTTTTGCTACATTTAAAGTAGATGGTAGTATCAATCGGTTGCTGTCCTTACGGCAGTAATGACTTTCCATGGGCACAAAGGACTTTATATGCTGTCGTACGGATTCTTTAACCTCTTCAGGCAATTGGCTATTTTTTTTAACTTTACCGCGTTTGTCAGCGGGGATAGTAACATTTTCTATACATTTTTGAGCAACCGTTTTGACTACTTGAGAACTAATATCTAATGTATTAAGAAAAAAGGTTCTGCATACCCGTACCTCTTCTGCGCCATTTAAATTCGGCAAGTTATAAATGAATGTATAGTTTCTTCTACTATTTACAGCAATTTCTTCATTTTTATCAGCCCTTAGTCGACATCTCGATTTTGGGCAAAATTTGACGTGCTTCGAAATAAAATCTCTTTGTCTATCTATGTTGCCTAAGGCCCAATATTGATCAAACACTACCTTTCTATTTTCTTCACTAAATTTAGTTGAACACTTTAAAATGCAGATACATGGACCTTTCATTTCTCGAGCAGACACAAGTTTGTTTTTCCAATTTTTATACTTTTTTCCACTATTTCTGAGCCTCTTGATTTTATTTCTTCTCCATTCACCTTCTTTATTTCTTAATCGTTTACGGGTTCTTCTCTTCTCTGCCGTTTCAATATGGTCGCGTTCTGTTTCATCAGAATTTTCATATTCTTCTTGCTGTGGTACATAATCTGAACCACTGTCTGTTTCATAAGGCTCTGATTCGGAAAGTGATTCCTCTTGGTCACTGGTTGCATTATTGGCAATGCAATCGTTTTGACTAGAAATCTGTGGAATGTCGTCAACCTCAGCCTGATCAATGGTTACGGTGTAATTTTGAATTGGAATGGTAGTGCTGTGGGTTGCTTTATCAATACTAAAGTTGGGAAGTACAATATGTTCATCAAGTCCCTGGGTAAAGTCTGCAAGGTTATCTGTATAAGCTATGCTAAGAGGCTTGATGTTTTCATGATGCATCGGAATTTGGTTTTCAACATCACCTACAACGAAGAAAAATATTGTAGTAGCAGAAAATATATATATTTGATATGGTAACATAGCTGCTATATTTAAGCACCTTGAGCTATTTGTCGAATGGCTTCAAGCTGTTGAAGGTCACCAAGCAGGCCATTATCAGTTATGCTGCTAAGAGGCGTGCTGTTTTCGTCTTGCATTGAGGTTGGGTTTTTAACATCATCTAGAAGAAAAATAGGAATACCAAATAAAATCATGCTTCATCCAAAAAAATTGAGTAAAACAAATTTTAATTAACATTTTTTTATATTGCAGTAACTGCTATATTTAGTCACCTTGAGCTATTTGTGGAATTCGTTCAAGTTGTGTAAACTCTGCAAGAGCGTCTTTATTAAATATGCTACTACTAGACATGTTGTCTTCGTCATCCCTTGGGTTTTCAACAGTGCTTAATTGAAAAATACAAAAACTTCAGCAAATTTTATAACATTTGAACTTGACGTGAAATATGAACATAGGCGTGAAAACCTCATTTTCGCTAGAAATGGACTTAGCATACTTCTGCATTAACACAGAAGTATATAACATACATATAATAATAATGACATTATTAAACAAATAGCTTAAAAGTCAGAGAAATATATAAACGTTAAAAAAGTTGTTTGGTAGCATTAAAAGCAGTTGAGTAAAATAAGGTTGTTTTTGCTTAGCCTAATGGTACCAAGGTATCGCCACGTCTGCTTCCCTCACCTGCAAGTAGTGTATCATGCTTTGTATTAGCCATGTTGTTTTTGTATAAGTGTTACAAGAGAATTTAGGAGGTCGAATGATGGTATACCTGTTAAAGAATTTAATTGTGAACTAAGTTCTATTGTTGACGTAAAAGTTTGATATTTTCTTAGTCATCTTATTTCATGAACATAATTCTTTTGTAACACTAAATAATAAGCATATATTATTAGGCAGAAAATAAAACAATATATTTCTTAATTTAAAATGAATTAGTCTATATCTGGAATTTTACCATTATTTTATATTAAAACTAAATATGAAATAATAATTTTTGTGATTTTTATTTTATAGCCTACCTACATAGAACTATATATGTTTGGCAATTTAGCTATACTGTACTGTATGACTCATTTGAAACCGGAGCACCCCTGTAAAATTTTTGTATATGGAGTTAGTTTTCTTTTCAATTTTTGCACATTCTAAAGAAAAATGGTCAGTATCACCCCATAAATACAGAAATTACAAGGGTGTTCGGGTTTTAAATAGATAACGCAGTATAAATATGCAAACTGCTTATTAAGGGGTGTATTCTGTGAATAAAACTTAAAATTTTAAGGACCTGTTACAAAATATGCCCCTACATAATATAAAAGATTCAAGTTAATTTCAAAAACAACATCAAATTGCAGCAATTACCGAATTCTTTATTCAAAATTTCTGCAATACGTAGTTTTTTATAATTTTGCTCCGGTAGTGGCATTTCTGATAATGTCAGACCAACGTATTGTCCAAATGCCAGATTTTTATCACTGAGCGTACTTTTCTGTTTTAGATAAGTCCCGACATTGGACAATACTTCCTCTATGACCGGAGGAACATTTATTGCCTTCACTTGCTTCTTTTTTCGCATATTTTCTGTAGATGGTGGGCGACTACGCTTAACTGGTTCACGGTGAGGTGTGGCGCATATTTCGGCTGGTGTTCTGGCAATATTTTCCTGCGACGCTTCTCCACATGGCTCACTTTCAATATCGCGACATGTGTCTTCGTCGCTTCGCACAATAGTATTGGCGGGCTTCCATACAATACTACATGATGACGAACCAGGTGTTGGTATTAGTGGGACCGATTCTTTTGCCGACACATTTTTTATATTTGAAACTCTCCTGAAATCAGAACCCGCTAGATAATTTATTACAATCAGCAAAGCTTATATACTTACTTCCTTGTGGCAATGTGTTTTTCCATAAACCTCATTTGGTTATAAAAAGGCCATTCAAAATCTCGGGGTGCTGACCTTAGGCGTCGCTGTTCACTATTTTCCTTTCCTTTGTATACCTCTCTCTTAAATTCCGCCAGATACGTTGACATTCTTCAACACTTTAAAAGTAGTATAAATAGCTAGACATCTCAAAGTACATATCTGTTTGTTGCATCGCATCATCTATTGATTGCCATGCATTTTCCTTTTTCATGGTATTTTTGTAATCTAATAAAGATTTATCATATAAATAAGGAAAATGTTGGATAACGTCATTTAAAACGACTTCTTCGGGCATTCGGACATGTTTGCCGATTTTTTCCCGAGTACACCCGATTCGCTAACGATATCGGTAAGAAATAAAAATTAACCAAATCTTAAGGTATTGTTCTATTCTGGCTTTTTAATATTTTAATATAATTAATAATAAGCCCCAATTTAACCAGAATAATTTATTTAGCCGTTAATTGAATTTAGTTTAGCAAGTTAAAGTATATTTTAGATGAGATAAGAAAAACGAAAATGTTAAATTTAAAAACTATAATAGGACGCCACCAGTGAATTTAATTAAAGCAGGTCACTGGGCCTGACTAGCCATGTAGAGCAAAACGGTTGAGTTCGAGGGCCTAGGTGATACTCACAAATATAGAAAATAGCTGAATCTTACCTACAATCCGTCGCAGATACTCTCGATAATACAGCACTATTAATAGTAATAATAATTATTGGTAGGTATTTATAAGTAATAAAATAAAACAATTTCTATGAATAAATAGACAAAACTTAATGACAATCCGGTAAAGACTAAAAAACTGAACGAAGGTAAGGCGATGTTAGAACCAAGTGAACAAAAAGTAATAAACAAATAATTATGTATGATAAGCTTAAAATGTTAAATTTCGTAGTCTGGCAAGAACTCTTGCATTGGGTGTCTTTTTTCCTTCCTTAAGTAGAGGAATTTGGTTTACTGCTAGGCTCCGCCCTTTGCTAAATCGCGAGTCCCGCGTTTCGATTGGGGTGTCTCGTGGCAGCTTGCGCTGAACTCCCAGATACACTCTCGAAACCGCGCCCTTTTTTGCAGCTCCCGACCAGATTGAACGTTCGCCTGAAGTTAAGCAACGCTCAATCGGGTCGGGACTTGGATGGGTGACCGTACATAACTGTCTTGCTCCGGCCTTTATTTAATAAAACATAAATAATAACGCCCCAATTAGCGGCCGAGCGTCTGGACTATGACTAATGTGATTGAAATGGAAAAGTTAATAATGATGGTGAATAAAATAAAGTAAAAAAATCTCAAAAAATTATCGAATGTAAGTGTCAGGCGCCACCAGTGATAGTAAGGGTCACTGGTCCCAGGTAACTCAGCAGGCAGTGACTCTGCTCAGGGAGTGAACTCGAGGGCTCTGTGATGCTATGACAAGGTTTACGGGAAAAATTTTAACAAGAAAGCTCAAATTCTTACCTGTCCGGATCTCTCTGATGATTGTCTCGTTGGATGAAATGAAATGCACACTAGGTTCTTTTCGTAAGGTAGGAAATTGGGAATGGAGGTATCAGGTAGGTACCGTATGAAATGAAAATCAAGTTTAAAAATACTAAACACTAAAATAACTGAAAATGCTCTTTAAGGCGGATGTAATTAAGGTATCTATGAATGATATCAAAAATTGGAAATGATCTATTAAAGCGTTGATTTATTATTACTGATTTTACGATTATTTTACGTAGGTATAAGGATGTGGAAGTTGCACGAGTTAACAAGCACTGAATTTAGTATAATGTAATGAATGCGGATGAATCTAGTCGCGTTTAAAGCCGAAAACTAAAATGGTTGAATGCTGATGAATTGATGATGATGACTTACTAGGTAAGTTTGTTGATGAATGTTGAAAGTGAGTATCTTCACGGCTGAATAGCAAGTTTTAAGTTTCAAGTGTAAAGCGCAAGTAGCAAGTGTCCGCTTGTAGCCGTATGCGGAATATTTATACGTTTGTGACGGAGATTGTTAGTCTCCGCCCACCGCGCGTGTCAGGGTCGTCGAGTCGGGATTGGCCCGTGCCGAATTCCGAGCGACGTGACTGCTGGATATACACCTGAGGTGCGCCGATTTTAGATCATTTCCTTACTGTACACAACACGCCCCCTCCCCTAAGAGCGCTTTTCGGGTATTTTTCATGGTGGTTTAGTGTATTTCCTATTGGTTATAAATCTATACCCTACTATTTGACTTTTAGGTTCCGGAAACATGTGTGGACCTTGCTTTATTTGGAACGTTGGATGTGTACCCGGCTTAAGGCTAAGAAAATGGTGTGCACACTGCTTTAGAATGAATTATGAATGTTTTAAAACGTTGAAAACTAGTGACTAGATCTTTTATGATAATGATGATTGTTTGTGACTTAGAGTTCCCTACTAACTTAATACTAATATTTACATAATTAATTTCATTGACCATTGGGTCCGACAGTAACGCGTGGCGCCTCTTCTAATGTTGTCCTTTGGGGATTGTCATCAGCCTCTGCGTGAACCTGGGATACGGTTCTTATGGAGCCTCGCTTAATGGGGGGAGATCGGGATCCGTCGCTGCTAAATCCGCTTACGGATTCGCTGCTGGTCGTTATCCATTTATGGCCTTTTGGGAATTTGAGTTTGCCCTTGAATGGGGTAATAGGCCGTGGTGGATCTGCTGCTGCTGGTGTGACGGGGACTTCCGTCGTTGGGGGGTTGATTCGGCCAGTGGCGCGAGGGGGGAATGAATTGTCGCCAGTGGCGTGGAACGAGGGTATGCGCCGTTCATGGGCGTGTAAGGGGGGTAAGTCGTATTCGTCGGACGAAGTGTCCGACGATGACGAGGAGGTGACCTCTTGGACGCGGGGTCTGCGAAGACGCTTGGGTGTCTCTTCGTCGCTTGGGGAAGAGCGACGGTAATGGGGGAAGGGAGTACGTTTTTAACCGGATGCGTCGGTAGGGGACGATGGGTCACGGAATCGCCAGCGTTGGGCTGTGCGCTGATGCGATTCCGATCGGAACTGCATTCGATGCTGCTTTCGCCTTGAATGGGGGGATTCGGGAGGTGACTAACCTGGAGATTTAGACTAGTGGAGCCTCCGGGGAACCTGGTCTCGACGTGAGTGCTGCTACGAGTGTGAGACGGGTTTGGAAGGGGCACTTCGCCGGAAGTTGGCGAAGCGTGGGAGTGATGATCGGATTCAGTAGATGTTGAACTGAACCGTGGTGATGGAGCTCTGCGTGCTTCCGATGGAGGGTCTTGGTAATGAGGCGTCGGCTCTTCGTTTCCGCCGGGGTAGGGTCTGAGATGATCGATGTGAACTTGGACGTTCCGTTGTCCTCGATTGATTTCGTACACTGTTGCAGTGAGTTTTCGTGTGATGTGGTATGGCCCTTTCCATTTAGGTGCGAAAGGCCTACCTTCTTCTATGTGCGCCTTCACGAGTACTCTTTGGCCTACTTGGAAGTGTATCTTTTAGTCCGGGAGGCAGCGGCTTTTTTTTCGAGGAATTTCATCCCGGCTGAGTTTAATACGGTAGGTACGCTGTAGTCACATTCCTAATGACGAAACCGACCGTCAGCCTCAATACCATCGGTGAGTACGCGCGTGGGAGGCTGCGGAACTCGTGAAAAAAAAAGTTTTCTAAAGTTATTTTATCCCAGGTGAAATTGTTTGCATACAATATTCGTATTAATTAGCAACAAAAAACAACCGTCAGCCGTGCGGCAGAGGGGGGATGATGCGTCAGTCGAGCGCGTGAACTTGACAAAAAAATTTGAATTTCAAATTATTTTATCTCGCTTGAAATTTTTACACATGATTTCATACATATATAGAAATATAATAATGACTGTCAGCTGCCTGTCTAGTGGGGGCAAGACCGTCAGTCAGGGCGAAAATGTATGAGCGCGCTCATGCAGTTATACGACGCGCGGAATTTTCTATCGGCTGACTGACGGCTTTTCCCTCAATAGACAATCGGCTGACGGTTATTATCATATTTCTATTTGTTGAAACTATAATATTTATTAATTTCAAATGAGCTTTTTACGATTTATCTAAGATTATATATATATAACAAATATTTACCGTCGCTTTCTTCCCATCCATACTCAGTGGGCAATAAAGTAGTAGGCACGGGTAGATGAGCATGGCTCCAGAGATGAGCGATGTATGCCGTACGTAAAAAATGTTGCTTCAGTTCAGCTTTACAAGGCGGAAATAAAGAACCATCCATTTTTTTTTCCAAGTTTAGTGGATTGCTGTCATCGTTATTGCCGTATGTTTTAGTGAATGATACTACACGAGCCATGTTAATATCATCCACTCCTGTAAGTGCATATAATCTGCAAACATAGCTTTCCACTGTTGTAAACAATTCATCTAAGTTGCAGTTCGGAATTTGTGAAATGTCGCTGAATGCTTGGATGTACGTTACAGACTTCTGGAGAATTTCGAACGGTTTTTTTTTCCTTTACGGTAAAAAGCTGAATTAAAATCGCAGCCCGTAAAGGCATGAAATCCTGGTAATGCAGAACTCAAATTTGGACCCAATGATTCGTACAATTTGGTGACATCAATGAATTTTTGATTATTTCCGGTTCCCACATGCATTGAGATTTGTATATTCTTCTTGATGAAATTCATATTTCCAAGCATAATGATTAAAATATCTGTATCCGAACAGCGTATTGTAACTTGCGTATCAGAATTCAAGTGACAAACATGAAAAATAATTTTTGTGTCTGCTTCTTCGTGACCTGCACATGTCAATAATGGCTCTGATGTTCGTTGTACTTTGCCTTGATTAACTTCATATTTATAACATTCCAGGTAATTGACGATAATTGTTTTTACTCCGATCCATGGTGCCATGTAATCATTTGCCCAATCTTCGATAAGAAACTCAATTAGCGCTTCTTTGAAGTAGATGTTTTTCAATGCATCCGAGAAATTTGATGGACGTATTTGATCAGGTCCATTTATTTGGAAACGCTGTCCTTTGACTCTATTTCTTAACGAATGTTCATTGTCCTTTATCGATGGAAATATGTACCGGTCGAATGCAATTATCACAGTTTTGGCACTATTTGTAGTAAAGACTTGCATCAGCTTTTGTGAAATTTTACTGAATGATAATGGCACGTCTCTGATAGAATGCATGATGAAAAAACCGTCATAAATAATTACGTCGCACTGTTTTGGTGGGTTGCAGTCGATCTCCTTCTGAAGCATCTTCAACAATGCCGATTTATCAGTTTTGCATATCGTTCCATCTATGTGGCACAAAGCCAGTGGGACTGGTGTTAAAGGATATACCAAAACTTTATCGATATTGAGAGTGTTTTCTAACGAAAGTGAAAATAATTGCCCAAATAAATCACGCTGCATTTGAATTGCGACCGATCTTCCAGCAACAGACATTTTTTGCTTCGGTACAACAGTTGCGAAATTCAGGATTTTATTCCTTTTGATGACTCTCAAATCTTTCTTGATCTTCAGAACATTCCAATATAAACTGCTTTCGTTGTTCATTCCCAATGGTCTCTACGTTTAGTAAAAAATTTTCGATGTCTGGTGTAACCGCTTGCCCTGTTGAAATGTTATATAATAAATTTTTGTCTATGTCTTTTGAAAATGGGTTCATATTTTGTTTTATATGATTAACACAGTTCTCCAGCTGCAATGAATGCCTATTTATTCTGCTCTGCTCAAGATCGGCTGTGATGTCTTGATCAGGTCGCAAGTCAGTTTCCTCCATAACATGTGCAATAATTTTGGAACGTATGCTGTGGCTTTTACACCATCGCTGACGAGCCTTTATCGAATTAGTAGTGTGACTGATTCCTGTTAATTTATTCGCAGCATCTGCATTGATTGTCTGTTCTAGCGTCAAGTCTATGGGCTGTCGAGAAAATGGTTTATCCGTGCGTTTAATTCCCATTGATCCACGTTCTAACTGCAAATATAATCCCGGATGTGTTTCATGAATTTTATTTTATTTGTCACTGTATATAACTGTATAACGTGCATAATTGGGCTGGTTCATTGCGAAAAAGACATTTGCAATTTGAGGTAATATGAATTTAAAAAGTTCGATGTTTCCAGTGCGTATACTACGACATAGCATGAAATAGTGATTAATTAAATTCATGTATATCATATAAAACTGTGGAGTTTTTCCATGTTCACCAATTAATGTTTTTTTTTATATTCGGCATATTTTTCAAATAAGGCTATCAAATTGTCATGTGCAATAGTCGGATGTGTAGTTTTGTCATCATTGAATTTTTTTAAATAAGCTTTGTTGTCATCAGTTATTTCGATGTTGTACTGTTCAATAAAACTGTCAAAATGTAAATTTTCGGGAGCTAAATATAAAAGAGGATGGAGACGTTTGCATCTGTTGAAATGTTTGCCATTTATGAAACAATTCACTGAACCACTTGCTAATAAATCGGCGTTTTCCATGATGTTAGACAGTCCACAATTATCAATAAATTTTCCCACTGCTTTGAAATAGGCCATCATAATGTGGAATGACCCAAGATGAACGAACAGATTGTCGAATTTTGGTTTCTCAGTGCTTTGTAGTTGTAGTGCAACTTTCGCAATGGCTAAATCGTAAGTCACCTGCATATAGTCTTCATCACATTCCTCAGCTATTTGCTGAGCTTGTCGCATCGTTTCCAAAATAACAGATATATTTGTTGGAGAGGCATTAATGGTGGTGAGGTAGGATATTTTTTGTTTCGCACTGTCGTCTAGATGAATTTTACTATTATATCCAACCCAAGCCGGTACATTGGAAAGTTTCAAATAATGGGACACCGCCCAAGCGAGATCAACGTATTCAAACTGTTTAATATCAACATCATATGAGTTTAATGGACTGTCGCTGGGTGTCAAAGTTTCACGGATCTTTGGTCTTTTATTATAGGACTGCAGCTCAAATGTTACCTCATCAAAAGTTCGACGTCTTCTCTTTGCACTTGTTGACGGTTCATTTTCATCAGGATTCTCCGCGATGGGTCTTGGGACACTCGGTGGACGATCAACAATATTTTGATACATAATTCCCACGGTGTCATGCAAAGTATCCTTTCCTGTAGCAGTGTCCACGAACCGATCAAAATTATTAAAAGCCAGTCCAGTGCATAAATTGCGATATGGCAATGTATCGTCTGGGCAAAGCATCGACCGACGAGTAGCAGCGAATGTTGCTTCCGTTTCCAATTCCTCCAAAACAGTGTAGCTGCAGCAGTGTCCGTACTTATTCAGAATATTTACTATTTTCTTGCTATTTGTCAAACTTTTTATTGTCATTCCGAGATTGATGTGTTTTGAAGTTTTTATTTTACCATTAGTGACAGCATATATTAGATCTTGGGAAAATGATGAAGCGATTCTTGCAACATTTTTACTCTGTTTTGTAGGATATTTGGTAGATATATCCGCGATGGGTCTTGGGACACTCGGTGGACGATCAACAATATTTTGATACATAATTCCCACGGTGTCATGCAAAGTATCCTTTCCTGTAGCAGTGTCCACGAACCGATCAAAATTATTAAAAGCCAGTCCAGTGCATAAATTGCGATATGGCAATGTATCGTCTGGGCAAAGCATCGACCGACGAGTAGCAGCGAATGTTGCTTCCGTTTCCAATTCCTCCAAAACAGTGTAGCTGCAGCAGTGTCCGTACTTATTCAGAATATTTACTATTTTCTTGCTATTTGTCAAACTTTTTATTGTCATTCCGAGATTGATGTGTTTTGAAGTTTTTATTTTACCATTAGTGACAGCATATATTAGATCTTGGGAAAATGATGAAGCGATTCTTGCAACATTTTTACTCTGTTTTGTAGGATATTTGGTAGATATAATTTGACTATAAAAGTTGATAAGTTTTTCTGGGACATCACATTCTCCATTTATCAAGAAATCAGTAGTCAAATCCTCGGGCAATTGTTTAGGCTTGATATTACGAATACATTTTCTCAAAATTAACACAGCTCGATCCAAAATGTCATCTTCTTCCAATGCATTAAAATCATTTTTAATTACCACTCCCACATAAGGTTTGACCAGCTATCTTTTTAATAATCTACCTTCAAGATTGTACGGCTCTGCTTGCGTTGTTTTGTTGGGATCAATGTTAGCGACGAATTCAGCAAAAAGTGCATGTAAATAGCTCAAAAAGTAAGAATTTCTTCTTTCAATAATATTATGAGTAATGAAGCTGCATACTTCTTCAAACGCTAATTTATGAGTCTCTCTAATCTGATGCCATTCGGTCTTTTCGGCTTTTGCTGTTTTTTGTGAAGTCTGTGTATTCATTAAATTTAGTTTACATATTTGATGATATAGAATCACTTCATTTCTCGCGCTCAACTCCGTGATTCTATTGATTAGCTGCTCGTCGCCTACTTCATTGGCAATAAAAATAAAACTATTTATGCTGTCCGTGGTAATACATGTCTTCAGCTGTTGCTCTTGTCCATTGCGTTTTTTACGCTTTTTTTGGCAAAAAATGCAGACATAACTATTCGATTCTTCGGTAGTACCAGAGTCGTCTTCACGTGATGCCTCAGTATTCACAATTTCACACTCATGTGATTGTTCTTGAGGTGGAGTTGTTGTCGCAATTATTTCACTTTCAGCTTCGTCTGATACTTGAGGAAGTGCTTCCACACATCCACTTGGTCCTGCCTCTTCAGTTATACTAAAAAAAATATATCATAATAAATAAATATGATATAACGAATAAATATGATATATAATTTACATTAGTCTCGCCTCAATTTGGATTGTAAAGAAGAAAAAATATACACGGTGGAAAGTTTATGAAGGTTCTGCATCTCTGTACTCTTCTCTCTCTCTCTCTCTCTCTCGCTCTTTCTTCTTTTTCTTTCTCCGTCTATCTAACGATCCAACCTATCTTACTTTTCATACGGTCTATTCTATTGTCTATTCTACACTCCTATACTCTCTATCTATAGTGTATATATATATATATATATATATATATATATATATATATATATATATATATATATATATATATATATATATATATATATATATATATATATATATATATATATATATATATATATATAATATGCCGGAGGGACTTTGGACTCGTCATACGGTTGGCGTTAGAGTATTGACTGTTAGGCAAAATGACACATTCAAAAATATATTTTTCCGGAAATCCGAAGTATTGAACGAGATATAATGTAGATATAGTATAGATATAGTATTTATTTATTGATTTATTTAACGAATAATATAAAGTTATACTTACTCATCTATCGTAGGAATGGATTCCGTACATTTCCGATACTTCTGTGATAGAGCAGTAAATGCGCGGTAGCACTTGGAATGATACTGTTGAATGTTATTTGTCTCAAACGGCAATTTGATATCACTCATTGCCAAATTATTATCTTGCCGAATTTTTAAAGTATTTTTACATTTCTGCAATGTATCAGCAGTGAAAACGTTCAGTTTTTCGCTCTTTTTATTGCAAAATACACAAAATGGTTTCACTGACGCCATAGTATCTTCAAAATATTGCTCACGTTCACTGTGTAAGAATGACACGTTTCAACTGATGATGGGGAACGAACAAAGCCGGAAAGCAGCTGTCCCTTCCGCATTGGAAGAAGAGGGGCACTGATGGGCTGCAGGTATAAAATGTCTTTGGATTTTGGACCTTTGGTGTGGAGACTATTTAGTTTTAGAGTTTTAGACTATACATATATATTTGGTTATATTATATAGCGGAGACTATATATAATACTATATTTTACATACAATGTATAATATATACCTTGGATCAATCGTAAGAAGTTCATTTGAAATTAATAAATATTATAGTTTCAACAAATAGAAATATGATAATAACCATCAGCTGATTGTCTATTGGGGGAAAAGCCGTCAGTCAGCCGATAGAAAATTCCGCGCGTCGTATAATTGCATGAGCGCGCTCATACATTTTCGCCCTGACTGACGGTCTTACCCCCACTAGACAGGCAGCTGACGGTCACTATTATGTTTCTATATATGTATGAAATCATGTGTAAAAATTTCAAGCGAGATAAAATAATTTGAAATTCATATTTTTTTGTCAAGTTCACGCGCTCGACTGACGCATCATCCCCCCTCTGCCGCACGGCTGACGGTTGTTTTTTGTTGCTAATTAATATGAGTATTGCATGTAAACAATTTCACCTGGGATAAAATAACTTTAGAAAACTTTTTTTTTCACGAGTACCGCAGCCTCCCAAGCGCGCACCCACCGCTACTAGACTGACTGACGATCGGTTTCGTCATTTGGAATGTAACTACAACATACAGTATTAAACTCAGCCGTGATAAAATTCTTCGAAAAAAAAGCCGCTGCCTCCCGGACTATTTGGAGGAGCTGGATTGATGTACCCTCTTTGAAATTGATTTTGGTGCTGTCTAATCTCCTGGATGATGCCTGGTCTTCGTGCCTGGTCTACGTGCCTGGTTCTGATCACGTTGCGCCGTGTATTCAGGAAGCGTCCAGCTTCCGATCTTGGGCAGTTCGTACCCTAAGACCAACTGCGCAGGCGTAAGGCCTGTGGCTGCGTTGCTCCGGCTATGAAGGATCGGCGGGACTTTTTGCGAGAAGTAGTCCCAGGTATCCATTGGCTGTTCCAGCATTAGGGTCCTCAGGACCTTTTTTACTTCCTGTACTCTGCGCTCCACTGGGTTGGCCTGTTGGTGGTAGGCGGCAGAGTACTGGATTTCTATCTCGTTATCCCCGCACCATTTGACATATGCGTAGGCTGTGAATACCGAATCCTGATCGGAGATTAGCATGCGGGGTCGTCCAAATAATGTGATGTGTTCATCCAGTGCCTGGAACACGTTTTCCGTTTTGGCCTCAGGGCACGGATATAGACCGATCCATTTTGTGAATACGTCTTCTATTATTACCATGAAGCGATTCTTGTTCCTCGTGATGGGATACGGTCCTAGCACATCTAATCTTAAGATTTCGAAGGGGTAGGAAGGGGTGTGCGCCATCATGGGCGTGGTTTCTCGTTTGATGTTGACCTTTACTTGTGCACAGGTTCTGCATTGGTTTATGTAATTTCGTAATTGTACTGTTAGCCCTTTCCAATGGTAGTATTGATTTACCTTCCTTTCCGTTTCCTTCATGCCAGGATGCGCCTCTTCATCGTGACAATGATATAATACTTCCTCTCTCAACTTTTTTGGCACTAGCACCCTGTTGCCCTGCTCGTTCCTGAGGTAAATGACGTCGTTGGAAACTATGTATTTCCGAAAGAAAGCTCTCTCCCTGCCAGTGATGTCCTCTCGTCCTTGGAGACCCTTCCAGCGCCGTATTTTGCGTAATAGATCTGGATTCGTCGCGTGTCTCGTCTTTATGGCGTTCATCAGGTCTTGTTCCTTGATGACGTGGATGGCGAGCAATTTTGGGTTGCTGCCCTTGCGGTCTGCTTCCGCTGAGTTTGTGACAATGCTTGTCGGTGAGTTGATGATTTGTAAATCTGGCGGAGGATCCGGGGTTATTTGAGCTTCTTTCTTTTGATCGTCGTTTTCCGTTGGTTGAGAGTCTTGTGCAGGTTGGGTACTAATGTTGGTGATCGGGGGCGAGTTGAAGTTTTGTCTTGAGTCGATGGTAGGGGTAAGTGGGGTTGAACCGTTCGGTTCTTTAGTGGGGGAGCTGGCCTTCGGGGCGGCTCCTGATGATTCCATTATTGTTGATGTGGGGCTCTCGGGCTGTCCTGCCGAGGTGGATCCTCTCGTTGAACTCTGGGAGGATGTGTTGTGGGTGTCCGAAATGGGTTGACGTCTGGGGCCGGTTGTCCTGGGGCTTGGTGACGACCGACCCGCCATGCGTTTAAATTCTGCCTTGTCGGGCATTGATTGTGGTAATGCCACTGCTGGCAGTGTCTGCAGGGGGTAGGTGGCACGTTTTCGCCTGATGGCCTTGGTGACGTTTGTTGAATTGGTGGGTTTACTGGTGCGGCTCGAGGTGTTGGTGGGTAATTCCTTCTCTCTTCGTTCCCATACCTTGGCGTGCGCATCGTGTTTTGCTGTGCTGTTGGTGCTCGAGCATTGTGGCAGGCCCGTAAATCGCTTTCAATGTCTATGGCTTTTTGCGTCAGCTCATCTATGGTAGCCGGCGAGGGGTTTCGTAGTTGCAGGGCGATCTCTGGCCGAAGTTGATGTACTATTGTTCGTATGATTACGCTCTCCGTTCGATATTGTTCAAAACGACCAAAAAGTCGCCTTTTGTTTGCTATGAATTCTTCTACGGGCTCGGTTGGTCTTTGGCTTTCTCCGTAGATTTTCGCAACCATGCGTACGATGAGGTCCTCCGAATGGTACCGGGCTAAGAATCGCTTCTGAAGTTTGTGATAGCTCTCTCCGATGTTCGCGTAGCCGATAATCCATCTTCTAGCCGCTCCTCGGGTCTGTTCTATGAACGTCTCGATCCTGACGTCATCGTCCTCAATCTGCTGAGTTGCGAAGTATCCCTCCAATTTGTACATAAATTGATGCGGGTCTTCTTGCTCCGTTCCTTCGAAGATGGGTAGTGCAATTGTGCGGGGTGGTCTTCGTTCGCGGTCCATTGCTGACAGCATCCGCATCGTCACTGTCAACGCGTCAGTCATCTGTCTTAATGAATTCTCTAAACTTGAATGCACTGCTTGATTTATCACTGGAGTGTTGTCCACAATTATTGGTGCTTCGGTAGCTGCCTCTTGTTGCGATTGGTTTCCGCGTACCGCTGGTACGGGTGCTGGGATTATACGAGGTAAGAGTCGGCCATTATAGTAACCGCTCTCAGTAATGTTGGGGTCAACGATGAACTGAGGTATCAGTCGCACGGTCCTTGTGGTGGCTTCTGATGCCGTTGCTTGCGGAGGATTGGGTGAGTAGCTTGGTGCTGCTATGGATGATACGTTGGCTGCTGTGCATGATGAGTGATCGTCGATAATCCGCTGTGTTGCAATCTCTTCTGGATTCGGGATGGTATTCGCAAGTGAGGAGGTGGCCTCGGGCTCCTCGTATACCTCTTGACTATTTTGAGACATCGTCTGGCTGCTTCTTAGACGACGTTGGTTCGCTGCCCGAAATTCAACTTTTAGTCCTGTACTATAAATTTGTTTGGAGTGAATAAAAAATTTTCTTGAAAAAATTTTTCAATAAGTGCTTTGCAAGTCTCGTGGATTGCTGACCGTAGCCGTTAATTTCTTGTGCTTGTTGCGTCTCTGAAACTTTGGTAAAAGAAGCTAGATGTGTTATATTTGTGTCGATCCTTCTTGGCAGAATTCGAGCTTTCCCGTGGCCATTTCTCCCGTTTTGATCTGCTCTCAAAACTGGAAGCAGCTTTTCACGTTGGATTTGTTCAATCCAAGCGTAAGCGAATGCCAAGCGAATTGTGCCTTATTAAAAGGATCTAGTGAACTGTAGGCGTGGTAGGTATCTTAATACTAAGTTGATTTGAATGTAGTTATTTTGCATGGTGAAATGAAAAATAATTTGGCCAGGGGGGGCCTTAGAAAAAGCGTATTTTAGTTGCTAAAACGTGAAGTTATTAATGTAAAAATTTTGTAAAAAATTTGGCCAGGGGGACATTTTATAAAAGGTGTTTTTGCTGGCTGAAACGTGAAGTTATTAATGTAAAAATTTTGTAAAAAATTTGGCCAGGGGGACACTTTATAGAAGGTGTTTTTACTGGCTGAAATGTGAAGTTATTAATGTAGAAATTTTGTTAAAAATTTGGCCAGGGGGACACTTCGATTTTGAGTTTTTTCCAAAATTTCCACGAAGTTCTGACTTACCAAAAATTTGAGATGGCGGTTCGCTTATTGTGATTTTAAATTTTCCCGTATTGAAAAATACGATGTTTCGAATTTTTGTTTGTCGATGAAACGAATTTTTATTTGTTGTGGCTCAAAAAATTTTTACATGTGAATGTACTAAGTTTTGCGAAATATTGCTGTAAGAGATGCATGATTAAGTTACATGATGTGAAATAAGGGAGATAACAGTTCCGTTCGCTTGGCATCCGTTGCTACGTCCAACCTTGGAACGACCTTACCTCGCTAGCATCACTGAGCCCCTTAAGTTGGGCGACATGTCTTGCTCCGGCCTTTATTTAATAAAACATAAATAATAACGCCCCAATTAGCGGCCGAGCGTCTGGACTATGACTAATGTGATTGAAATGGAAAAGTTAATAATGATGGTGAATAAAATAAAGTAAAAAAATCTCAAAAAATTATCGAATGTAAGTGTCAGGCGCCACCAGTGATAGTAAGGGTCACTGGTCCCGGTAACTCAGCAGGCAGTGACTCTGCTCAGGGAGTGAACTCGAGGGCTCTGTGATGCTATGACAAGGTTTACGGGAAAAATTTTAACAAGAAAGCTCAAATTCTTACCTGTCCGGATCTCTCTGATGATTGTCTCGTTGGATGAAATGAAATGCACACTAGGTTCTTTTCGTAAGGTAGGAAATTGGGAATGGAGGTATCAGGTAGGTACCGTATGAAATGAAAATCAAGTTTAAAAATACTAAACACTAAAATAACTGAAAATGCTCTTTAAGGCGGATGTAATTAAGGTATCTATGAATGATATCAAAAATTGGAAATGATCTATTAAAGCGTTGATTTATTATTACTGATTTTACGATTATTTTACGTAGGTATAAGGATGTGGAAGTTGCACGAGTTAACAAGCACTGAATTTAGTATAATGTAATGAATGCGGATGAATCTAGTCGCGTTTAAAGCCGAAAACTAAAATGGTTGAATGCTGATGAATTGATGATGATGACTTACTAGGTAAGTTTGTTGATGAATGTTGAAAGTGAGTATCTTCACGGCTGAATAGCAAGTTTTAAGTTTCAAGTGTAAAACGCAAGTAGCAAGTGTCTGCTTTTTTTTTTTTTCATACGTCAAGTTGCAGATGCGTTGCCTCTATCTAACGATACTTTGGCAGTGTGTCTTGTTTCTGGTAGTAGCTTTGTTCTTGACTTGTCCGTTGTTAAGGGTTTTATCGCTGTTGTTGCGGTGTTCGGGTATTAAGCGTTGGATTTAAGCGTCATGCAGGTAGAGGAGGAAAGGTTAGGGTTTCTATTCTATACTTAACTAGGTTATTTACAATGCGTTCTGCTAGTTAAAGCGTTTTACATTAAAACTTAATATTAGGTTAAAATTTGTTAGTTTACATTTAAAAAAATTTGCAAAAAAAAAAAAAAATGCATGCTAAAAAGCGTTTTTACAGGTTCTTAAATCTATGTTAGTAAAATTTTTGGGTCTTTTTTGTTTATTTTTCTGGTTTTCTTTTTTTGGTGTTTTTTATTTTATTTTATTATTATTATTTTTTTTTTTTTTGAGAGCATGTTGTTGCCTCTTGATTCTATTGTTTGTTTATGTTTTTCTCATGCTTGTTATTTTTTTAAAATTTTTGTGGCTGGGGCTAGGGGGCATACACAAAATTTAAGGAGGGATGTTTAGGGGGTTCAGCAAATTTAGGTACGATAGCAGTTTGGAGGGTGGTGTTTCCATTGTTCATGCGGTTAATGAAGCCGGGTATAATTCTGTTTTCAATGTATGTGTCTATAGTAGGTGTGCCTGTTATGTTATGCAATGTTTCGTTCCTGACCATCTCACTGAGACGCGTTTTTGTTGCGGTCCTCAGGAATTTGTTTTGAACTACTTGCAGTCTTTTTTTCTGTTTATTGCTAATGGCCGTGTACCAGATCGGCGACGCGTATGTCATCGCCGGTCTGATATAGGCTTTATAAATTAATGTAGCTGACCTGGTGTTGGAATTTAGTAAGATGGGGAACAATTTCTGTAACCTGGCTTTTGCCCTCCCGACTATCTCAGTGACGTGGCGGACAAAGGAGTACCTCCTGCCAATACGGAGACCTAAATATTTTAGTGATGGTGTGTTATTCACGTGGGTTTTACCTATTTTTATTCGGACATTCTGCGCTGCCCGCCTCTGGGTGAAGACTACTATTTGCGTTTTTTCAGCATTCACCCTCAGGCCCCATCGTCTGTAATATGTTATAATTGTCTGTGTATACTGTTGCATTAGTCGTGGTAGTAGTCTCGGGTATTTCGTCGTCGTTACTGTCGCAGTATCGTCTGCGTATAATGCAACAGTATTTCTGTGGTCTGTCGGATGTGGGATGTCGTGTGCGTATAAGTTGTAAAGTGTCGGTCCGAGTGCCGATCCCTGCGGCACTCCGGACGACACGGGGTGGACTTGGGAGGTATCCTGTCGGACTGTTACTACGAAAGAGCGGTTCTCGATGTAGGATTGTATTATCTTGATAATACGAATCGGATATTTCGCGACGTGTAGTTTGTATAACAGTCCAGGATGCCAGACTTTGTCGAATGCTTTTTCGAGGTCAAGGGAGACAACCCCTGTGAGGTGACCTCGATTTTGGTTAGTGGTAATAATTTCGCAGATGCGGAACAGCTGTTGGTCGGTTGAGTGGTGGGGTTGGAATCCGTACTGGAATTCGCTCATGACGTTATTGGTCACTGCGAACTCCAGCACTCGGGATTGGAGAAGGGTATCGAATAGCTTGCCTACGGGGGGTAGTAGGCTGATAGGGCGATAGCAAGCTGGATCGGAGAGGGATTTTCTGGGTTTATGTATAGGGACGACCTTGGCTGTCTTCCAATATGTGGGATAATATGATGCTCTCAAGCAGGAGTTAAAGAGGTTCGTAAGGAACATTACTGCAAGGTGAGGGATGTTTTTAAGGGCAAAGTTGGGAATATTGTAAAGGCCGGGTGCTTTCCTGTTGTTTAAATCGCGTATGACCGAGAATACCTCGTCCGGTCTGAAGAAGACCGGCTCGTCGGCATCTCGAAGTTTGACGCGATTTAGGTGATTTACGAAATTAATGGCTTTATCGTAGTTAGTCCTTTCTACAGGATTTGGCGTGAATTGCTCTTCGAAAGTTTGGGCAAAGCACTCGGCCTTACTCGCATCTGTTTCCTCCCTACCACGGGCGGATATTAGCGTCGGTATGGGTGGCTTTACTTTTTTAAGAATCCTAGGGAGATGATGTGGATCTGGGTTTTTTTCGAGGGATTCTGTCAGTTGTTCGCCTCTGAAGGCGGCGATTTGATTTTTGATATCTCTTGTGAGTTGGTTTATTCGTGGCTTATATTCAGGGTTTCTTGTTCTGCAGTATGTTTTCCTGATAAAGGATCTCTCCTTTATCAGGTCTACAATACGTCTGGGTAGAGGATTGGTAATGAGATGGACGCCCCGTGTTTTTTGGGAGTCAGTCAATGCCGTACGTATCGTGTCGGTTATGTATGTCGCGGCGCTCTCGATGTCATGACTATCTGCACACCTCGGATCTGCCGTTATTTTACAGTTTATGATATGTTTGAAAAGATCCCTTACGACTGGGATCTTTTCAAACATATCATTCAAACATATCTTTCATGCTGGGGTATCGATGAAGTTTTGCATTGTCATGTTTCTGGGTTATTACTATTTTAGTGGCCGTGTGATCACTCATTATTTCGGTGATTTCGGATAACGTTATGGGTTTATTTAAATTAGAGATTGTAAAATCCATGATGTTGTTTGACGATGGCCTGGTAGGCCACGTCGGCGCTATTATTTTAAGTTGCGGTTTGTTTAATAAATATTTGTAGAGTTTTAGTCCTGAAACATTGTTGACTTTGTTTATTATGTTCCATGAGGTGTGCAGACAGTTGAAGTCACCCGTCAGTATTAGTTTGTTGTTTAGTTGTAATAGTCTGTCGATGTCTGTCGTGTCTAATGTTATGTGCGGTCTTTTGTAAATTGAGATCAATAGTATTGTTTCCTTGTTGTTGTTAAGTTCGATTGCTACGGCCTCCAGGGTAGTCAGTGTCGGTAGCGTCGTCCGTCGGTATCGTACGTCGCGTCGTATGAGTATGGCGACTCCTCCGCCGGGTCCTGGATCCCTGTCGTTCCTCTCGATGCTGTAGTTGTTAATCGTGAACGTATGCCACGGCTTCAGCCTTGTTTCTGATAAGAAACAGATTTTGATTTTGTTTTCCTCGAGGGCGTGTAGTAGTTCTTGCTTTTTGGCCGTGGCTCCGTTCACGTTTAATTGCATACATGTGACAATATTATTGGTCTTATTTGACATTGAATTTTAAAATTAAAATTAACCAAGTAACGAGTTGATTGCTTCGGCAATTAGACATATTTTGTCGAAGGCATTATTCTTTGTTTTGAGCTGTTTTATTAAATTCATTATTATTTCCCATATTTTCGGGATATTTAAGCTTTTGAACAGGTCGATAATTTCCCTGAGGGGGTTATTGTTGTCATTATCGTTGGAATTTTGTTGGCTTCAACTCTCTGTCACGGGATCCGGGAAAGTTCGAATTAAGAATCTTGTCAAGGACATTCCACAAGCACCACCCAAACAAGGATCAAGATACAAGACCAATGATTTATACTCTTTGACAGATAGGAGGTGAGGATTCGGAATTTTGTATTTTGGAGCCCCTTTAAGTGCAGGATTGTGGATATCTAACAGATTTCTTGCAAAATTTCCCAGAAAGTTGTAATGAACCATCGAATTTATCGGACTGTTGGAAAAATGAGCAACAGTTAGGGCATTGGAATTGATTGTGGACAGCGTATTGGATAATGTGGGTAACTGGTCATTGGTAACACAAGTCACACGAGCCCACCTCTTACTCTCTATCCCCTTGATGTTCCCTCGATAGATCGGAACTTTGCCATAGATGAGGAAATCTGCAGACTGTAGAGTTTCGTCCCTGTTGATTATGAGCCCGAGCTTTAGTGTTCCAGCTTCTATTGCATTCATTATCTCTCTATTGTTGTCGCACACTCTGATGAGAGATCCCCTCAATTCCGTTTGAATCCCCTCACGGCTGGACGTTGTTTTCCGTGGCTTGTTGCTGTTGGTTTTGGTTTTGTGGTTTTTTATTATGAGCAAATTGCGCCCATTTGCCAGCATTTTCTGTAGTTTGCCTTATGGCTTGGTCGTCGGTGAGGACGACAGGGGTAGTAGCGACGGTTCGGGGTCGCTGTGTAGTCGGTTTTTGTATGTTTCTGCAAAATTTCTTGCAAAATTTCCCAGAAAGTTGTAATGAACCATCGAATTTGTCGGACTGTTGGAAAAATGAGCAACAGTTAGGGCATTGGAATTGATTGTGGACAGCGTATTGGATAATGTGGGTAACTGGTCATTGGTAACACAAGTCACACGAGCCCACCTCTTAATCTCTATCCCCTTGATGTTCCCTCGATAGATCGGATCTTTGCCATAGATGAGGAAATCTGCAGACTGTAGAGTTTCGTCCCTGTTGATTATGAGCCCGAGCTTTAGTGTTCCAGCTTCTATTGCATTCATTATCTCTCTATTGTTGTCGCACACTCTGATGAGAGATCCCCTCAATTCCGTTTGAATCCCCTCACGGCTGGACGTTGTTTTCCGTGGCTTGTTGCTGTTGGTTTTGGTTTTGTGGTTTTTTATTATGAGCAAATTGCGCCCATTTGCCAGCATTTTCTGTAGTTTGCCTTATGGCTTGGTCGTCGGTGAGGACGACAGGGGTAGTAGCGACGGTTCGGGGTCGCTGTGTAGTCGGTTTTTGTATGTTTCTGGGGGCCGGTGGTCTGGTCTGCGTCTGCGTCTGCGTGGCGTTTCGCGTCTCTTTTGCTTTAACGTAGGTGGGGCACCCCCGATAGTTGGAGGGATGCTCCCCTCCGCATAGGGTGCACTTGCATTTTTCAGCTGTGCACGGTTCATCCTCGTGATCGAGGGAGCACCGAACACAGCTGAATCGCCTGTTGCAATAGTAAGAGGAGTGCCCCAGCTTCTGGCAACGGTGGCACTGGGGTAAATCTGTTCGTACGTAATCGCTGATTTTAACGCGTAATTTACAGAGGTTAGTTATTCTGTAATAGTCCTCCGCAGCGTGGCCAGGGACGGTCAGCAGCAGAATGTTAGAGGGATGTTTCCTATTGTCCCTAGAGATCATGACGCGTGCGATGTTTATAACGGGTAAATCCTTTGACAGGAGATCCTCCCTTATTTCCTCGTTTGAGATGTCGAGGGGCACATATTTGGCTACGAGTTTTAGTGGCTTAGTTCGCATGGTGCTATGTGTAAAAAATTCTACATTATTGTCCTCAAATTCTCTGGCTATCGCGTTGTGTTCCTTTATAGTATTTGGTATGCAAATTAGGGCGCTATTATTGAATTTAAATTGGGGTGAAGGGTTGCTGTATTTTTTACTTATATGATTCATGATTATCTTGCTTTTACTAGTATATATGTGTATGGGGGGCGGTTTTAATATTTTAGGGGTTGTTACAGGGGGGTTGTTGTTGCTAGTTGAGGGCTGAGGCTCGGGCTCGGCCATCTCTACGTCTTGAATTGTATGTATGTCCAAGTCGAGGTTTTTAAAATTCTTTTTACTACGTTTTTTAACCGTTTTACTATTAGATTTATCTTTATTTACATTCTGTGCTGGTGATTGTGGTTTTTTTGTAGTATCTTTCCGTTGTGCCTGAGGGGCTTCAGGTTGATGTATTTAAATTTCCACGTTTTGTTGCAGATATTCACTTATGAAACCGTTAGAATTTAAGTTTTCTAAGTTTTGGCCCGTTTCGACTGGACTATGAGAGGTATTCGAGGTAGCAGGGCTGTTGGTGTGGTGTGTCTCGGCGTAAAATTGGACGGGACTCCGTGAAGCGGATGTCACCGTCGTAGTCGCCGTGGTAGTATATGTTACCGTGTTACATGTTATTGTTGTCACTGGGGTGTAGATGGGGAATTTAAGGCTTTCTAATTCTATCTCGAATCGCGATGGGGTGTCGAGAGGTATATCTAAGTATGGGGTACTATGAGTGGACATCACAGACGGGGATGTCGTAACAGGAGTGGGTAGGGGTGGAGGACTGATGACAGAAATATTCGACGCGTTTGACTTAGATGTGTGCGTTACTACATATTCTTCTCCTAATTCGGGATCGCTATTATCTTCTGACTGGTATGATTTACTTGATCTTCTTGATCTTGTACCCGACGTGTGGTCACTGTCAAATTCATATGCATCGTTTATATCCGATTTTGTAAGACCGGTACCGTCTGATTTAACGTTATTAGTTTGGATTATTTTGTTAACCGGGCTATCACCGGAGTTATCAGCGCGTTTTCGTTTTCTTTTATGCTTCGGCATATTTGCCTTATCTACCGGATGTTTATATGCTTTTTTTACGCGTAGCCTCTGTGGCTATAGATATGATTACTACTTTAGGTAGGTATACTAATTGAATTTAATGCAATTTTGAATGTAATTTTTATGCTATTTAGATTTCTCTCGCGCGACACGTATTGCCGATATCCACGCAGTTCTGTTACCAAGAAACCAGGGAACCCTTACCGTGGTTCAGGGCTTCCTCTTCGGGAAATCTGATCTATCTGTGCCGTGGGGTTCGGCGAGGCGCCAAGGCCCCCTACCCAACCTCCCGTACACGGAATCGAAACAG
This sequence comes from Tetropium fuscum, assembly GCA_964058915.1. Taxonomy (NCBI): domain Eukaryota; kingdom Metazoa; phylum Arthropoda; class Insecta; order Coleoptera; family Cerambycidae; genus Tetropium; species Tetropium fuscum. The sequence continues at coordinate 44,817 of CAXKVY010000140.1, forward strand.
TTTCTGATGGGTAATAGTTGCTTTTAAAGTTGACTTCTTGCTTCACAGTATTTTTGCTTACTGTATGATAATGTACGTGTCTCGCAATGCGACAGTGTACCTGTGCTTGTGCTCAAGTGTCTGCTTGTAGCTAGGGTTGGCTAACGTGGACTGGAACTGATACTTTGGAACGGGTCCGGCAGGTTGGACTAGTGGAACTGATCTCCACTAATAATTCCGGCAGGTACGATATTAGTCCAAGTCCGGTCGAACTCTTTAGATGCGGTAATGCGCAGGCATATACGCTGGACCGGCTGGACTGGGATGAATTCGCGCTTTGTGGACTGGTCGAACCAAACAGAGTACCGTACTAATTTCTTGCTTTTCAAGTGTTTGGTTCGTTGGACTGTGTGGACTGCAGGAGAATGAGAATGATATAAGAACAATACACTGGTCGTAACGCAGGAGATTGGACCGATTACCTACTTATAATAGTCAGCCGGCTATATAATATAAATGTTTGTTGAAATATATAACACATTAACGTAGGTATATTTCGGCTTTGTCAGCTGAACCACTAGGGAAAATTAAAATGTTTACCTTATGAGCAATACTGTGCAATATAAGTAGAAAAAAATATATTTCTTATAAAATATTGCAGATATAACAAACAAAAAATAACATTCTTTAATTAAAATAAACAAAAATTCAAAAACAAAACAACAAATAGGTATATTATTATATAACTACATAAATATCACAAAAATTATTAGGAGTAGGTATATCTTATAAAATATTGCAGATATAACAAATAACAAAAAATAACATTCTTTAAATAAACATAACATTCTTTAAAATAAACAAAAAATCAAAAACAAAACAACCAGATTCTTAAAACAAAACAACAAATTTGTAAAAAATATCACAAAAATGTAGAAATATAAATATCAAAAAAATTATTAGAAGTAGGTATTATTTTAATTGAGCATAGGTATTTAAAAATAAAATTTTTTTCAATTTATCGGCACTCAGCCGTGTGCGTCGTTCACTTAAAATGTTTCCAGCTTTAGAAAACAACCTCTCACACGGAACTGATGTCCCCAGAGCACAGCATTTTTGTCGAACCAGTTGGCTCAAAAATGGGTAATTATATTGATTTTTTTTCCACCATTCTAGAGGATTTTCTTGCCGATCCAACACATCATCCTCTAAATATCGCTGAACCTCCATAATCGCCCTGCTAGGTGTATTGGAAGATTTCGGTTTATTTTCTGCAACTTTTTCATCCAGGCAATTCCACAAAGATAAACTGCTTGTACTTTTTTTGTGGTGTTGCTCTTCATTATTATTATTATTGATAGAAGAATGACTTACTTTTTGTTTTTCATCGTAGCTTCTTGTTACCATTTCCGCTACAAGATTAGTAACAATTTTTCTGATGCTCTCAATAGCATCAGCATGCTTAAAAGCATACGTTTTAAATCTAGGATCTAGAAACGTACAGAGGGCTAACGTATTGCTGAATTCAACATTGCCTAGTCTTTTACGCAAACCGTTTTCTAGACAATTCAGTACAGAAAGTGATAATTGTGTGTAGGGTCTCTCTTTTAATTTCTCACATACATTTAATAGTCCGCGATTTAACACAATAACGAGTGAAGCCGATATGTAATTTTCACCACTTACTGATTTTGTGGCCTCTTCAAAATATTTTAATACTTCGCAAACCTCCTTTATGACGATCCACTCTTCCGCTAACAGTTGTGGTAAGCTTTCGTCTAGAAGACCCATCGTTGATCTTATACAATTTTCTAGTTCTATAAATCTCTCCAGCATAAAAAAAGTTGAGTTCCAACGCGTGGATACATCCAGAATTAATTTTTTTGGAAGGTCAATGCCGGCCTGTTTTTGAAAATTCATTAATTTTGAGTTTGAAAGATAGCTTCGTCTAAAGTGGGACACTATAATTTTTACTTTGTCAATAATAGGGTGTATCAGACTTATTGAATCGCGAACTACAAGGTTCAAAGTATGCGCGAAACAACCAAAATACTTCCAACCTAATTCTTTAGTAATGGCATTTTTTATATTGCTGGCATTACAGACCGTTAATATAACTTTTTTTTCCAGGTCCCATTCTTTTACAACTTGTTTCAGTCTATTGGCTAAATTCACAGCCGTATGATTTTCTTCAAGAGTATCACAGCTTAAAAGAACAGATTTTATTTTATAATCAATATCAATAAAATGACAAGTCACAGCCATAAAACTTTCCGCTTTTGCAGAGGTCCAACAGTCAGTTGTTAAACAGATATTTACCACATTTTTCATTTTTTCTTTGGCCTCTTGTAAACATTTTTCATATTCCAATGGAATTAGGGTATTTGATATGGTATGCCTATTTGGTAACTCGTAAGATGGATTCAACGAGTTTACAAATTTTCTCAAGCCTTTGTCTTCCACTATACGTAAAGGCTGATAGTCGAGAATGAATAGTTCCAGTAATGCGGAATCAATTTTTTTTTTAATATTTCCTGTAATTTTTTTGGGAATATAACTCGAAATTTTTTCTTGAAATATTTTCTTTGGTATATCATTATCTTTATCAGTTGAATTAATTAATTTACGTCTTTTTAAACTAGATGGTTGTGCATCTGTGTCCTGATTTTCATCTATATCTATAGTTGTTGGACGGTTCGAATTATTATCGCTACTAGTGGATGGATTGGAATTTTCGGGAAAAATGTTCACGGATGGATGCTTCCTCTTAAAATGTTTTTTTAAATTTGAAACGGAATGTTTATAAGATAGTTGCTGTTTACAAATTTCACATTTGCACATTTGTTTCTCGGGATCCGATACTGAAAAATAGAGCCATATCGGACTTCGTTTATTATTCGACATTATACCTATTCACACTATTCACAGCCGTACGTAGATAAACACCTCAAACGATTTTATTAAACTAAACTATGAACTATGAAAGCGGACTCAAATACTCTGTCGTTCCCATAAATATTAAAATTGGATTGGTTCTCATGTACATCCCAGCGGAGAGGTGTGTTACACGAAACTAGTCCGGCTTATAATTATAATACGAGTACGTTTGCAGTTCGGGCAGTCCGCGGTCAGAACAGTTCGTCTCCCAGTCCGCCAACCCACTCGTCCCGCGAATTAGCCAACTCGGACTAGGAACTGGAACTGATCTTTGGACTAGGTTCTTCTCTGGACTGGATTAGGTCCGAACTAGTCCAACAAAATATTCGGATCAGCCATCCCTACTTGTAGCCGTATGCTGTACTCGTCTCTGTGAGGGCTATGCCTCATGGAAGTCAGGTGAGTACAACTCGGACGTGTGGTGCTGCGAAGAGCAAGCTGTGATAACAGCTTGTTTGGAATACAGGAAGCGAAAATGCTGCGAGAGCGAAGTCGTGAAAACGACGTATGAAAACAGGAAGCGAAATGTGCGGCTGAGCGCAAGAGCTGGCGGACAGCTGAGGTTTGTAATACTGAATGTTGATGATTGCAGTAGTGTAGTCTGTCGTAGACTGGATGTCGATCTCGGTTTGGTCATTTCTTTTATTGTATGGACCCTGTGGCTCTGCAGCGAGGTCGAACGTCGGACTGAGCGCTTTCCTCGCTGCAGCCGCGATGCGCCACAGGGCCCCTTGAGGTAGGTCAGTTTAATCTTGAAATCGCCGTCTCGGCGGCGTCCTGGAGGCGGCGTGGCGGCGACACCCCCGACCTTTCGAAGGCGCCGGTCATCTCTGCTTCTTGGGTGTGGACATCAGGATCGGATATGACTAGGCGCACTCTTCTTCTCCTGGGGCGAGGATGCGAAGACAGCTCGGGCTCATAGTGCGTGGATTCGCTGCCGGCTGCTTCTGTATGCTCTGCGGAGATGTCGAGATGTGAACCCGTCACGGGTCCCTCGAGTCGGGTGTCTGAAGTGGGTTGATTTGTGCTCACGGCAGTAGCTCGTGCTAGTACCGTGGCATAGTCTCCTGGCGTCGCCGTGGACCGTCGAGCTGCTAATGCGGCGAGAGTGTCCGCCGATATATGCATGAAGCGCCTCTGTGCCTCCTTGAACGTTTCTCGGTCTGCAAACGTCCGCGGCGGCTGTTCTGGCTGGTAGTTGGAAAGTGCAGTTGAGTTTTGATTTTGTATATTTCTCGACTGCGGCCCCTGCAGTCGTTGTAGAACTTAGTTTGACTCTGCGGCGAAGTTGCGTAGCGCCGTAGAGGTTTTTGCGTCCGTAGAGACGACGGCTACATTTTTAGTGGAAACTGCAGTCGATTTTGAAATATTAAAATTTCGCTGTGCGGCTTCATAGGGCTGCCGTGGGACGTTAGTAGACTCTCTCGAGCCGATTTGCGGCGCCGTGGGATCCTCGGCTGCCGCGGAGGCGACTTTCGCATTTTTATTGGAAACTGCAGTCGAATTTGAAATTTCAATGTTTCGCTGCCGTGGTCTCGGGGATAGTAGTGTCGCTCTCGGCGATTGATTTGCCGTGCTTTGTGCCGTCGTTGAGGCCTCGGGGTCGGCGGAGACGAATATTTTATTTTTATTGGAAACTGCAGTGAATTTTGAAATATTGATATTTCGCTGCAGCGGTCTCTGGGATGGTAACAGGGTCCTAGCTGATTGGTTTGCCGAGTTGTGTGCCGCCGTCGATGCCTCAGTGCTAGCGGAGACGACGGTCACATTTTTGTTGGAAACTGCAGTCGAATTTTGCGGATCCTCGACTGCGTGTGCACGGCCGTCGACAGCGCGCGTTTCAGTGCGGCCGTCTGATGCCGTGTATCGAGCAGAGTGGTTTGCGTCCCCTGCTCGACTCGTGCTTGCTGCAGCGACGGGGGCCTGTGGAGATTTGTGCGTGCGAGCTTCGTTGGCAAGTGCAGTTGAATTTAATTTCGCATTTTGCTTGCCGCTGCTCGGCATCTCCGTGACCGTCCAGCCTTCTGATGTAGGTTGTTCGGTTTTTGGTCTTGACGCCGGCGGATCTGTAGTCGGCGGCTGTCTCGCCTTTGCGGGCAGGATCTCCGGCTCGGACAGTGCGTCTTCGTCAGACGACTGTGGCGGCGTGCTGTCCGAGTCGTTGCCATCCTCTGGTTCGCTTTCAGATGAGGTATTTGTTTCCCTGTTGCCTATGGGGGCAGGCCGTAGCATGTCTACGTGTAGTGTTTGCGGACGGCCTTCTCGATCTATTTCATAAATATGTGTAGATACTTGGCGTATTATCTGATGTGGACCTGTCCAGTGTGGTGCGAATGCTTCAGGCCTCGCTGTCGTTTTTACGAGTACGCGACGGCCTGGTTGAAATGATACGCCGCGGTCCCCTTTGGCGTATTTTGCTTGATACGTTCTTTGTTGCTCCCGTGCATCGCGTATCATTTGCGAGCGTCTTCGAGGGGGATTAGCTTGCTGGTTTAGGCCCCTCGGGACCTTCCATTCGCCGGCTTTTGGCAACTCGTAGCCGAGGACGAGAGCGGCTGGCGTGAAGCCGGTGCAGGCGTTCTTTCGCCCTCGGAGAATACGCAGCGCTGTGGGTAAGGCTTTGTCCCAGTCTGTGGGCCGATTAAGCAGGAGCGCTCGCATGACTTTCTTCAGTTCTTGGACTCGCCGTTCTACTGGGTTCGCACGCTGGTGTACGACGGCGGTCCAAGCCTGTTCAATGCCGTGTTTTCGGCACCATAGCTGGAATCTTTCGGCAATAAAATGGGTCCCTCGATCGCTCACTAAGGTGGCGGGGACGCCGTACCTTGCGAGGATTTCTTCGTCTAGATATTTGAGGACTTGTTTGGCATTTACTTTTTCGAAAGCTCTGGCCTCCACCCATTTTGAGAACACGTCGGAGACTAGAATGATGTATTGACATTTGCTGGTAGTCGTGGCGTCGTAGGGGCCCAACACATCAACGGAGATCATTTGAAAAGGTTTCGCAGGCGATCTCGCGCTGAGAGGTGCGGCTTCTTGTCTGTGTCGGGTTTTTACGAGTGAGCAGATAAGGCAATTTTGTAAGTATTCTGCTACATCTCGCCTCACGGTCCGCCAGTAGTAGTGTTCGAGGACTTGCCGCAGGGTTTCGTCTCGGCCTGGATGTGCGGCAAGCTCGTCATCATGATAGTTGTGTATGATTTTATTTCTCTGGCTGCGCGGTACTACCACGAGATCCTTCCCGTGGTAGGTGCGCCAGAGAGCGCCGTCGAATACCGCATGGGTGTCAAAGAAGTCTTGCTGCCTTCTGTCGGCGGGACCGTGGCGTTGTATACCAAGCCAGGTATTGATTAGAGTTTGCGTCGCACGTGAACGCCCTTGTGCTTCTTTGATGTGATTAAACAGGGTGTCCTGTCTAATCGTATTTATGGGTATTATGTTGACGTTTGGTTTACGTGTATCGATAGCGTTGATGGCCGCTATCGCTTGATGTGTCTGCAGCCGTGTGCCTTGGTCGTCGGCATCGGCAACTGCAGTGAATTTTTGTTGGTTCTGCGGGAGCTCTGGGGCGTCGGCACTACGATCGGCGGGGTTTGTATTCACCGACCGCAGTGGGACTTGTGATGTTTGAGCTCCTTCGCCGTCTCTGCAGCTTTCCGTATTTTTGTTGGAAAGTGCAGTTAATTTTGAAATGTCCTCGTGGAGCCTGGCTGCTTCGACACTGCGAACGGAAGGTTTTGTATTTCCCGTCCGCAGTGTTTGATGTGGTTTTTCGGCTCCGTGGACTCCGCTGCTGTCGTTGGATGTTTCGACGGCAAGTGCAGCGAAGTTTATTTCGGCTGCATCGCCTATTGCGGCGTGTCTGCAGGGACCTCTATGGGGCTGCGGGCATCTGTTCTCTCGCCGATCGGCGTGTTGAGCGTATTTATTGGTGTCGTTTGGGCCGGACGGCTGGATTGTGTTTGAGCGCCGGCCCTCTGGTAGTTTAAAGGTAGCGATGACTGCTGCCTCGTGTACGGGTTGCGTGGACAGTCCCTGTTGAAATGCCAACCTTGGCAATATCGACAGGGTGTCGGTGGCTGGCTGCTTCTCTGGGTCGGAGGCGCTGATGTTTTGTTTTCAGGCCTTGTTTGGGGACGAGTTATGGTCGTTGCCCGTTGTATTTCGGCGAGATCGGCCTCGATCTGCGTCGCTCTGGTGATGAGCGCTTCTGTCGAGTAAATCGGGCTACCGTGCAGTTGTAGGCGCGTCTCGGGGCGCAGTTGGTTCAATATTGTTCTGGCGATGTAGTATTCGTCCCTGGCGGGATCGATCCTTGCGAAGAGGCAACGTTTTTTATTTATGAAGCTCTCCGCGGATTCTCGGGGAGCTTGTCTTTCTGCATATAGCCTCTCCGTTGCTTGGGATATATATTCTTCCGAGTTGAATTTCGTCAGAAATTTTGCCTCGAAATCAGTGTAGGTAGACGTTAGAATTTTGTGTGGCTCGGCCCATGATTTTGCCTTGCCTGCTAGTTGATCGAAAGCAATCCATAGTTTGCTTTCTTCGTCGTTGATTCCGCTCTGCGCGAAATACCTATGGAGGCGGTCACAGAACCATTGCGGGTTCTCCTGGTCTGTGCCTTGGAATATAGGTAGTTGAACTGCATGTTTTTGTATTGCAGGTCTGTTGGATGTCTGCATGGCTTGCTGCAGCGCTGTTTGGAATGTTTCCGCGATTTTTACGAAAACATTCTGGGCCTCGGCTTCTGGAGTAGGCGGCATGGTAATTGTATCGAACTCGGTGTTTTGTGCGATATGTGCTGGATGCATATTTGTTCCGGCAGGAGCGTGGGACTCCATCGTGCTGCGTGCCGCCCTTAGGTTACTCAGTTCGCCCAGAGCTCGACACGCAGGCGATGGTGCGTCCTCGTCCACTCCTCCGAATGGATATATTTCAGTTTCAGCTTGAGACATCGTTTGCTGTGGGTTGGGAAATACTGTTCCCCCGGCAAGTTGCTCCTCTGGTGCTAAGAAGCTAGGAGTTTGGTCGGAGGCCCCACGTTGGGCCCGCCATGTACTCGTCTCTCCTTTGGTAGTCTGCTGCATCGTAAGACTACTATTTGTGGTAGGTATGGGCGCCGTTTGTCTTGTGCAGCAGACAAAGGGGGACGGCAACTCTTCTGTGAGAACGTAGCGTTCGGGACCGCTAGTTACTGTTATGTGGTGACCCCTGGAGGCGGGGTCGCGGCAGGCTTGTTGGTGGTATGTTTCTGCTATCTGGAGCAGGATCTGCGACGACAATTGTGGAGGAGGGCTATGCCTCATGGAAGTCAGGTGAGTACAACTCGGACGTGTGGTGCTGCGAAGAGCAAGCTGTGATAACAGCTTGTTTGGAATACAGGAAGCGAAAATGCTGCGAGAGCGAAGTCGTGAAAACGACGTATGAAAACAGGAAGCGAAATGTGCGGCTGAGCGCAAGAGCTGGCGGACAGCTGAGGTTTGTAATACTGAATGTTGATGATTGCAGTAGTGTAGTCTGTCGTAGACTGGATGTCGATCTCGGTTTGGTCATTTCTTTTATTGTATGGACCCTGTGGCTCTGCAGCGAGGTCGAACGTCGGACTGAGCGCTTTCCTCGCTGCAGCCGCGATGCGCCACAGGGCCCCTTGAGGTAGGTCAGTTTAATCTTGAAATCGCCGTCTCGGCGGCGTCCTGGAGGCGGCGTGGCGGCGACAATGCGGAATATTTATACGTTTGTGACGGAGATTGTTAGTCTCCGCCCACCGCGCGTGTCAGGGTCGTCGAGTCGGGATTGGCCCGTGCCGAATTCCGAGCGACGTGACTGCTGGATATACACCTGAGGTGCGCCGATTTTAGATCATTTCCTTACTGTACACAACATAACACGACAGTACTGTCTTCCTCCGCGGTTTACTTCTTGGTTTTAAATTAAATATTTGCCCCAAATGATAAAATCGAGGAAGTGCTGATGAATAATCTGGTAATTTTAAGAGCTTTCTGACTGACTGAATTTTAGAAAATAAAAAGTTTGGAAAATATATCAATTTTCCACAAGGGCGCCACTAACGATTTTAGCAGGTCGTTAGGCCTGAGGGCTAGTTTCTGTCGGTAGGCTGAGACTCCTGCAAGGTGGGTCTCGAGGGCCGGAAATACCAACGTAGCACTGATGTAATAAAAATCTTTCCGCTACTACAGCTCCTCGTCTTGACTGCGTCTGCTTGCTGGCACTATTTATATTAAGTATGAATAAGGATGAGGATAATTAGGAAATAAAACAGTTAATTAATTTTATAAAAACCAAAAAATTAAGACAACTCGTAAAAAATAATTATTAAATGCTAAAAACGAAAAAATTGTAAATTGTATTAAATTAAATAATCCCTAATTAAAAATGAAATGAAGTAAATTCTCGTTAAATTAAATTAATTTCCTGTCGTAGGTAATGAAATGAATATTCGGGTAAAACGGATAAGGTAGAGCGGACGTCGAATTATTTCACTGTACACAAAATCGAAGCGTTGAAATTTTTCTTGATGAAACGAATGAATTTTTGTTTGTAATGACGAATTGAATTTTTGTTTGATAGTCTGCGATGGCGATGGATGCTGGTAATGATGATATTCTTGATAATGAAGTTCTAGTAAGAATCTTATAAGATTGGTGTTTTCTCGTGAAATGATTGAGAAGTGCCTTTCTGACCGTGGGCGCCGGTATTTAAATGATTTTCTGAGCGTCGCGGTAAACTCCGCCACCCCGCGTCGCATCGCGCCTTCCGCGCACCCCCTCTCGAAGGCAGACGTCGGTCAGCGCCGCGCCGTCACCTCGCGAAATTAACGTCTCTAGGAATGAGCTAGATGTTGTTGCAGTGTTTTCAATATCAATTATATTACGTATTAAAGATTATAGAAAAGTTTTTTGATTGGTTTGATCGCGTCTTAATGGAAAAAAAATAATTACGCGGAGGTGTAAAAAGTCCAGTTACCCATCCGGCAGGCAACCGGACGGTTGCTTAACTTTTTCGTATGTTATTATTTGCAATTGTTATTATTATTATAAGCGTTATTAAATTTTTACTTCTATATATCCTAATATCGTTTTTTATTGATTAATTGTGGATGGCATATGTTAGTTTTTTGTTACAGTGAAATTTGAAAGGTAAAAATTTCCGGACGACGGAGATCGGAAAATCCGCCGTCTCGTGTTATCCATTTTTAATTCCGTCCGTTCTACCTGTTATTGTACTTTTTGGCTATACACGCAACACGCCCCCTCTCCCTGAAGACGAGTTGTCAATATTTTTTGGTTTGCTGGTTTATTTTCCTATTGGGTTATAATGCTAAACCTGCGTTAATTATCTGAACCTACGTAATAATTTTTGTCGGATGGTTTTCCTACGCTAAATAATAGACCTAATTAAAAAATATTGTTATGTTGGTTACTTACATATATACAGAGTTTATTTACAATTGACCGTTGGGTCCGAACAAGAGATTTGAGAACGCGGGGCGCCTATTCTTAAGGTGTCCTAAGCTTCGCGGTTGATTTGTGCTTGTACGGTCATCCTTCGGGGAGGTCTTTCGGGCGGTGGAGACCACGAACGATCAGTGGAAAATCCACTGAGCGAATCGCTGCGTGGTGAATGTCCGAAAAGACCTGGATCCATTTTTCGGCGTGGCTTCCTCGAGGGAGAGGGTGATGAGGGTGCCGATCTCTTAGGGGAGTTTCCGAGTCGGGGTCGACTCGACATGGGGGAGATGGGGTGCCGAAATGGATCATCAGGGGATGATTCCCTGGAACTGGGCAGAGTTAACGTGGGGGAGCTTGGACGATGGGGACGTCGTCCGAAGCTTGGGGCGTTTAAAATAATTTACACGAGGGGAAGTACGTTCTCCAGAGTGGGGCAGAATGCTTCCCTGATTGGGGGTAGCTGGGGTACCCTGATTGTGGGTAGCTCTTCCTACTGCTCGAATAGGTCGCCCCAACCTAATTTCTGCAATAGCTGCTTTCAGTTGTTCTAAGGTCCAATTTTGTTTATCTGTGAGTCGTTTGTATATTATAGTATATTATTATATACAACGATAGACGATATTCGTCTATACTTATAAAATTTTACTATAAAATTATTTTAAAATGGTGTGGGGCAATTTCGCGCACGCGGCATTTCACCTCCGACATTGCGCGGAATAACCCCATTAAATACGCCGACCATGTTGTTATCACAAAATATTCATTATATGAAATAAATTAAGCTGCAAAAGCACGAACGTGTATGTAAAACTACGTAATATAATCTGTATATATTAAAAACTTATTTTATATAATAGCTCTCAACTTACCTTCAATTTTCTTGGGACACAATTTTGTAAGAAACTACATGAAATTATGTTAAATGCCATAAGTGAACTAACGCCTTCTGTTTGAATCTACCCGAACCGTTTCTAGTAAATCTTGTAACCGTCGCTAGATGGTAGCACATTCGACATAGAGCGTTAACACTCGAAAAACGTGGTGCGCGGATTTGCCCGCTGCGCGGTATTAGCCCTCGTTCCCCTATACGTACGAACAATCTATTATAATGAAAAAAAACATGCCTTGGCCTGGCCCATTCGGCCCCAGGGATGAAAGCCAAATGTACCCCGCAGTGCACTATGAAGAATAAGTTTTCGTAAAAAAATGTCGCCACATTTTTAGGTTAGTTTTAACATTGGAAGTTGCTTTAAAGCAACTGTAGTAAACTACAGAAATACAAAGAAAATTTAAAAAAATCTTTAACTCTTACTTACCTTTGCAGACAACAAATGCCAATAAAAGTGAAATAACACAGGCAAACAACTATGACTTCGTGGCAAAACACCGTCTTCTTTAATGAAATATTTTTAACCGGCATTAGGTGCGGTTGAGTGTTGCCAACTTGTGTAAATTATTTCAAATTTTTAGATGACCTACAGAGCGTGAAATTTAAAATGGACCAATGTGCCCCCCTCACCCCTACTTGTGAAGAGAGTGGTTGTAATTTTTGTGAGTGACAAATAGGAAAGGATTGAGTGGGAAGGTGTAGGAAATACTGTCTGTTTAAATTACCCATTTCGGCCTCAAACAAAGCATCGTTTATAATTCTTTCCGCAAATAAGCGTTGATTTGTAGGCAAAGATCGCAACTTATGTGCCACGTTTTTACCGAAGGCACATACTTGTTATTCGCTGTTATTTCACATATTTTATTGCCTATAGTTCCAATCGTTCGATCAGCATGTTGGGAAGCTGACTGGTTTTTCTGGCGTTTAAAACTACGGTCTTGTTGATGCTCACTAAACCTTTCAACTGATGCGATATCTGATCTTGGTGAAGCGATTTCATCTCTGGTGGTTTCAGTACTCTCGTCATCAGATTGCTGAAACAATTAATAAAAAATGATTATTTATTTGTTGCAGTTTCCAACAAGCGAGAACGAATGGATCGAAATTGGGAAAAGTTTCGAAAATAGATGGAATTTTCCCAACTGTTTGGGCGCTGTAGACGGGAAACATATAAGGATAAGACCTCCTCCAGGAGCTCGATCTTATTTTTATAATTATAAGCATTTTCATAGTCAAGTCCTAATGGCCATTGCTAACGCCAATTATGAGTTCATTTATTTTCATTTTGGTACAAACGGCAGAGTCTCGGATGGTGGTGTTATAAATGAAACGGACTTCTACAAAAACCTCTTAAATAATTCCTTAAACTTACCAAATCCTAAATGGTAAGACTTTGCCCTATGTTTTCGTAGGCGATGAAGCCTTTACGTCAAGGAATAATTTAATGAAACCTTTTAATAAAAAACAACTCAACATTCAAAGGAGAATTTTCAATTATCGTTTATCTAGATCACGAAGAATAATAGAAAATGTATTTGGCATTTTAGTTGCCAGGTTTGGTGTATTAAAAACAGAAATTAACATGGATTTGGACAACATAAATAAAATAGTAATGGCTTGCTGTGCTCTGCATAATTACTTACGCCGTAATAGTCCTAATACCTATACACCGTTAAATGTATTTGATAGAGAGAACTTTGAAAACAATGAATTTGAAGAAGGCCTCCAGTGTGATTTGTTAGGACTCAGAAGGCGACCATTACGTAGTAACGATACTGGTAATCACGTAAGAGAATTATTTGTAGACTATTTTAATAATGTCGGATCTGTACCTTGGCAGAACAAATTCATAGGACTTTATTAATAATGTTTTATTATTAAGTAATAATAAATATATAAAAATAATAAATATTGTGTAGGTTCTTACTGTATCCATTGAACTACTTGTCGCTCCATATGGCTGCTCTTGATCTTTTAAAAACATTAACTTGTCATAGTACCACAACTTTGGTACGTAAATGTTATCAGTTGCGTACTGTTATCCTTACGGAAAACAGTACGCAAGTTGTTAATTTTCTTTTACACTGTACTTATGTTTGCACTAGGATCTACTTCCTTCATTTTTCTAAGTAATACCTCATAACATCCAGTTCGTTTGATCTGATTATGGTAGTCCTTGTGTTTTATTTTCCATAAAACCTCGTGTTCTCGGAGTAACTCTATAAATTCCAACAGGAAATCCTTGCTCGACATCGCAAACAATTTACAGGTACTGTTTTAATGCTTACTCGACCTTTTGGATCACTAACTTTATAACTTTAATACTGCATTCTGCACATGCTTTATAATGAATTTAAACTTAACAGACAAGTTGTCTGTTGGTAAGTTTTGTGCTGGTAGACACTTTTTGCCAATTGGTCTTATGTTTTCCTGAAGCTTGATGTTTTATTAGAAGACTTTTGTGAGCAACTGTGTATTGCATACTTACTTTACAAAACACATATTCATTACCTGCTGCATCTTTTCTTTCAGATTTAGTCAACCAACCACTAATTTTAGGTATACTCAACCATGAAGGCATACATTTTGTTAATCTTTTTTTATTTTGTGATAGTTGACAAGGTGACCTTTTAGTATTTTTTCTTTTTTTTTGTAGGTTCTGTGGGGCATTCAACCTAAAATATATACATAAAAAAATAATAATAAAGTTGTTACTTGGCGAAAATATTATTAAAACGTAATAGAACCTTAAGATTAAATCAACATAATAAATAAAAGAAAGTTTCGGAAGAAAAGCCGCAATTTTTGGATCTGACCTGTGACCTACATATGTGTCAATCTATTTAAATGTTAACATATATACTTACAGTAGTATTCTCTTGGATAGGACTATTGCTCCGATTTTCCAAGGATTTGCTGCAGCAGGGTTGATCTTTAATTGGTTGAACTGGTTGTACTTAAAGATATCTTATCATCGATTAGTAGCGGAATAAAAAAGCCTTAAAAATGCTAAAAAGCTAAAAAAAATTTTTTAACGTAGAACAACCATCTGAGTGACCTCTATAGAGTGACCCATATAAAATTATTATATAGGTTATTTTACATCCCATGTGACAATTTACGACATCTTTGACTGGGGCGTACTTCCATTATTTAAAAAAAATAACAAAATTGCTAATTTTAAAATAATGTACATTTTATTACATACTACAAGATATCTCGCAAACCTTGAGGAATATTAAAACGATTTTTTTTAGTCAGAAGTAGACACATAAGCGCTAATAGCAGGGCTATAGAATTACTAAAAAATCAATTTTCATCTTCCAAAAAAATTACGAGTTTTTAGAGTTTTCATTGAAGTGTAATATTTTCTTCAGTGATCGTAAAACTTTTTTATTTTTATAAATTCTCACACATAATCTGCGAGTAAAACTTGTTACGTGATTAAATAAATAGCGCACCGAAATCACATTAACTGTTAGAACAACCAAACGCTTATTGAACATAGACTACGCACTCTTGTGGAAGAAGTTTCAATTCATTGGCTTCAGATTATAGGAACGGAGCATAGATGGCACTAACAGTTTTGTCAAAAATGCGGTATTCCATATTACCGGATATATTCCATAATCCTCGACTCTACTCTACATGTTAAAGATGAAATATGAGTACGTACGACATATTTTACCATCATTTTTACCTATTCATCGGAACTAAATTCGGAAATTGAAGTGTCAGCATTAGGTTCCTCATGAACGGTATGGTATTCTTTAAAGTTGTCGTAAAACCATTGATCGCACGAAGGTACATAGTTTGTTGCTAGTGTCATAACATGGTCAAACTTATTTTTTTTAAGTAGTCTTGGACCAAAATATAACTTCTTTATCAGGTAATGACACAGGAACCGAAACTTTTTTATTCCTTATATCAAATTCTGAAAATAGAGGTTCCCCAACTGACTCGCTACATTTTATTAATGCTCCTAAATGGGTCTTTTGGTACAATAAAATACGATATTTGGACAAAGTAAATTTATGGTTCTTTTTTGAATGATTTTTTACACAGATATTTTCAAAATGTGTTTTGCAGTCTAAAAATATATCTTGAGTTAATTTTTACTTGCTTTTCTGATGATGTCTATGTAATCCCTAGGTAAATATATTTTATCGTATTTCCTTTTTTCTGCTTCAATTCTGCCAAAACTACGGTCGCACGGCAATACACTATGACCAGGTTCAGGGTACCTTGTAACACCTCTCCTCTTTAATTACATTACCTTAATTAAAGGGCCTCTCATCCAGGAGATGTGACGTAATGAATTTTTTCTTTGTTGCCTATCGGCTGCTCAGTTGAATACGGAGGTCGTGGATAAGTGGATTTGCTAGAGGCTGGCACTTAGATACCTTTAGATATATCACCAGAAAAATCACAGCTTGACAGTGACCGGCTTGATCTACTTCTACTTAAAATTTTGTATGAAAATACTTGGACGCCAGGTCAAGAGTACTTTAATTGTACAGAAGACCGCAGAAATGATCAGTCAATAATTATCAGCTGTGACCTCTTGTGACTCAGATTTTTCCCCGAGAAATAAAAGAATAAGATTTTTTTTAAAACAATATATTACAAAAATATTTTTATTACCAGTTGATGGTTCACAGTGATCTTAACTTAAAATTAAAATTTACAATTAGATTGCCTGAGGGGCGTTAAAAAGACTCTACTTGATTAGGTAGCCTGAAGGGATTAAGGTTAAAACAATAAAAAATGTTCACTCTTGACACAAGGTCAAGTCGAGCAATTTATCATTTACAGCAAAAGTGAATTGTAAATCTTGGTAAAGTAAAGTGGAAATATTCTTTAAGACCTGGTAATTCCTAGGGGCAATTAATTATTCAAAAATACCTTTTCTCTTCTCTGGAGATCCCCTCGTGAATGAGCTTGGCCTCCTAGTGGTCCAGCTGAGCTGAGACGTTGCCTCTAAGGGTGATGTATACTGCAATGGGTGGAATATGCCGGCTGCAGGAGGAGGTATCTTCCAGTCTAACGTTCATGAATCGGTAATAATGGTCTCTGCTCACGACAGCAATTGATTCTCGGTCATGAGGTGTGGAAGAAAAATTTACCAGTATCAGGTTTTACAAATTTGGACAAAAAAATATATGTATAAATTCCCTTAGCTCTTATTGGTGTATAAAGCGGGGTCCACACTATGTAACAAAACATGTTAAATAACTAGTTGTACAATAAATTTGTTATACAACTTTGTTGTGTAACTTGTTATAATATAACAGAAGCATCCAGATTATATAACAAAAAAAAATAAAACAAAATAGTGCGCATAATGTATGTAGCTGTAGGTAGGTAGTATGTGAAATGGCGTCAAACGTAGAGGATGTAATCATGGCAGCAGCAGGTCGTGTAATTTTATGTAGGCGACGACAGTCTAAACGAAGATTTTGGGTGCGGCCATCATTAAAAGCTCGAGAAAAATAGTGGTACATCTCTTTTAACTGATCTTCAAATAGATGACATAGACCCATCGACAGGAGACATTAAATGTGATGGTAGTTTTAAAAACTTCTTAAGAATGAGAAGTTCTGATTTTGAATACCTTATAAATGAAATCGGCCATAAAATAGGCAGGAAGGACACCACATTTCAATATGCAATTCCAGTAAGAGAAAGATTAGCAGTTACGCTGAGATTCTTAGCAACTGGAGATTCCTACCAAAGTTTAAGCTATTTATTCAAATTTTCTAAGCAGAGTATTTCGAATATTGTGCCCGAAGTTTGTGACGCTCCCATTGACTGTTTGAGCGACAGAATCAAAGTAAGTATCCTTTTTATTAAACTTTTTATTCAATTAGTTTCAGATAGAAAGAAATACATACATGACACTATTAAAAAGTTGAGTAACATTTGTGTAAAGTTTAATTCCTCCTCAGTATTGTCTTCCGTGGCTGTGCATGATTGAGTCTCAGTGTCTGTTTGAATTGGTGTTGGTGAAGGAGAGGGTGTAGGTGTAGTGTGCGGCGTGGTGGATCTCCGAGGTGGAAATATGTCTGAATCTGAACACTCTGCTCGGTAGAGAGTATTGTTTATTTCAAATTTGGCGTAGCTTAGCACCGATTTGCATTTGAGCTTCCACAAGGTGTTCGCTACATATTCACCATATACATCAAAGTCATCTCGCTTTTTCATGTTACTGCATACTTGTTTCATTACCGCGTACGCTTCTGCAGATTTCGTGTTTACTGCCTTTCTCTTGATGACTTTAGTTTTAGGTACAATGGTTTTATCTACAGTCTTTTTTGGACGTTTTTCTGTATCACCTTGCACCTCTAGATGTGGCTGTGATTGCTGTTCTTCCTATAAAACCAAAAATTATAGTTATATAAATATATTATAGTTATATAAATGTATTATAGTTATATAAATATATACATGTAGGTATATGTATTACATTCAGAGTTGCGGTTTTCGCATTGTTGTGCTACTTTTTTTTCTGAAACTAAAGATGCCACACAGAGAATTGCTGTCATTTTTTAGATATGGTGCAAAGTATTTTTTTAATGGGACACCCTGTATATTTTTAACCAAAAGGAAGCTTTCATTCTTCCAAACCCAACCATGCATGTATTAATTTTAGGAGTGTCATACATCGTTGGATTTGGAATTGTGAAATATAATAATAAAGCATAATTCCTTTTTCTTCAGGTGCCCAAACATCAACAGAAATGGCAACAGATTGCAAATGATTTTGACCAGAAGTGGAATTACCCTCACTGTTGTGGCAGTATCGATGGAAAGCACGTATGTTTACAAGCTCCAAGAAACAGTGGAAGCGACTATTTCAATTATAAGGGATTTTTCAGCATAGTGCTTTTAGCTATAGTGGACGCTAACTATTGCTTTACGTTTGTAAATGTAGGTTGCCAAGGCCGTTTGTCTGACGGCGGAGTATTTTCTAACACAACATTACGAACGGAGGATCTAAAAATCCGCCGTCTCGGTTACCCATTTTAAATCGCGTCCGCTCTACCGACCGTTGCAGTTTTTGAGTGTACCAAGGGCGGATTTAACTTTTCAACATGGAAGGGGGTATCGCATAGAACCACATGTTTAAAAAATATTGCTTTTCCTCAAATGAAATAGCAAATAGAAGCGTTTAATAAAACATCCATCATCCATAAGTGAACTGAAAAAGTATATCTTTATTATACATCTTCAACTTGAACATTCAAAAACTAACTAAAATATAAACGTCTTGAAAATAAAATAACAGACAAAGAAACATAAACATAATCAAAAATAATAATAACACAACAAATATAAAAAATAAAATTCACAGCACACAATATTAATAAAAATTATTATGATACAATTAAGACTTATTAAATAAAAAAATCTTTAACTCGCCTTTTAATTCTCGCGAACCTGACAATAACATTGTTTATATCAATTGGAACATCCCTATGCATATGCATAATAGCTAAACCGCACAATCGTTCCTCGGTCATATTACTCCTCAACCACGCTTTTAATTTTTTTTAAAACAGAAAACGATCTTTCCGCTGAAGCAACGGAAACAGGAAAGGTGAGTAGAATTTATAGAATAATTTTTATGGATGGAAAAAATACCTCATTGCAAGATTTGTATAGAGACTGAGGGGAATGAGGGGATTTAGTTCCCAATAGAAAAACTTCATTACAATTGTCATTTGGCACTTGCAAAGTCGATTCATTATCAGAAATATCCTGCTCGGTGTCGCTACATGCTGCTCTTTCTTCTACTTGATCGATGTCACTGATATCGGAATCGTCATCATCGGGTTGTATATTGTGATCATCAATGTACTTCTTCCATAAGTATTGTAAGTCTTTCACATTCGGCCTGGTAACTCGCCATTTCTAATAATAATGTTATTGTAAAACTGATTTAAAACAAAACTGTTGTTTTGTTATTTGAAAACAACAAAAAAAGAACATTAAACATTACATTAAAAACATTAAACAACTCACCTATTTACATCTGTTTATAAAGTGTATTCCAAAACATATATATATGAACCTTAGGCGCGTCGGTCTAAGGCACCGAAATATGCAGTAAATTAGCCGTGACTGCCCGAATTTAAGCCCCGATACGTACTGGGGTGTATTAGGCAAAAATAAGAAGGTACTTGTGCGTAAACCGATTTAGAACGAATTGGCGCGATTTGGTAGTGCGTTTTGTGTCACGTCGGTCTGAGACACCGGCCGCGCCTAATCTGGGGTTAAAGTGACCCACGACGCGAATTTTTTATTTCCGAAATCACCGAAGTTATTTCGGCGCTTACAGTTAATCCATCTGTCACTGCTAAATTCAATGAATGTGCAAAACCCAAAAAATTCCAGCCTAGTTCTTTTATGATAGCACTTATTGTGTTGGCAGCATTATCAGAAACTGCTAGAATAATTTTTTGTTTTATATTCCAGTCAATGGCAATTGACTCTTAAAGCCTCTTCTAAATTAAGGCTGGTATGTCGATTAGGCAATACTTGACATCCAAGTAAGATGACCTCATTTTAAAATGTTCATCAATAAAATGAGCTAAATGAATTTTATAGGTGTTACTATAAAACTCTCTGTGTTTACAGACGTCCAACAGTCTGTAGTGATACAAACTTTTCTTGTGATTCCTAATGTTGATCTACATTTTAAAAGAAGTTCTTCATATCTTGCTGGAATCAAAGATCTTGAAATTATATGCCTGTTTTCGTACAAAGGGTCAAAGCCCTTACGAAATCATTAAAACCCCTATCTTCTACTACACTGAAATGCTGATAGCCTGTATTGAACATTTTTAGCAATTTATCTGTTATAATTTTATTGCCTGACACTCCCAATTTTCTTGGTACAAACGACGAAATTTTTTGTTGTGTTGGCTTCGAAACTGAAACAATCTTTACATCTTTACATCGAAACTGTTACATCTTTTGCAGATGTAACAAGCGCATGATTGGTGGAAGGAGAAGGATCATTAATTGCGTTATTATTCTCAGTTGCATTAGAAGTTCGACGATACTCTACATGTTGGTCAGAAGAATTAATAGCAACAGTAGGATGGTTACTTTTCATATGCTTCCTCATGTTAGAATTTGTTGTTTTATAAGAAATTTTTTTCTTGATTATTGCACTTGACATAGTCATCAACATCGACCGGGAAAAAGTAGGAGGCGACATTTTATAACAAAATAATATTTATTATATTTAAATTAACTCGAAGCAACAACTCAAACTACTTCAAATAACGGAAGACGGCAAGAGCAAGGCGCACATGACTGCGACTAGCTACAGAATAAATTGATTCGTGATTCTAAAGTAAACTAAATCCATTAATTCATCCGAACCGCGAATATATCGATGGTTTAAAGCGGAAATATTGTATGTCCATCTTAACACATTTTTCAGAAATGCAATAAATAGAAGTTAATTCGTACTTACGTAAAATTCTTTATTATATCATAAAAAATAAGTCATTTTTTTATTAAAGCTACTAATTTCTAATACAAATATATATGTAAACTATTAATTGGTATTACTTTATTTAATAAAAATCGATTTAATAATAAATTTACATGGACATATAATATTGTTAAATTTTTCAAGTGGATATACTATCAATGTGCGTAGTAAAAAAACCGTTATAATTTAAAAAAAATTTATTAAAAAGCCAAAACATAAACTATAACTCAAATGTTTGACAATAAATGATATTGAAAATATTTCTTATTTATTACAGCTCTTCTTCAGTTTCTTGGAGTGTTTTATATGGAACAATATCTTTGGATTTCTTCGAACGGCAAACTTTCAATGTAGCTCTTGTATGATATAGGTATTATTTGTTTACCTAGCAAATAAAGTAGATCTTTCTTTTTCTTTTCTGAAATTGGCAATCTTTTTCCATATTTCTGCGATAAGGCCTGAGTTTTCCAAGATACAGTTTTTTTTAATATTCTTGACTTGCAACACATTTAATTCTAGGAACTGATCATCAGATAATGAATACTTATATTGTATGGTAAACGGTTTAGATTTATCAAATCTAAACCATTTGATTTGCAGCCATTTAACTTGTTCCTTCAAAGTATTGACTTTCGTGTTTTGCATTACCAGCGACGCTAGTTCCTGCAAGTCATAGAAATCTGCAAAGGAAACCCTATGTACCTGATAGGGACTTTGTTTCTTCCTTGCCATTTCTATTCATAAACCCCATTCCTCTGTCGTGTAAATTTGGCGATGTTTACGGGCTCGTTCAATTGTCGCGTCGATAGAATCTGCCTTTAAGTATGAATGGCCAGATTCCATAAACTTAAGATTCTTAAACTTAAGTGTTCACAAGTGTTCAATTTTATTAATAGCATACAACATACAAATTGATTCCGGTTTTGCCCACCACAAGTATCGGAAAAACTCGAAACATGAGAGACAGTTTGAGGTAAATTGTACAAATAATTTAATAGGCAAGTGCCGATTTCTGACGTCCCAAAGGTAGCAGTGCCCGTTGTGGTCAAAAGCATCGTATAAATGGTGAAATTAAAAACACAAAGTTTACGCTTATAGTAAATTTGACAATCAGCGGAAAATGGGACAGAAAGCACAGCTTCTAGATCGAAAGAAATAGCTCGGTAGGTTGGGTTATTTAACGATTTCTTTTTGTCTCCATCCTTCATGTCCATCGCTTTATTTTCTCTCTTTTTGTACAGTTGCCAGTTTTCCTCCAAATTGGTTTTGTCTGTAGTGCTATAATATAAATTGCATACGGAACATTGATCCTTTTTAGGGATGTGGAACGAAAGTTGAGGATCATAACTATTAAAATTTTTTCTGTAAATAGTTATAGAAACCGGTGTGATTTTGTTTTCGGTACAATAAAATTCAACATACAAACGATATAAAACAGAAATATTTAAATCAGCAGCTAAAAACAGTTTTTTCGTATCTCGCCGACTGTAGTGAGATTCCATACGAGGAAAACTATCTATGTGTTTCTTGACATGATTTGTTGCTTCAGTGGATGTAACATTGGGCGGAATTTTGGCTTTTCGTCCATCAGTACCTATGTAAGCACCACATGGACCAACTTTCTTTAAAGCCAAATCAACGATTTGAAAACTAATGCTGAAAGTGGCACAAAAAAATTTTAAGCACACTCGTACATTCTTGTTTTCTTTATCAGGAAGTGAATAGACCCGTGATTTAGACTTTGTAATTTGGCTTTCTGGATTTCGTTTTCTATGGCGTTGATTGACGTACTATGGCTGTGTTCTTTGACCAACGAACATAATCGTCTTTTTGACGATCGCTATTACCAAGTTCCCAATACTCTTGGTGAAAAACTTTTTTTCTGGTACGACGATATGTTTTCTAGTTTGATAGCTCTTCCCAGACATTCTCTTTGCTTTTCTTTCATTCTTTTTCCATCTGTTCTTTTTCCTAGTTCTCTTCTTTATTTTAGATACCAAAACATCGCTGATGGATGTTGATGGCAATGAAGCTATTTCTGCAGAAACGGTTTTGTTGTCTCCGTATTCAATATATTTACCTACCAAGCCGTTTTTTGCTTCTTCCGCCGAAGATGCATCTGAACTTTCACTCGATATTTCCTGTTCTGGCACGTCATATTCATCTGAACTTTCACTTATTTTTTTCTCTAAAACCTCACCTGCTATTTTTTCATTAGTGCACAAGTATTCAGGATTTTCGCTGAACTTTTCCGCGTATAAAAATTCGCTACTTAAGGGTTGTAAATCTATAAACACAGGTGTTTGTTCAGTCTCATGGACTTGATAAGAAGCATCTTGTATCTCCTCGCAATAAACCAGAGAAAGATCACAATCAGGAGTATTCATGTAAATCTGTAACGGAATCTATAACAAATGTTTAAAATTAATAATCATAAAGAATCACTACGATTTAAAACATACCAAAAGAAATAATTAGAGAAGAGAATCCGATTGAAAAACTTTTGGATTTTTAAACGTATGGCTATCCCAGGTTGCTTCCTTGCAGATTTTTGACACTCCTTGCAGTTCTAAAAATAACAGTACTTATTTGACTAAATCCAAAATTTAGTTTCTTCTTTAGTTTTATTCAGTTATTCGTCAGACAGAAGAAACCTACACCGTTGTCATATCAGTCAAAATTGGGCAACATTTACATTATACTTCATTTTTTATAACTTTTTATAAGCTTGATCAAGCTAGCTTAGTTTGTACAAATTTAAACATGCAGTCATTTAAAAATAGACAATAATAATAATAATAATAATCGAATAATGCCTACCTGTTTCAATTCCTTTAGAAGTAGTGTAATGTGTTTCCTCTTGTCGTTTTTTACCAGTTCAACCATAAGTTTACCACGTTTAGACATTGTTGCAATAACAAGTACACTTTAAATCACTATTAATTGCTAAATATTCTGTAGTATAACGAACCCAGTATTTTTAAGGTTAATTTTGAAAAGGACCCAAAGTAGTACGTTGTGTGTTTAGTTTATCTATGTTTCCGTATCGGATGCACTGCTTACTAACGTTTTAATAGGGGAATGGTTTGTTAAAACAAAAGTCATGAATTGAGTACACCTATCTTTATTTACTTACACGTTATGCGCATGACCCAGCTCTGACAATTTAGAACAGTAAAATAAATGAACATAATAAAAGTTTATTTAGCTTGACTACAAGGGTGAAGAGTGCCAGGCTCACCTAGAGCTCACGTGGGGAAAGAGCATGGCAGAGAAACCCACGATCCTTGCTCTGAATACTCTTACCATCCGAATCAATTAAAATGTCATTGACCTTTACAACAAAACATTTAATTTCGAATTGTTACTTAGTTATATTTTAAACACCTATAATAGATCACCACACTCATCTGACGTAAAAACATTCAGCAAATAAAACTGAAGAAGTTTGTTAGTTAGCCGGTAAAACCGGAGGGTACTGGAGTCGGCGGACAGTACTGATACAACTTTCTTACTCTTTTGATTATTATTATTGTTTTTTTGTGAATAAGCATCAGATCAGTCCTCACGGGTGGAAAATGTTAGTAATTTCATCAAGGCACTATCATACATGTGACACTAAAATAGGTGTATCAGTAATTTAAACAGTAGCAGAAACAAAAACTTTACAAGGATCACAAGTAGTGATCAATTCGGACAACAAGGGTAATCACGACAATATTTATAATTTAAACAGTTAAAGCAACAAAACATAGTACAACACGAGTTTTACAAGAATGATCGATAACAGCAAGTATTATTACCAAAATACAATGGGATAACATATTACATGGCTTGGGTTGCATCACATTTTTCTACACATGACAAACAGAATGCATATTCATAAATCAAAATAAGATTACCTGCAATCACCCACAACACCTTTTTCAATCCTCTTCTCTTTTCTACGACTCTTCCAAACAAAATTGTAAACCTTTTCTACTAAAACACACAAAATGGCGAAAATGGCGTACCTACCTCTTCTACTTTCTTAATATTACGCTTTTTCTGGCTTCCCCCCATCGTTTATCCTTTTTGCAAACGCCCCCTGCCTCTCAACCAGTGAAGTAAAGGACATACAGAAACCTACATCGACGACTACCTAGTAGAAATTTATACTGACCAACCAATATTTTATTAGTGAATCTTTCAGCCGACAGATGGTGTTAGCAGTACTGTTTTCTTAATAAATTTAATTTTTAAACTTTCGCTCCCTCAATTCTTAAACAAATTCACGGCTTATTGACATTACTATAACAAAGAACTGCAAAGCTACAACAAACACAAATTACTGAATTTTTCAATGATTTGTGACAATAAAAACATTGTATGCATCATAAACAGCTGTTATTTTTAAGCATGTGCATTTATGCTATGTCCGGACATACAACATAATAAATATGTGTTGCTTGATCAACGAAAACGCAAATATTGTATGTCCGGACTTACAACGTTTGTGCCTCAACAAGTTTTTACTTGTGTTAGAATTTTAACATACTATCGGGGGTCTATTCCCATGCACATCCGTTAAAATTAATCAGCCGTTTATATTTTAATTTTTAACACCCCGTTATGTTAAAATATAGAAAGTGGTATTCAGAAAGGACACTTTAACGGATTTGTTAAAATTCCTCATAAATAATGGATCTGTTTATTCATGTTAGAGAATATAGCAATAGACTATTATTGAAATTAGGTACAATGGAAATTCGATGTAGTTAATTCTACAAGTTATTTGTGATTTTACGCATATGTTCAATGTCTAGTCTATGTCTATGAAGAGCGGCCTCTTTTATCTACAGAAGAGCAGGTCATGGATTGTTTTGAGTTTTGATTGTTCGGATTGTTTTGAGTGAACGTTTTTTGCCTTTCAAATCCGTTCATAGGTACCTAGATAACAAAAGTTAAAGAGGGGTGAATTTGTGGTGGCGCGCCCTGTACTTAGAATATTTACTATTTTTTCTGACTATTAACCATTAATCTATGCTATTAACTTAGTACCTTTCGTTACATCTTTATATGTATAATATATTTGGTGTTAATTTCTTTTAGAAATAATGTGATTTTGTTTTGTAGAATAAAATACTTACTTGTGATGATAATGATAATTAATGGTGATAGGTAGTATTTAAGGAATAAAGTACATGTTTTGTCAAATTATATTTTATTTTATATACCTATAAAATACAATGATAAAGTACACAAATATTTAATAATGAAATACAAAAATAATCACTTTTAAAAAAGAATGTTTTCTATAATTTCTTAAACCAGTTCAGGTATTTAAATAAACTTTAAAGAGGTGAATTATAATAAGTGTAAAAAATGTCCAGGCACCGATTAAAAATACAAAAAAATATAAGACTAAGTTTTAGACCCCGAACTACATATTTAATTCAATAATTAAATATTTAAAAGCGTACCTAACTAGAGAAATGAAAGTTGCTTGAAATGAGCCCACAGAGAAATATCCAAGGAATTTAAGTCAAGACACTACTTAGGAGCCAAGCATAAGTAAATTCACTGTTCAGGAAAATCTGTGAAACTACAGGAAAATACTCTTAAGTAAGCCATGATATTTAATGTGGAATGTTTAAGGGTTCTTAACCCTGTTAAATATGTTGTAGTTTTGTAACTAAAAAAAAATATGACATACTAATGTACAATATATTTCTTAAAATAATTACGAACATGCCAGCATACAGATAAACATAAGATATATTTATATATATATATATATATATATATATATATATATATATATATATATATATATATATATATATATATATATATATATATAAATATATCTTATGTTTATCTGTATGCTTAGTACCTTTCAAATATATATATATATATATATATATATATATATATATATATATATATATATATATATATATATATATATATATATATATATATATATATATATATATATATATATATATAAATATATATCTTATGTTTATCTGTATGCTGGCATGTTCGTAATTATTTTAAGAAATATATTGTACATTAGTATGTCATATTTTTTTTTAATTACAAAACTACAACATATTTAACAGGGTTAAGAACCCTTAAACATTCCACATTAAATTTCCTGGCTTACTTATTATATATAGTTACTTCCCTTTGATTATATATTTCTGAAGTCATTAGAAACTTGATCCAATGAATTGAAATATGTTGTATTCCCAGTTGTATTGCTTCTGATATCGCCCTGCTTACTTATTGTTGACTCGTACTAAGATTAAATGATTGTCCAACCCCCCAGCTAGTATAAACCCTTTCCAAAAAAGTTGAACGCTGCCAATACCTGAGATAAAGTGCATTAAATAAATTACTATTGACTAGGTGAAAAGGACTTAGACCCGTAAATGCACTGGGAATTTTGTTACATTAGCTCCTTCATCCATAAACAGACTTATTTCTTCAATAAATTGTCTCACTGTAAATATACTTAAATGGAATTGTTGCCTAAAATTCCAATTAGGCACTTCGAATGGATTCGATGTGCCCCTAAGATGTCGTTGGCGAACATTATTCCTTCAGAATGGATATTTTATAAAGTTACATGTCATGTAGTTTTTTTTTGTAAACTTGAAATAACTACAAAATAACTTTTAATATTATTACTAAGAAACCAATACCGATACCTACCTACCAGTACTAGTAATATAAATATGTAGGTAGGTACCTATATACCCACCAACCGCTGCATTAACTGCTGTAATTCTTCAAATAGAAGTGCTGGTATTGCCATATTTTTTTTAAGAAGGTAAAAAGTATTATTCAAATAATAAACCACATAATGGGTACCTAACCACACTTTCATTTCAAATTTCAAAAAATGGCCTGTTACATTATTAAACGATCCATCTAACCACCCTTTTAAAATAAACGGGTTTTGGTTAATTTTAACATTAATTAATACAATTTAACTTGGAACGACGAGAATAGCGTTTCCGTTAAAATATTCCGTTAATTTTTTTAAGGGAGTTTCTGGTCCGTTTATTTTTAACATTACTAATGAGAATAGACCCGTATAAGTGTGAATATACATTCTTTAACGACTTGTGGTTTTACAATATAAATCAACTGGCCATAACTTTTTTAGTAATATTTTGGCGCATACAATACTTGCGCACACTTTAGATCTTTCCTGCGTCGTTCAAGCTACATAATATGTAACACAAAAAGCACAAAAGTCGACATACAATATTTGCGCTTTAAACCATCGATATCGAATATCTGAACAGTGAATAATAGTTAACTGAATTGCGCGGCAGGCGGCGACCGGCGAGCACACAGCGCGAGAGTGGTGATAGCAGCGAGAAGAAACAATTTACACTTTCTATGGCAATAGCGACCAGAGTCACTGGTCACTGCTTTGCCGAGAATTAGATCGCCGCTAGGAACAGTGGCCATCTAAGTTGTAATATTTGTATTTGTATATAACAGTATATATTTATATGGAGTTAATACACTTTACATTGAGAACAATTATTACGGTAGTTAAATATACCTATATTCTCCTTATTTTAAGTTCTACAATCTGACAAGTACTTCAATATAATATGCAAGTCAGATGTTACTATGGTATTACAATAATAAACTAAGGTATATAATAATACTAATACATATAACAATAACATATATAACACGCCCTTTTTTTAAATAGATAAACTACAATTGAATCGCTTATTTCAGAAACGACCCAAGTCACTTTTTACAACTTTACAGTAGATAAGAAAAACGTTTTGGTTTTTCCTGATAAGAAATATCTGGTAAATGTTAGCATGTGAGAAACATATAAGCATAGATCTATCTTGTAGTGCTTATTAAGAACAAGAAATGGTGTTTCTTTTCACAAAAAGTAATTTTAAAAAAAGTGACGGGTCTTTTCCGAAATAAATACAATAAAAATACTAATAATATTTTTATATTTTATTTAAATAATGTTACATTTAAGTGAAACTTAAGAAGTAGCTACTATTTCGACTTTCTGGCAGGTTTATGTTTATGATTGTTAATAATATCTTCATAAAATTTCTTGTTGTCATCATCAACCCATCTTAGTAATTTCTTCAGGTTCTCTATTTTTGTTTCTAATATTGGAAGTTTTTCTTGGTATGCCTTTTGGGTTGTTGGAAGTTCAAGTTTACGCCGTGATGCACCTGGCAGCCTTAGCTTCGAAAATGTGTTCCATGTAAAACCGTTTATATATTCATTAGCCCTGACGATGCCTGGTTGTTCATGTGAAAAGTGGTGAAATTTCGATACAGAAAAGCTAACTTTCTCATTTCTGTGGTGATTTTCGGTCTCAAGGGAGAAACAGTTCACTTTGTAGTGTTTTGGCCACCAATTCTTAAAGTCCAGAATCTCATCAGTCTCAACTTCTTTCACAGTCAATGCGTTTTTGGCACTAGACTGTATTATTAATTCAGTATATTGGTGTACATTATAGACTCTGTCGTGTTTTCTCAATTTTCTTTTGATAGTGCCAAACACGCGGTCGCAAGGTAAGAATAAATGGCCCCTTACTGGAAAAAATTGCTCTATTTTACTAAATCGACCAGTTTCCAGCAGTCCCATACACATTCGAATTAGGCAATGATTTTTATTTTGCCCAGGACAGTTGTCACAGAAAAGGCGTAATTCTTTAACTTCATCTGAAATATAGTTTCTGATATAATCCATTATGAATGAACAAACTTCATTGGGACCCTTCCCTGCAATGCCCTCATGATAAATATAGAGAAGTGACTTTTCTGTTTTCAAATTGGTTATGCAGAATACGCTGACACTTAATTGGGATAAATAAAATAAGTCCTGAACAGGTATCTCAGGAAGCTGCAAATTTTGCATAAAGTCAAAAGATAGACCTAGTAAATCGTCACGTTGTTTACATTCTTCTTTTGTAGACTTTAAGGCATTATAAAATTTTTTCGCTCGCCTCTCATGCACGATTTTTTCAGCTGTAGCTACACGTTTTGCTTCATCACATAAGATCTGACTTTTTAGCTTAAGGCTTATATCTTCACATGTAACGCAGCTATCGACTTGGGGCCTGCCAAAATGAAGTTGGAAGTTTTCGTTGAAGAATTTTATATAGTACGAGTATTTGATGGGACAATCTGGATTTTTCTTCTTAAATAGTTCGTACATTATTTTGACATTGAGTTTAGCATCAAGGTATTTATAATCTTTTCCAGAATAATGTGATTCCTTTACTGGGAAAGATAGAATATGATTTCTAACCATTTCGCGATCAGGTTCTTTTATAACATTTACCTTCGGGTTTTGACCCCTCTTATCTTTTGGAGTTTCACCATTCAACAGGAGTGCTTTTAATCTTTTGACCCTTGCCATTGAAATCCCATGTATAGATAAGAATGCTCCTAAACAGACCTTAACTTTCACCCCTTTCACAGATACAAAATGAAAAAATGATCTTTCTTTTTCTCTGCCTGAACCGTCACGTTTTCTTTTAGCATTAACTTTGGTTACTTCTAGAAGCCCCTGTAGATAAATATCCTGTTCATTTTTATTTCCCATAGCATAGAATTTTGAAAACAGGTTTTCTCTGTCTATATAACTTATTTTTTCATAGCATTTCATTGGGCATCTGTAAGCAATATTGAGATGCACATTAAAACCTAACAGTACATAAATGAACTTGTAGGTAAGTTTATTACTTACCTACAAGCCTCTCCAGCCGTTTTTGCTTGCACAGTAATTCCTTTAGAATTAACATATTCTTGTCCCCTGACCCTTGCAGTCTTTATTATATTCTTCTGATACTTGTCACTATTTATAATACCTTTTTTACGTTTTTCTGGACGCTCTGAGTGCTCCATTTTCAATAACGTCTTATCACTGCGAGGTTCTTACAATCAAAGTAATAAACCAACAAACACAGACTGGTATTCCAATGAAACGTAACAATTCGGAACGGAAGAGTAGTTGTGATTGGCTGCTGTCAAATATGAATTCGAATTCAACCAACCAGAATGAGTCCCGGGAGGGACAGCATTTCTTATTCGTGACAACGAAATTTTGAGGTTAGGTTGCTTATATCATTTGTTGCAGAAACGACCCAAGTCGCCGACTTGGGTGCTTTCTGAAATAAACAATGATATACTGGATCTTAAAAACCGTATATCCATACATCACACTTTTAGCACCAAACGATGGAAAATGGTCAAAACATTAGACTACCATATTAAATAGAAAAACGTTGAAAAGTGACTTGGGTCGTTTCTGAAATAAGCGATTCAATTATAATTTATTATTGAAATTCAAATTTATTTGGGGGTTTTACCACTCGACCACTTCTAATTATAATTTGAGATTTATTAGGATTTGAAAGATTGTTTAACTTTTATTTAAATTTAATTTAAATTTATTATAATCTTTCCGGGGTGAAACATTAGTTTCCGTGTTAGAAGTAGGCAAGGAATCACGCATTTTTCTCTTTCCTTATGTGTTGGTTTGTCGTCAGAGCTGTCATAGAAGGATTTAGGGATTTAGATTCTTCAATAATTGGGATCGATGTTCGCATTGGTCTTAGAAATTTACGGTTTCTTTGATATTCTGCATTATCTACCCTAACTAAGTAATCATTGGTACTAGACTCACTGATAACTATTCCTGTCTTCCAAGATCTGATTCCTTGCTGAATGAGAATAGGTTGCTCTGGATTCAGCTTAGGTAACTTTTTGGAACCTCGGTCGAAATATGTTTTCTGCTTAGATTGTTTTAGATGAAGTTGATTTCTTACATCTTTTAGTGAATATTCTGGAGATAGAAGATCCATTGCAACGGGTAACAGGGTTCTTAATCTTCGCCCCATTAATAACTGACAAGGACATGGTAAGTCCTGTTTGGGAGAGACATTATAGGTTAGTACTGATATAAGAATGGATCATTACCTTCTTCAAATGATTTTAAGAGCAAATCCTTAACGGTCTCTATGGTCCTTTCAATTATACCATTAGATGATGGGTAATAAGGACTTGAGGTTTTTAGTATAATATCATATTTCGCATCATATTGAACTCCCTTGAGTTGTAGGGAGGTTCATTTTCTGAAAATATTTGTTGCGGTAAACCATGGGTTGCAAAAATATTTTTCAAGCTTGATATTACGGTTTCTCCTGTACTGTTGGGAATTGTCATATACCTACAAGCATATTAGCAGCGATAATCTAGGTTGCGTTCATATTTTTTTTTGACGTAAAATTGGATTTTGAGATTGACGTTAGACTTTTAAGAGAGAGATCAATTTGTTACCAGTTTTCCTTGCATTATTGCTATAAACAGTAGTTTTAATTAAAATAATAATTTGTCTTTAGTTAATCTGAGGTGAATTAATTAAACCGTAAGTGCCTTGATCATTAGCCCTAAACCTTCACCATTAATCACCATTGGTAAGATACATTTTTAGTTTAACAGTCCAACTTGTCTGAATCCTACGGCCTCCGAACGCACGCCCTACGTGCTCTGAGCTAGTCAGGACCAGCGGCCTGAGATTTTCCGCTGGTGGTGCCCAAATTTATTCGTAAACATTTTTTTTTACTAATAGTTAATGACAACTTTATTTTTAATTATTTTTATTATTTTAATTTTGATTATCTAATGTATTTATGATTCTGGAGACGGGGCCAAAAGTTAATTCTCCAATTTGTTTATTTAAAGGATCATAAATAATCATGGCGCCCAACGTGGGGCCCTAACCCTAAATAAAAACTAAACTAATATAACCCCATAATAACTAACTAAACCAATAAACTAAAAAATAAATTCATTAACATAATAATATAGTCAATAAACTAAACTTAAAAACTTAATTACTAGATATGTTAGTGAGATCAGTACTAAATCTTATTCCCTCTCACTAACATGAATAATCTACTCTGTAGGAGTCTCTGGCCTTTCTTCTGTAGGAGCATATTCTGTAGCATCCTCATCATCTGTTTGCACTGTTTCATCATCAAGAACCCTATAGTAAGTAGGTATAGGGGGGCTACTTGATGGTCCAGGTGCTGTTATCTGGGCTGTACGGGTTGTTTCCTTGGCATGTTTAGTAGCCTTCAATGGAGTTATTTTCTGTGCATCCTCAAATTGCTTAATTAAATTTTCTGGTGCTAATGCACTAGGCACACCTCCATGACCATAATGTGCATATATCTCAAAATACTTGCGGTTAAATTCTTTTTTGAGACTAAGGTATTGTTTAATAGTTTTCCCTATTATGGCATCCCTTAGCTTGGCCTCTTTAATTCCTCTTGTTGCTACAATAGCAGCAACAGCAGCAACATGAACTCTACTTTCAAGTAGATAATGACCTCCACTCTGGCAACTTGCGTTCATGACACAAACTGTTTTAAGCATTGAAGCGCCAGTACCTTTAGAGGGATGTCGTCTTTAGAGAAAACTGATCCAGCCAGTGGACTCAGTAGCACAATAGATGGTACCATATTAATTGAAATTGCATTTAATTTGTTAAGAATTATAACAGCTAATAAGCTTGCTGTCTTTACAGATAAAGTTATCTTAGTCGGTTCTGTCTCAACTTTATAGGTTGCTTCATCTGTTTTATAAGTACTGACAAATGCAACTTTAGTCTTCAATTTGTCATTCTTCTTGTACACGAACATGAATCGCCAGGTCTTATCACCGTCTTTCTTTCGAACTTGTCTGGCTTCAGGACCTACTTCGTATATCATCTTGGAACAAAATTCCACTGCTTTTGAT
Organism: Tetropium fuscum; assembly: GCA_964058915.1. Classification (NCBI taxonomy): domain Eukaryota; kingdom Metazoa; phylum Arthropoda; class Insecta; order Coleoptera; family Cerambycidae; genus Tetropium; species Tetropium fuscum. Next base: position 78,399 of record CAXKVY010000140.1, read on the forward strand.
GGGACAGATAAAGATAACTCTGCCTCAAAATCTTCACAAATCAGACCAAAATGCTTCCTTATTGCTATGAAATCAAATGTTGATGAGCCATGTTTCTCCATGAACTCTTGAGGTGTGACCCCCAGTATTATGTAGTCCCTCTTAATAGTATGAGTTAATAAAGATGCTGGAGTTACACCAGCTGAAGTATAATTGTTGGTATTGTCACTATCTTGTGCATTAAGCCCTAGAGTCTGAAGTGCAGACTGTATAGTAACTGATTGGTGCGCCATTATAGTTATTATAAGTACTTATGGCCTTATTAAAAATATGCGTTAATTGCACTTCGTTAGTAAGTTCAAGGGATATAAGATCCTTAAGGATATTGGAAATACCCTCCTGAGTATTGCTTACTTCTCTATTTATCTCAAAGTCAATAATTTGATATTTATCCACAAAGAGCAATATTTTGTTTGTTTCTACTCTGATTGGGTCAGGGTATGCCTCTCCACAACTACAAAAATTATATGATACCACACTTCTCCTCTCTCCTCCTCTTTTTATAATTATTTTAATAATATGCAATGATACTGATTCAATTAGTAATTAGATACTACTGAACATTTGACTATGCATAGAACACTGTACGGGCACGCAGAATCTGCTGCCCGATTATTTGAGCAGGAATCCAGCGGGCATAGAAATACATGAGCCAGACGAAGAAAAATTATCGCCTCCTTGTTTCCGAGTTAATCAAATTCAACTTAGGAAATACAATACTAACCTAAACGAAGTTAATATGGACCTTTTCCAGTACAAAGGAGCAGCTTTGGCCCATTGTGTCGCCATGGACCTCAGGATGAATAAAGGCATAGCGAAGAAATTTAAGACGAAATTCGGAAGGACTTCGGAATTACTAAGTCAGCACCCAAAGAAGGGTAAAGTATGCTCGCTAAAAGTCGATAATATGGAAATATTCTATCTGGTAACGAAGGCTAAATCATGCGGGAAACCTACGTACGAAAACTTAGGACAAACACTCAGAAACTTGGTACAGCAACTACAAGAAAAAAATATACAAGACATCGCAATGCCAAAAATAGGGTGCGGCTTAGACCAACTACATTGGAAAAGGGTCAAACAACTCATATTAGAAATATTTCATGACTCGGGTATTAAAGTAACCATCTGCACATGGAAGCCCCAAGTAATGTCATTGAACCTGATCTCCGAAGCCGATGTCATGACAATGGTCAAAGATAAGCACGCCACAAACCCTCAACTAGTAAGAGAACGTAGACGATGGTTGCAAATAAGGGACCAGGAAAATCCGAGCAATCAAGACCGTACATTCTTCGAAAAGTATGAAGTGTTGGATAACATTATCTACCAGAGGCACGCAGGCGGTAGACGCATCTTAGTACCAAAGACACTACGTAATCGAGTCATACATCAGTATCACGATCAAGAAGCGCACCCTGGCTTTGCGGAAACATTACGAAAAGTGGAATTGGCGTATCATTGGAAGGGTATCACAGGCTACATAAGGAATTATGTGAAACGATGCCGAACATGCGCGGTGGTCAAGATTAACACCGGGCAGGAGACAGCGCCAATGGCGGCCCACACTCCGACCCTTCCATTCGAAGCCCTAAGCGTGGATATCTTAGGGCCATACCCAAGAACCAGGAATAGAAATAAATACATGGTCATCATTGAAGACATTTTCACAAAGTGGATAGGGCTCTACCCTTGCGCCGAGTCAAGGACAGAGAATGTGATAAGAACACTGGAGAAGCACCTCGCTCTTTTTGGGCCACCGAGATTAATCGTCAGCGACCAAGACTCGCGATTTATAGCCCACTCGTACCTTTCCTGGTGCGAGCAGAATGCCATAGACATTCAATATTCAGCCGCCTATCATCAACAGGCAAACCCTGTTGAAAGAAGAGTACAGGAAGTAAAGAAAGTTCTCCGTACGCTGATGATAGGTGAGCCTATGAATACATGGGACGTCTACGCCCAAAAGGTCATGTCTATACTTCATAATAGGAAAAACGCAGCTACAGGCTTTCCACCATCCAGACTAGTGTTGGGGTTCGAGCTGCCCAGGGTGGGTAGCTGGAACCTGCCCGGGTACGCTGAAAATAGAGCTAGACAAATCGAGCAACGCTCCGAATTAATAGCAGACACCATCAGGAACCAAGGACGATACCAACAACACTATGTTAACGATAACCCTCCCAAACTAGTATTCCAAGAAGGAGACAAGGTACTGGTCAAGGCGCACGTAGTGGAAGGGCAACCTTTCGCGGCTAAGTGGAAGGGCCCTTACACCATTGTCCGAAAAATGACCAATACAGTATACGAGATTAACAGAGGACGACGTCTGGTTCAGATTCACTTGAACAATATGCGTCCCTACCCCCAGGGCAACCGAGCCCCTAGAGTTGAAAGGAGAACCCCAGAAGATGATCCGAGACCCATTGCTCATGATGTCAATAGTGATGACGAAGAAGTCCCCCTGTACCCACATGGCGAGAATTCCACTTCGGATTCTCATTCTCCTGCAGAAGAAAACGAAGCCCCTATTTTCGCGCGCAATGTGCGTCCTCTTCAATATCCCCCAGCCCATTCCATCCACAGTGAGGATGAGGAAACCCCCATGCACGCCTCTGGCGCGCCATCTCACGTCAGTCACACTCCCTCTACAGTTTCAGTCCCCATTTCAGCCAATAGTGATGGCCAAAGCCCCCCCGCCACTGGCATGCTCCATTATTTCCCTATTACTGCTCATTCGAGCCAACACACTTCTGTAGCAGATCTAAATCAGAGAGGTAGTAACGCACTGCCACACTCTGAAATCTACCAACCCAACACATCTGACCTACCAGTACCATTTCAAGGGCGACTTAAATTCCCTAAAGGAGTAATCACGCACTTGATTGACAGCAAATCCTTGAGCGGTTGGAGCTTGGATCGATCTACGACGCTATCCCCGGAGAGGTCACCTGTTGTAGTAACAGTGAAAGCCCAAGTCCACGTTGCAGCAGATGACAGCAGAATGGCTAGTCCGGAACCATCCTCAACCCCAACCCGCTCAACTACAGAAGAGGCGCCACGCGATTGATACTCGGACCCAACGGTCAATGCGATATATTGTAAATATTGTTAGTTTTAGTTAGATTAGGGTTTAGGATATGCTTATTTAGTAGGGATATAAAAATATATTTTCTTTAATATCTTAGTAGGGTAAAATTCATGTCGTAGGCTAGAATTATATCTCGTAGATATATAATACATACATCGCAAGAAAAATAAGTGACAAACCGATCTTCAACGGAGGGGACGTGTCATATACCTACAAGCATATCAGCAGCGATAATCTAGGTTGCGTTCATATTTTTTTTTGACGTAAAATTGGATTTTGAGATTGACGTTAGACTTTTAAGAGAGAGATCAATTTGTTACCAGTTTTCCTTGCATTATTGCTATAAACAGTAGTTTTAATTAAAATAATAATTTGTCTTTAGTTAATCTGAGGTGAATTAATTAAACCGTAAGTGCCTTGATCATTAGCCCTAAACCTTCACCATTAATCACCATTGGTAAGATACATTTTTAGTTTAACAGTCCAACTTGTCTGAATCCTACGGCCTCCGAACGCACGCCCTACGTGCTCTGAGCTAGTCAGGACCAGCGGCCTGAGATTTTCCGCTGGTGGTGCCCAAATTTATTCGTAAACATTTTTTTTTACTAATAGTTAATGACAACTTTATTTTTAATTATTTTTATTATTTTAATTTTGATTATCTAATGTATTTATGATTCTGGAGACGGGGCCAAAAGTTAATTCTCCAATTTGTTTATTTAAAGGATCATAAATAATCAGAATACTATTGGCAGTAACAAATATACTGAAGTAGTCGACCACTACAATAAAATTTAGAGGATCAGGTGATTTGAAATCAATTCCTATTTTTTGCCAAGGAAGTTCTGGAATTTCATGCGGTTGGAGTGGTTCCTTCGTATTCGATTTTGCATACTTTTGACATGTTAGCCAACTTAAAACAGCATTTTCAATGTCCTTTGATATTCCAGGTCAATATACTGAAGTTTGAGCTAACAGTTTAGTGGAAACAACACCTTGATGAGATCTATGAAGAAGTTGCAGGAACTCTGATTTTAATGAATGGATAATTATTCTAATGGATAATTATTCTTTTATTATAGAATAAAACATTTTTATGAAGAAAAATATCATTTTTCATAGGCCAAAAATTTTTAACTGAGGAAGGTATTTACTTTTATGATGTGGCCAACCATGCTGAACATAACTTTTTATTTTACTTAATGTGAAATCAGTTTCAATTTCAGTTTGTAGTGATTTTTCATTTCGTGGTGACGTTGAAATAACAGAATAAACTTATAGGGTTTGTTCTGTTATTTCAAAATATTGGGTATCTGTTATTTCAAAATATTCTGTTTGTTTTCTAAATATTGGGTATCAATTATTTCTTTAGATGCTTCTCTACTAAGAGTATCTGGTACATGTAAGTTTTTTCATGGAACGTATTGTAAGTTAAACTGGTATCTTAATAGTCGAAAAGCTGAACGTTGTATTCTTGGTGACATTTCATCTAGCGGTTTCTTGAGGAGACCTAACAGAAGACAATGATCGGTTTCAATTAAAAACTTGCGTCCAAATGTGAAATTATGAAAACGTTCACACCCATAAACTTGTCCTAAAAGTTATTTTTATATGTGATTGTATCTTTGTTGTGTTGGTGTCAAAAACACGGATGCATATTCAATAGGATGTCCATCTTGCATAATTACAGCGCCAATACCATGGACTAGCGTCGACAGATAAAGTAGTGTCTTTATCAGGATGAAAATAACATAGAATAGGAGTGGAAGTTTTAAGTTTTTTTAAACGATTAAATGAGGTATTTTCAGTTTGTGACCATTCCCAATCGGCATTATTAGATAAAAAAGTCTTCCCAGCGTCGCAGTTTCACCAGATAAATTTGGAATACATTTTTGTTAGGTAGACCACCATGCCTAAGAAACGCTGGAGATCCTTTTTGTTGTTTGGAGGATTCATTTTTAATATAGCTTGCGTCTTTTTATCATCGGGAGCCACGCCTTTATTATTTATGACGTGGCTTAAAAAGTTAAGCTCTGTAATGGCAAATTTTGATTTGTCTAAGTTTAAAGTCAATCCAGATTTTGATATAGCTTCAAGGACATTGGCAAGATTTTCATTAAGTTCAAGATGAGTTCGTCCAAAAACAAAAATATCGTCGAAGTAAGCTACTACCCGAGATAAACCCTCTAATGTTTAAAATATAAACCTTTGAAATATTTCTGGTGCAGAAGAAAGTCCGTATGAAAGTATCTGATAACGATAGCGACCAAATGGAGTTGCAATAGTACACAGTAAAGAGCTATCATCGTCTAAAGGAATTTGCAAAAACGCAGAAGAAGCATCAAGTAAAGTAAAAAATTGAGCACCGCTTAATTTTGAAATAGACAATCATGAGTGGGAATGTGAAATAATTATCATCTGATATACGTATTCAATGCTCTAGGGTCCATACACACGCGAATATCACCATTGGCTTTCGGCACAACTATAATTGGGTGTACCCAGTCTGTTGATTCTGTGACAGGTAACGATTATTTTTTCCGCCACCAAATTCTCAAGTTTTTGTTTAACCAAACTTTTTAAAGCCACTGAAAATTTTCTACATGAGTTAACACGTGGTATAACATCATCTCTCAAACTAACATGATGTTTTGGGGATTTTTCCGATGCCAGTAAACATACTTTGAAATTTTTTTATGATGTCATTCACAGTTTGCAAGTTGTTTGTAACACAATTATTTTTAAAACATTACTGTCTTTTACGATTCCTAAATCAACAGCTGCAGGACCTGCTGAACTATCTTCCTAATTGCTGCCTCCTGGTCCTGTCCTCCCTCGACTCCTTCTTCAAGTTGGCGAACCCGAAGTTGACTTCTGGAACTCTTGTTTTGCTGCTTCAAACTCCAAAGCGCGAGCTAGTGCGCCGACTAGCTGGCTGGGACGCGCCAGTATCAGGGCCTGTCGTATTTCATGGTCTCTTAGCCCATCCAAAAACGCTTGCACTGCCAAACGCTCCATGACGTTCGCTGGAGTTCCCGGATAAGCCAGGCGAGCCAGTCGGGCTATATCTGTTTCGAATTCCTGTAGTGTTTCATTAACTTTTTGACAGCGGTTCTTTAACTGGGAATGATAGACATGCTCCAGATGTGTTTGTCCGTACCGCGATTCCAAGCGTTTAACCAGTTGTTGATAGTCCTGTCGTTCCGCCGTAGACAATGTCTGCAATATCTACGTCGCGTCTCCACGTAATGCTAATGTCAACGCGGTAGCTTTCTCCCTATCGGTTCAGTTGTTCGCTTCCGCGGCCGCCTCGAATTGATAGACGTAGTTGTCCCAAGATGTTTTTACATCGAACTGAGGCGGTTTCATGTGAATTCTGGAAGTTTCCATATCGTTATTACTTCCCTTAAGCGAAGTACCCGGCACTGCTTCTTGCTCGCTGCTGTTACTTAGATTCCTACCCCTTCGTACTTGAAACTGATCACTTGTCACACTCGTGTTCGTTAGTTCTTGGTCATAATCTTTTCTTGAACTCAACGCCTCAACTTCCTTTCTTATTTTCTCTATTTTCATTTGTAACTCATTTTCTATTTCTTCGAACTTTTGTTCTACATTTTCTGATATTTTCTTCTCGATTCTGCTGGAATTTTCCAGAAATTCTTGTCTTATTTGTTGCAACTCACCTTGTATCTTGATAGAATTTTCTAACAGTTCTCCTTTCAAATCTTGTAACATTAAGTTTATGTCACCAGTAATTTCGAATAAGTAGGTATCTGGACTTTCACCTTCTTGTAGAAGCACATCCCTTAATCGTTCTTGTAGAACAGCTTTCTTTCCACTTACATCACAATCTCGTTCTTCTAATTTCTTCTTCAATTGGGCTACGTTTAGATCTTCCAATCTCAGTTTTATTGAAGCCATTGTGTCACTTTTTTTTATTTTTTATTTATTTATAGTCTTTACCCCACACCTGACACCAATGTTACGTTTTTACCGGGGCTCGATATTATATGGGATAATTAATTTCACTCACTCAACTTAAAAATTATTTATTTATTATAACTAAGCACTAATTTATAATAAAACTATGTATATTATTTATTTCTATTCTTACACTACTTGGGTATATTTATAATGATTTATTTCCACTTTTAACTTTTCACTTAAACGCGTCGCACGTAATTTATTTATCACTGTCCTCCCGATCGCCGGAATCAGCTTATATACCTGTTTTTATCGTTCTGGTCGCTTCGGGACCTTGCTATAAGTCTTCCCGAAACCAAATCGAATCTCGCAGGTATAATTAATTCTAGATGGCCGCAGGTAGGCCACTGTTTACTTAAGCGCGCTCCCTTCGAGCCTATTTTTAGATATCCAGTGGTGGCGTATTTGTAGGCCATAATCGTTACAATATTTTACAAAAGAACTGTGAATCTTTGTCAAATATCTTTTATAGTCTAATACCGGTATAAGAACTGAATTATTTAGAACTTGAGTTGCCTCATTTTTTCAAAAATGTTTTAGCCTAATTTTTTCAAAATTGGAAAGATAAATATGAGAATCTGTAATAAGGTTGCTTTTTATCCTGCTGGTAAAAAAAATCAACATATAACCAACTAGTTTTTTATTTTCAACATGAAAAATATTTTGTATTAGGTTATTTCTAGCGGCCTTGAACAAATGACATGGGCCAAATAAATATATCAAAGTAATGTCGTTAATTTAAATTTCTGGGTTTTCAGAAGTTATATCAAAGAAGTTAGAAAGCTGGGTCGATCTCATATCACTCGATTCGATCTCATATCACTCATCAGAGCATCAACAAATAAGCCAGATTCAGACAGTTTTATAACACATTGTCCGACTGCAGCCCGCAGCTAGGGGGCTTTAAATTGGGAATTGACAAGAAAAAGTAGACTATGGATTGTTTCCAGTTTGAATACAAACCTCTTGCCATAATGACACAAGCATTTTGAGCACGTAGAAGATCCTTTTTGCCTATACCCATATCGTGAAGGCCAACTATTTCGTCTCGGCCTGTGTGATAAAATAGATTAGCTTTAAGGAATATTTCGTCTACACATAATATCATGCAGTGAGTTAAGTTATACTTGTTTGTATATCAGTAACCCTTGCACTTTAACGACCATTTCCGCGATAAAGCGAATACGTGTACTATTGTTACATAGGGTGCTGTCGTATCCTTAATGGATGTAGGTACGTGGGCCATAACTCCTCCATCCTTAGACTTTGACATCCTCGTCAAAGGTAGTTTGTAGAGCTCTTAGTTCCTGGACTAGGACTTGGATGATCGTCTTGGATGTACAGAACAAGGTACTGTACATCCTGTACATGTATAAAGTTATTAGTAGGGCAATTAATATAATAATAATGATGGCAGTCATGGAAAAATGTCTAGCGTGTAGACTAATTTCGTGAAGGCTCGTTTCTTGCGTTAGTGGTTGAGGTTCTTCTTTCTAGTTCTCTAATCGATCCAGGTGTGATGATTCTAGGTTGACATGGCATCCGGGTCAACCTTGGAGTGTGGTGTGACTTTCTGGTATCGTGAAACATATTTTAGATTATATTCGGTATCGTCTATTATAATTGAACAGGGTGAACTTAAAATATTATACCCTTGAATAAAATATCTTTAAATAATATTCTGGCATTTTTCTATTATTTCTTTTTGAGTTTTAACACTAGTTAAGAGTACCCTAGAAAGTTCTTTATAAACTTAAAAATAATTTGTTTTTGCAATAAGGCACTGATAAGTGTTCTTTAGATTGCACTGATTTGTTAATAGTGTTTCGCAAATAAATAAACTCAAAGATTATAAACTCTTCTACATTTATCTGTCCATCGGTTCTCAAAAGGGGATTGCATGTAAAAGGAAACTGGTGGGATTAAGATAATTTGTGATGGGTCTGGTATAAGATTAATTTTGGAAATATTGTATGAGGTAGGGTTCAAAATCGGAATATTCAAAACCATTAAGAGTATATTGTTTATGGATATAATTCCAAGTTTTGAGTTGTCTAGAATTTCAAAAGGGTGATTTTCATTGTATGAAAGTAACATAGATTTTGAATAGTGTTTTAGTAGTTCGTCGTCAATTATCTGAAGTTCGTTGTATGTGATAATTTATAAATTTGGAATGCTTTGGCTTGTTAAAGTAATAGTTCTAATTAGCAAATTTAATTGGTTTTCGAAATTTCTTTTTGTACGTTCATTACAAGCATCGAATCTACATAGAATGTATGATTTTTGATTATGTCGATTTATGATTATGTTGATTCGGGATCCGAAATTTTGTGATTGCGCTAATTTTAATAGGATTTGGTATAATACCTTCAGGTGTAATAATATGGCCGAGAAAAGCAACTTCTTTGCGAAGAAATTCGCTTTTATCTAGTTGAATTTTGAGGTTTAACTTGTAATTTTGCAAAAATGTGTTTTAAGTGAATTAAATGGTCTTGCAGGGATTTGGAAAAGATTACGATGTCGTCCATGTATACGAAGCATGTTTTATATTGAAATTCTTTGAGGATTTGGTCCTTCATGCGTTGGAAAGTGGCGGGGTCATTTTTCAAACCAAAGGGCATGCGTAAATATTCGTAATGACCGTTGTTTACGCTAAACGCCGTTTTTTCGATGGACTGATGGTCAATTTCTATTTAATGAAAACCTTGAGCAAGGTGAAGGGTCGTGGAATATGCACATTTTCCTAAGTTATCGAGAATTTCTTCTATATGCGGTAAGGGATATTTATTTGTCTTCTATTGTTTTTTCATTGAGTTTTCTATAGTCAATTACCATACGGTATTTTTTCTTACCTTTTTGCGTCTACCTTTTTTGGAATAATCCAAACAGGTGCCCTATATGGTGAAATACTCGGTCTAATAATGTTGTCGTTAAGTAACTTAGAAATTTGTTGTTGAATTTCTTCCTGCATTACCTGAGGGTGCCTAAATGATTTAGTAAAAATCGGGTGATCATCGACAGTTCTGATATGATGTTTTACGTGTGAGGTAATAGTAAGATCACTATTTTCTGGATAAAAAACATTTTTGAATTTGTAACAGATTATTTGATTAACAGATAGTTTGATTATTTGTTCCTTTTCCTCGGGGTTAAGATGATCAGTACGAATTAATTTGGAGAATTCTAATTTTTGGGGGTCGCATTCTAATTTGGTTTCTATGTTAAAATAACTTGGGTAACTTTTACGCGATGTAGAAATTTTTGTAATTTGTAATTTCTATATTTTGTGATTTTTCAAATTTATATTTTTTATGTATTTCAGCGATGCCATTTTGTAGTTAGAGATTTTGTAGTTACTAAACAATCGGGGATAGTAAAATTTTCGTCTACGGGTGTATAGACGAGACCATTCTCTATAGACATTGGCACAAGTATTTTATCTTTGTTGTTAGACGATAAGTTAACTTGTTCATCTAAATTTAATTCGAAATAAAATGGAGTTGAAACAATATTATTTAAGGTTAAAACTTGGTTTTCGTAAGTTATGTTAGCTTTAAGTCTTCTCAAGTCGTTAGAGCCAATTAGAAGGAAATTCTAAATCATTTTTTATACCTAATTCTTCAAATAATTTTAATTTCAGATTTTTGTCAGATTTAACGGTACGTTGTAACCCTGTTAGTTCAAATGGTTCGAAAAACATACATTTTTGAAAACGATTTAGTAGATTTTGAGTTAATAACGGAGTCTGTAGCTCCAGTGTCTATTAATAAGTTAATTTCTGGTAAAAAGAAAAATGGCAGTTTTGGTTTTGAATTTATATTTTGTAAATCTAATTTTATACGTTTTGTGAGGCTTTTAACGTAAAATTTTCGCCAGAGTCGTTTATTTGTTTTGATTGTTCATAATAGTTGGTATCGAAAAGTTGTTCTGATTTTAAATTGCAAAATTCGTGTTCACTTTCAATTTGGGGTATTTCGCTTTCTAGATATTCTATATTATTTTCGATATTATGAATTTTTGACTTAGAAACAGTTGTTGAAATTGACATTGGTGTTGGTTTGTACTTTTGAGTGGGTCTTTGATATTGGAAATTCGTATACTGCGGTTTTGTAAAATTTTGATTATTATTTTTCTGCATGTATGTGTTTGGCGTAGGACGTGGTAATGGTTTGTTAATATCGCCAAATACTTGTGGGTTTGTATTTTTAAACATTGGTCGATTTCGTTGATATGATTCTGGTTTTGCCAACGGCTTAGGGTTAGGTTTTTGATTGACCGGTTGTGGATTTTGGTACGCAAAAATTTGTTTTGGGGCATTTTGCCTATTGTCATGGTCGTGACAGCGAGTTAAGGCTATTTGAATAGTGCCAGGGAGTATAGGTATACGTAAATACGGTAAAGTATGATTCTCTGACTCCTAACGTAAATTGTTGTAGTGCGATCTTTGTAATATGGGTTCGTTTCCATTCGGTTTCAGCTATGTTTGTCGAATACAGTTCAGCGTGATTGTTTAAATAGTTTTTGCACTTAACTATTCTATGATAGAATTGCGCGATATCTTCGTTGAAGTTTTGTTTGCAAGATTTTAGTTGTGAACATAATAAATTTTCATTTTGGTGATTTGCGTAATATTTTAACAAAGCGACTTTAATTTGAGCCCAATCGTCAGTAGGCTCTTGTGAAATGTCATCTATACTTGTCCTCTAAGTTTAGTTAAAATACCTAATTTAATAAGTGAACGTTGGAACTGTGTAAGTTCATTATCGATATTACGAATGAAATGTGGTAATTTATCACTGGGTCCAAAAGTGGAGAGAGTTTTCATCATCTCAGATATTTCTTGAATCGACAAAGCCATGTTTGTGATGGAATGTGTTAGTAATGGGTTATTTAATTCTGATCGAATGTTTTCTATATCTGATTTAGACAGTGTTAGTGTCGGAATTAAATTTTGAGTAATACTAGACGTTTTATTTTTAGAGGAACTAAGAATTATTTCTAAATCGACCGTATTTTTTGACGTTAATTTAGTTTATAGAGACGGAGCTTTTTGACCGTATTCTTTTGAATTAAATATTAAAATTGATTAATCAAAACCAAAAATAATTGTTTGAAAATACGAAAATTCGATAGGGGAAATGCTTAATTATGAAAATAGGAAAGGTACTTACAGAAAGATTAAGCCGATGAAAATTTCAAGGCTGTGGAGTCTTCTGATAATAGATTTCACTTTTTCGCACTCGGTGATTGAGCCGTGCTGATCGGGGCTTCTCGATGAAGGCTTCCAAAACAGCTTTCTTCTGAAGGGAAGAATTCGATGTCTAGGTGTCCGTAAATACGTAGCGAGGTATTGAAATACGCCGTTGCAGTTGGTGATTCCTTGGTGGATGTCTTCTTCAACGTCTACGTATCATGTTCGCAGCGCCAGTTATTTGCAAGAATGTTATGTTTTTGCTTAAAATTGGCATTTTGAATTTACTTTATTGGGGTCTTTTTTAATATTGAGTGGATCATTTATTCGATAATAGCGGATATAGCTTCCGCTATTAGACAAACCTTGTCAAAGATATCTTTTTTCATCGACATCGTACACACACTGGTTTACGATTACAGAAGTAGGAGGAGGGCCCTAGCTTCTGGCATCGGTGGCATTGGGGAAGATCCGTCCTGATACAGACTGACACTTTAATTCTTAGTTGGCATAAATCAGTTAGGCTATAGTAATCTTCTGCATCAAAATCGGAGAACGTGAATAACAAAATGTTAGATGCTTCCTTGCGTGCGTTACGAGTTAACATAACTCGTAACTATGTTAGTTACAGGCAGATTTTTGAGGAGCAAATCGTTTTCGATATCTTCCCTGGTTAGGTATATCAAGTGGCACATATTTGACAACTACCTGTACCTGTACAGGTAAAAATAATAATTTTTCAAATAATTTTAAGAAAGTTTTTTTTATTAACCTTAGTTAGCTTTGAGAAACATAAATTTATTATTGCCAGGCATTTTCATCATTGTTTACAATGTGTCTGGCAATAATAAATTTGTGTTTCTAAAAGCTAACTAAAAACTAAAATTAATAAAAAAAACCTTTCTTAAAATGATTTCAAAAATTATTATTTTTACCTGTACAGGTACGATGCGCACTTATAAGCGCAACCTCAGCCGCCAGCCAGATAGCCCATATGCTGACCGGGAAAGTGAGAGAGAGAGTATATCTAAAAACTAGCCTACCTAAAATTCTCTCTCGAAAACGTTGCTAGCTCTTAGACTATCAGGGAGGAATAAACTTAAACTTACATCAGATGTTTGCAATTCACATGTTTCCACAAACTGCCTGTGGATCCTCCGGCATATTTTAGTTCTTGACGACACAAATTGCAAATGGCTTTGCCTTGCTTGGCAATTTTTAAAAATATTTCCAAATGCTAGAACTCATGTTCTATTTTCAACGTATGGACTATAACAGCTAGACCTGTTGACACTGCACTAGTCTTACAAGATGATGGACTATGAGATGTGAGTGAATCACAGATTGTACAGTGTCGATAAAGTTCATAACTATATTGTATTGTTTACAATTACAATGTATATCGCTACCTCAATACAACAACTAGATATCTCTAAATTTATAGTTTTGAGATAATTGGCTTTTAAATTTTAAAGCGACTATTAAGGTTTATTAAAAGTGAGCTTTAAGAGATATCAATTTGGTATTTTTTTATAAGCTACTAAGACACTAATACATTCTTTATATAGATATAGAAAACTAAATTTTAGGTTACAGAAGGTAAAAAAAATGTTTTTGTTAGATATCTATTTGTTGCAAAAAAACGATATTACCAAATGCAGAGTTGTCTATATTTAACAATAATTAACGCTGTATAAAAATAAAACATTTGAGGAAAATTTGCTGCAACATGATTTATTGTATTAATATCCAAAAACAAGGAACAAAGAACTAAGGAAATACAAATGCAAGACACTATAACAACAAATAACTTTCAATCATACATTTTTAATCTGCTGTTTCCTCATCACTATCAGACACAGTATCCTGAATTTTGCTATTATACGGAAGACTATAGTAGAATGGCTTGTAGGTATAGTGACTTCAAATTTTGATATTTTGCCTCTGATATTGGTATTGGGGTTTTGTACAAAAGTTTTAAAGGAGTGGCTGGTTGGGTCTGGCGACGAGTTTTTTTGTTGAAATTAACGCTTTTAAATTCACCCTCAAAACTTTCCTTGAACTCCATAACAAACGGTTTAAATTTGCTAAAACGCAGCCACCACATTTTTTGCCAATTTACTGCTGCACCACTTTCGTCTGTTTTTCTTATAAGCATGTTTTCATCAATAAATTTTTTATAGTCGTATATTTCATTAATACCAATATCATGAACTACATAGGGCATGTCACCTTTCCTTCTCGCACTACGTGCTATAATCTTCCAGTCCTCTGGCCACAGTGCCTTTCCAACTCTTTTAAACTCCTTACTTATGGCGGCATGGATGGAATCACATTCCATTTAACTGTGGCCAACTACTAAGAACTTAAGATTTATGACTTCGATATTTTTAATTTCTTGAAATGCTAGTGTACACATGGCTGCCATAAATTTATTTAGATTTTGACCACCACATCTATCACTAAAAAATGCATGCTTGGTAGATACTGGCAAAGACGTTAAGTATTTATGAATGCAACTAGCAATTTCGCAACTGCCCCTCTTCCCTTGGATCTGAGTCCACATGAAGCAGTCACCCTTTCTAGTCACTACATTATACACTGTAAAGTTATAGGTTGCAAGTCTTCGTTTATAAAAAAGCGCATTATTTGTGGGATCTGTTGGAACAAGTAAAACTTGTTGAAGATCAAAGTTAGCGCAAACACATTCTCCGTTTGACTCTGCAGCCGTGGCTTTATCAGTTCTTTTTTCCGCTCTAGCTAGTTCTTTTGCTTGAATATGAGAATTATAAGCACTTTCGAGAACGTTCTTTTCATTATCGGATGCATTATTATAGGACATACATAATCGGCATTGATCCTTTCTTGGACGATGAAATCCTAAATTATAGTTTTCATTAAATACTTTTCTATACATAGCTTCAGACGCCTTTGTTTCCCCTATCTCTTGACATCGTTTGCAGTATAATGAGGTACATAATGGTAATGTTTAAGGAAGAGCAAAGATACTGACGTTTAGTCCCAGATCTACAATAGTGAGATGGTACAGATGGGAAGCTTTCTATGGGCTTCTTTATACTCTCGATGACAGGTTGAGGAGTAATCTTTTTAACATACTTTCTTCTTCTGTCCACGGTAGTCGTGTTTTCCAAGGTACGTTTAGTCATAGCTATATCAACGACTCCTTTCTTTAGTCCCAAAGTATTAATAAACATCGTTTTGCAAACCTTTAATTTTTCGCCTTTGACGGGCAAGAAAAACGTTATTGACGCAGTTCGTTTAGAGTTCTCGCCTTTGGTTTTCAGGCGAGTCTTTTCCTTACTTGTGTTACTCTGTATAAAATCACGTTGTCGTGAATAGTTTTCCAAACCCCAGTATGTTTGAAAAATTCTTACCCTGTCTTCTTCCTGGACTTCTAGAAAACATTTTTTTCTGCAAGTAACAGGACATGGTCGATTAATTTTCACAGCTGGAATAATTTTGTTTCTGGACGAAATGTATTCCTTTCCCTGAGATCTTTTTTCTTGAGCTATATTTCTTTTCCATCTACTTGGTTTTGTAAACGTTTTCTTGGTTGCGCTGAAACTTCTGGGAATACTTGCATACCTTCTAGATTTTGTTTTGGGGCTAAATATCCTCTTAAACGACTCAAAGGTAGATCGTCGCTATCACTATCAGAAGATTCAGATAAGTCTTCGGGAATGTATTCCGAATGATCCGAGGAAAATGGCGATTCTGGGCTACGTGGCAATTGTTCTTGTTCTAAAAAAATATGTTCAGAATTTACTGTTTGCAATGTGGTTAGCTCGTATTCGTTGTTAGGAGGTGATGGTGTCGAAAAGAAAACATTATTGGATATTTCCATTTGATCAACAGGTTGGCCTGTAACAAAAAAATACATATTTAGCTTTAGAATATTCCATAAAGCCCATTTTCAAATTTAAAAAAAGATTTAGTGGTTATTAAAACTGTTAATTACTTACTTGTGTAATGAGACAAAGAACTAGTACTCGGTACTCCTTCCTCCAAACAAGAGGGTAATTGCAAGCTAGCAAGTTCAGTGGTAGTCACTGTCTCATTGGAAGTTGGCTCATATGTGAAAGATTCTGTGATACCCGGCATAATACTGTCATTTTCAGGAGGTGTACCATTTTCATGATTTGTTTCCTCATCTTGGTCTTTTACTAAAAAAAAATTAATACCTATATCAAAATTTCTTGCCAAAACGCAAGGGATACTTGTTGGATTAGGAACACTTAACCTCACTTTTCTGTTAACGTTACAATTAATTTTAATTAATAAAAAATCTGTACTTACATTTTCTACAGTATTGTAGCATATATAGTGTTCGTTTACTCATGACAAACAATCCCAACACTTATCACACAAAGTTTTCACAAAAGAGAACAGCGAAATCAGTAACTGAGGTGTCAACAAATAGCTAAAGTGCTAAATTAAGTATGCAGAACTGGATATCTCGACTTATCTACTTTAAGTATACAGTTAAAGTGATTTAACCGATACGTTATAATGTAACAACCTGATAAGTTAAGTTATCCTGTTATTGCACTTCACTAAGGCAGCATTTGACACATGTCTATATTTGACAACTATAATAAGAAATTAAATGTGCGAAAAATATGAGTTATCGACTTGTTGCACGGAAAGGTAATACGGTATCTTGATTAATGATGGAGTTATCTAGAAGTTGCTGATTTTCTAGTTATCTAGTTGTAGTATTGAGGTAGCGATATTGTAATTGTAAACGTGCCTGCGAGAAATCTAAAAGTCAAGTAAAAATTACAGTTTACTGCAATAGACTCAAGATTGATCGACATCATTATATCGAGCTGTCTTCGGCAGAGGGCGATATGCATTTGTGTGTCACGCCCAAAGAGGTTGTATGGGGAAGCAGTGCTGCCAACCTCAAAGCTTATCATTACCGTACTTTGAGCCCAAAATTACCGTATTTGACAGAAAATTACCGTACACGAAAAACGCAATTACCATACACATTACCGTACACATAAATGTTGCCAGTATATAATAAACTTATAGTAAATAAGCGCTCTTCAGAATTGATGCATTTTAGTTTATTAATTTTTATGGGTTGGTGTTGATGTCAAAAATACTGCTGTCAAATCAGGTTTTCTTTCGTTAAATTTAGAATATACACCATTAAGTCCGAAACGGCTATGCGCTGATGCCGCCATGTTGTTTGACAGATACTCACCTATATGAGTATCTGTCAAACAACATGGCGCCAATTTTATAAATTGTCAATCTAAAAATACAGTCATAACAATATAAAAATATTCTTATGAAACCAACTGATCCTCAAAAGTAATTGTGACAATACTGGTCCCCCTTGATAGATACGATGATAAGATGTGTAAATGGCATAGGGTCTGCCTATCTATGTACACGTATCTTTAAATGATTACGTAAAAAAATACAAAAAATGATAGCAGAAGCTGAGGAATTCAAATTTGAAACGTACCGTATACAATGCATACATTCTACCACAAAAGCTTTCTTGCCACCGACTGGGCTATTAACGCTCAAGTAAACGTTTCATGAACTAAATATTAGAATTATACGTTGAAGCATGCGCACAGTTATGTACGGGTTGTATAATATTACCAGTGGCGTTGGCCAGTACCTAGCTATTTAAAATATTTTACAAGGGCCGGTATTTTGACTAAAACGATAATTGTCGGTCAAATTTAATCACTTAGACTGTGAGTGTCTTAATTCTAAGTGAATGTGTGAACTCACAGCCTAAACATTCATTAAATTTGACAGCCGATTAACGATTTTAACCGGGAGTGAAAGTACCGGCCCTTAGGAAAATGGTATTTAAAATAAACTAATTTTTTTTAAAACAGAAATCAATTAGAAAATAAATATTTATTAACTTAAAAATGTGTATTTCTATAGAACATGAAATAAAGGAAAGGAACTTAAAAATATGTGTATCTCCATAAAACATGAAATAAAGGAAATATTTAAACAATAACATACATATTAAAATATATATATATATATATATATATATATATATATATATATATATATATATATATATATATATATATATATATATATATATATATATATATATATATATATATATATATAACAAAATAAATACGAGTAAAAAATAAATAGTATGGACTAATTCATACTATTTATATTTACATTTCTATTATGAATTCATCTATAGGACTAACTTCATCAGATGAGGGTTTTTGAGTTTTCGGATACATATTTTCTTTTGTCATGCGAGAAATCATGTCTTCGTTTGGAGAAAAGTTAACGCAATTTCCTGCTTCTTTGACGCATTGGCTTGTAAGCAGACAACCATTAAGTGTATTTACAACCAAAGCATTTCTGGTTTTTGTTTTGATTAAATTCACTTTACTGAAAACTCTTTCACAAGCCGCATTTGAATGTGGCATGGATAATAGATTTAATACGAAACGCGATACATTGCTAAAAACGGAAATATCTACTTCATCTCTGTATTTATACAATTTTCCCCAGAAAATGTCGATCTCATCGGTTAAAATAATGGTTTCTGGTGGAAAATGGTAATTTGGAAGAAGCCTCCATTCATCGTCTATTAGTTGTACACATTCAGATTCAACACATCGAGGAACTTTGTCGAATATGTCTGCCAAGGATGGATACTGCTCCCGAATTCGATGAGAAATAGCATTTTCTGGAGAAAAGTTATACATGAATGACAAAATAGAGTCATCAAAATCATATCTTTTTTTTATTTCACTGCAGAGGACACTATAAAATTGATAACATCGTCCATAAAAGTTCTCTAATAAGTCGGATCTATTTGAAATTTCAGGTTTTTTTATTTCATTGAAAATGTCCACCCCAAGGTACATTTGATTTTTTGGCAAAAACCAAGTGTTATTGGAAGGATCAATTGCTGACAACTGTGTCGTAGTTACATACCTGCGTTGCATATAGCAAAGGAGGAATTCTTTATAAGAATCTGTCATAACAGTATGCATTTTAAAAATTACCGTCTTTTCTGATTGAAAATATTGGTTTAAAGTGGAAATTTTGGGCAATACATGATTTAGGAACATGAAATATAATTTTGTAAACGGATCATGTAATGCTTGGTGTATTTGCTCAACAGCTAGTAGATGTTCATCCAGATATTTGGAAGTAAAGAATAGTTGTAAAGCTGACCACTGTTCTAATATTCTTTTTACCACTGCTGCAACAGGACTGCTGTTTAGGGATGACTGGAGCATTGAGAACGGCTCCCACCAGAGCTCTGGAGGTGCTATTAAATCTCATGCCACTACAAATATTCTTTAAATTGGAAGCCATGCGTGCGGTATATAGACTGCGCACGCTAGACCAGTTACAGGTGTGCTCATTCGGGCACTCTCGCATGTGGAACTGGGCCACCGAACGATGCCCGGTTCTACTCATGAGTGGTGATCATACTCCCACTAAACTACATCCCTCGAACTTCCTGGAGGTCGTAATCCTTGACCGCGAGGAGTGGGGGATAGAGAACACCCCGATGGCAATCCGCAACGGAACCAACTGGTATACGGATGGATCCAGGGCGGATGGAATGTCGGGTGCCGGAGTCTTTTCTGACTCGGAACAAATAAGTAAATACTTTGCTCTGGGTGCACATGCTACTGTCTTCCAGGCCGAGGTATTTGCGATTCTATCCTGTGGGCTGGAGCTGCTAGCTGGCCCACAAAGAACTGGTAGAATCAATATATGCTCCGACAGTAGAGCTGCCATCTTGGCACTTAGTGCCGTTGAAGTGCGCTCAAAACTGGTTCTGGAATGCAAGACCGTCCTCGAGACGCTCTCTCAGAGGAATAATTTACGCCTTGTCTGGGTCCCAGGACATGCTGGTGTACCGGGAAACGAGAAGGCCAATCAACTAGCCAAATTAGGCACTTTAGAGCCACCTACTGGGCCTGAACCCTTCGTAGGGATCTCCAGAAGCACAGCGGTTCTCTCAATGAAGACTTTAGCCCAACAAATGTTTCAACATTGTTGGACAACTGCTCCAGGCATGAGACAGGCTAAAGAACTCATATCTGGTCCCGACGCTGGGAGGACCAGACAGCTGCTGAAGTTAAGCAGATGTAACTTAAGAACAGTGACAGGCCTACTGACCGGTCACTGCCACCTAAGACGACACCTTTACATAATGGGTCTTGTGGAAGACCCTGAGCGTAGGGGATGCTTGGAAGATGAGGAGACAGCAGGGCATGTTCTGATGAATTGCCCTGGAAACAATTTAGGAAGCAAAGGGGATAGGTGATCCATTGTCAGAAATGAAATATTATGCTCTGCCAAAAATGCGCAGAGTTTAATTTCAGCAATTCTAACATTCTTTTCATGAATTGAAGAGGCACTATTTGACTGTACAAACTTCATCAAAACGTTTGAATTAGATGTGCTTCCACTTGACACCTTACTTTTATGTTTGGACGAATTCTGGTGTTTTTTTATCGTGGACAATTCACTCACAAATTCGGCATCACACGCAACACATTTGCCTTTAAATGTTTTCCCTGGTACAGGACGAAGCCAAGACTTAAACTGTGGCAGTGTCATCCATTCCTTTTTAAAATGCTATGGCAAAAGAAGAACATAGGTACTTTAATACCCGATCAATTTTAAACAAAAATATTTACCTGGGTTCGATGTTTAGTTTTTCGTTTTTTTGATGGACCAGGTTTAGTAGTGGCATCACTGGCATCAGTGCTCAAATCACTATCTCTATCCGACATTTCAAATAAAACTATTTAATAGTGTTAACTATAAAAAGTATAAAACAACACAGGAAACAGCAAGTTACAGCACGCAACACTACCCTCAAAGATAAACAAATGGGTCTCGGTCATAGAAAATCTGTGGTCTCGGTATATCTCCGTTAAGTAGATAGATTCAGATGTATGTAATATACTAATATTACTAATATAGAATACGCCAATCTGTTCGATTCCGGCCGGCAACCTAACGACGCATTCTGCATTAAAATTAATGTAAGCTATTAGTAGAGCTAGCAGACGATAGATGTCACGATGTCACTCAAAATATTGATCTACAATAAGAGTATGTTCAG
Organism: Tetropium fuscum; assembly: GCA_964058915.1. Classification (NCBI taxonomy): domain Eukaryota; kingdom Metazoa; phylum Arthropoda; class Insecta; order Coleoptera; family Cerambycidae; genus Tetropium; species Tetropium fuscum. Next base: position 99,837 of record CAXKVY010000140.1, read on the forward strand.
AAATTAAACAATCGTATCCAAAAATTATAGCTTTGTGACCAAATTGGTCTGAAATACGGTCATCTTTGAACTCTTTGGTTAAGGTTGGTGTTACTTTCGCATCATACCCTAAATTACCGTACAATTGCGTACGGTATCCATGTTCGGACCGTATACCGTACTTGAGTTGAAAATACCGTACATGTACGGTAATTACCGTATGGTTGGCAGCGCTGTGGGGAAGAGACGCTGCATCTATTCAATCTGCCTAGCAAAAGTGGCTGCACTAGGCGTGGCCTATTCTAGCACCAATATGGCGTTGATCCCAGAGCCGGACTACAGTAATTTCCACGGAACAGCGACGCTGGTAATTTCCTTTTTTAACAGGGCATCGGACGGTCGCCATTGAGAAAAGGGACATTGGAATGCGTATGAAAGATTCCTACATAAACATGGATTTATTTGTATCTCGGAAACGAAGGCTTCTTGACTCTGAATGATACACATTTTATGCTCTACAGTTTATTGCCCACTGAATAGTACAATTTTGTTACTGCTATGTCTCATACTCACTGCCTTAGTTTTATCGGATTTGGTTTTTGAAAAATAAATCATTCTGATATTTACATATCTTTCAATAATGATTTTAATTATCAAAAATCTATGGTTAACAAAAACTGCCTGGTCAAAACTATGTATAACTATGTTTTGAAATACATTTGATGCAATAAATTCTCTTAAAATTAAATTCTTTAAGTTATCAGCTTTAACTCTGGCAAAACCTACAATGGAGACCTACTTTTGAGAACTTTCTCACTCGTGATACATATATCAATTACGTCTTCTGATGGGTATTGAAGACCATTTATATTTTTTAAGTCAATGAATGAGTACAAAAACGAGTCTCGACTTCTACTAGTTAAACTTGTTAAACATGGCCCACAAACAATTTTTTTCTTCAAATAAAAAACTATATAACCTGCAATATAAGTAATTATTTGTTTTGAATCATTCGACATGGGATCAGGTAAATACTCGTGGTCTTTTATGACACTCAAGTACTCAAGTGTAGAGCAATCAGCCTCGGAATATTCTCTTGAGGTGACATTAACCTGATAAATAGTATTTAGTTTTAAAATATTCAATTCCTCCAGTGGAATGCAATTTCCTCTGAAACTGTCTTTTAATTCTACATGGAACAGGAGCTTTTTGTAAGCAGATTGCTTACAAAAACTGTCTAGCAGTGGGATTATTATTATATCCGCCTTGGGCTCTAATGGAGCAAAAGAACAATTTCTAAGCTATCTTGTGAAAATTTATACATAGGTAAAAATTCTAATTTTTGTTGAACAATTAGAGATGAACATAAAAACTTAATACCTCATATACATACTAATAATTCTAGAAAACCTGTATGTCTGTTAGTATTTAACATTGAAGTACCATTCGGGTGTGTTTTTAAACCTCTGATATATGACTGCTTCATTGAAAAAAGGCAAAATAATATCAGCATTTTTCAATGATATTGGTTTCTTATACGAAAACTGACACAGGTTTCTGGAATTGAGAATGTCAAAAACTCTCTCCATTATCCTGACACACTCAACCGTTGCACCAACATCATTAAAATCTGCCAACCTCAACGTTTCAGAGCAAAACACTGTAACGCATTGGCAACGCTTTCACTAAACAATTGCGTTGCAAGGTAAACTTTCATTTTTTGTTTTGTAAATTTAATATGTTGTTCCCTCATCTTGTTCGCCAAATGGAAACCTTCTTTATCTTGCAGCTCGTGCAGCTGTATGAAGAACTTCCAGTTCATAAATTCATTTCCACTATTTACCATTGATCCTTTTTCACCCAATGTGTTCCTTACAAGCTTAACCATGTGGCATGGATCCAGCAAAATAACAAATTCATCTTCACATGACGGGTGTCGAAAGCTGTTTAATGAATTATAGTCCATACTGCATCCTAGAAGTTTAGACATAGTCAAGTTTGTTGGAGCTCCATCAAATGTGAGGCTAACCACTTTGATGCCTACTTCAAAACATTTTCTGAGACATCCAAGCACCAGACCTTTTTTTGTCTCAGCTTTCATTCCAGCGATCAGAAAATACCCAACTAGAATCCTCCAGTTTCCGTTAACGCAATTTAGTAGAAAAACTAACGCGTTACTTGCTTATGTGGTCTCCACCGAACCAGTTCCCATGTCTACATAGCCATAGGATATTTCTTGGCTTGGGACCCACTCCTCATGCTGTCGAATCGCCATCTCATCCATGACGAGAGCACAAATTACTTCATGCTCTGATCCATCAACTTTTAACTTAAGGGCCTCAAATGCCTAACTTGTGAAGCCAGGTAATCCATTAATGCTCTGATACCACCGACTAATTGTTCTGGTATCAGGCAAGCAAGTATTAAAAGTTCTTCTTACATATTTGTAGGCTGCTGGCGAATAATAATGCAGAGTTAGTGCAAAGACCTTATACTTTTTTGGCATCTTTTTCATCAGACTTTTTCTATACTGTCTATAATAAAGCTCTTGGGGGCCACCAAGTTTGGAAATCATATCCAAGGATTCTTCCTCCATGAATTTCTTCTTTTTCATGTCATTTATTATACTCTTCATGGAAGACAGATTCCTCTCTTTGCGGGCTACTTTTCTTCTGAGGGTGGTTAGTTTTAGTTTTCTGCTAGCACTTACTTTCTTCACTCGTTCTAATTTATCAAGGAGTTTTCTTTTTCTTGGCGAGATGTCAGTACTGCTAAGATCGGTGGTGGAAACAGTAGAATAGGTAGGACTTGTCAGAGGTGAACTAACTAAATTTTCAAGTGTTTTGCAGTAAGAAACTGGCATGACAGAAGTCAACTGTTGGGTAGTGGTAAAAAATTGCTCAACAAAATTCATTCCTGGTTCAGCCAATTTGCTGGAAACAGCTACAGCAGGTTTTATCGTTATGTCTGAGAGTATACGGATTTTGGAAGGAGTGATTAATTGTTGTTGTCCTCTTGTTTCAAAGTCTTGGAGAACTGGCTGTACTCCATCGGGTTTTTTCTGCAAAGAAAATTTCACAACTATGAGTATTTTGATATTAACTGAATTCTTATACAGGACGTTCCAATATGAACTTGCCAAATCACATTACACAAAGTCCTTATTGTTACCGAAAATACACATTATTTTTATTGAAATCAAATATTCTAAAAGTTTGCCAGGTTAAAACTGGGATGTCCTGTATAATCAGCAATTTTCTGTATCATTATCTAAATTAGGTATGCAATGTTTAATTTCTTGACTGAAAAAAAAACTCATATACTGACCTCGAGAACAGTTAGGGCTGCATCTGGGGATTGTAACAAAACATGCAATGGCCCAGAGTTGTCCATCTTCATACCAATATTCTCACCAGATGCACTTGCTCCAAACTGGTTTTCATCTGTTGGACACCGAAAAAATTAAACTATTATTATATTATGTTCATGGATAATTTTTTTAAACTATATATAAAACAGAAATAGAATAGGCAAGATCAATGTACCTACCCGATGAAGAGTTGGAACAGCACCTGATTTCAAGCGTACAACATATTTTGATGTCCTATCAAAACATTCCTCTGTGAAATGTAGTGAACATAGCACACTTGAATTTGTAGCTTGCCAGTTGCCTCTATTTACAAATTTCACCCAAATGTCACGGTAGATTGGGCTCTTGGGGAATCTATAAAACAGAAATTTCTATATTATTTCAGGTGAACCTATATATACATTGTAACAAACCCAAAAACTCGAAAAAATGTCCAAAAGTGCAAAAAAAAAGTGTATAAACCTCGTGATACTCTTATTTTTTATAAATTATATCTACTTGTAATACTAATACCATTATAAAAATATATTTCTACTCTGTGCGTACGGGAAATTTTATAGTACGGGCCTGTATTATGTTTACACTTACCTATGAAATGTTATTCCACTAATTATTTTCTTATCAACGCCTTGTCGACTTCTACAGCTATGCACACTGCACACGATGCCATTCTTGAACCTCCCAAATGTATTAAAAAATATCCAAAACAGTTCAGTTTAATTACTACAACACAGCAACAACGGCACACAAAACTCGAACAGCTGACTCGACGTAAAGCTAGCACCAATCATGGACGCCGGCAAGGGGGGGGGCTCTTCACTTGTAATAAACGTATAGGTATCCCAGAGTTCGTGTTTAAAAAAAATAATATTGTAATCGAGGTTATCATTATTTTAAAAAGGTATAACGTCGGCTTAATTTTAAAACCTCGTAAGTCAACAAATATCCGAAATTGGGATTTTTCCTTGTTCTTATTCAAAAAATTAATATTTACAGTGCATTAAAACCTCGTAATTCTCGGACAAACCGGGCGACATCTGTTGATAGTTTTTAAAAGCTCGTACGTCTGTGATCTCAAAAGTCAGTATTAAAAGCCCGTATCAGAGACAACCAAGAGACGCGCAAGCTCATCAGCAAATTTGTTCTTTTGTTCAAGAAAATAATAGATTTGTCCTGTTCTTGACCTGTCCTTGTTCTTAAAATACAAGTTTCAATCAACGCATCTTTGTCTTACATTGATAAACGTAAACGCAGATGGAGCTACCAACGCTGCAAAACTGTCAGTAAAGTTGTGATGCCGCCATCTTAGGTTTGTTCCATTTCAGTGTTTGTTTGCGTATTATTTTAATAATTTTAGAAGACATGTTGGACAATTTCTACAATAAACAGAATATATCTGTGTTGATTACTCAAGCCATCGTGGACAGTGTTGATTTTTCGTGGCTTCTGTGTGATGAACATCGACAATCTGTCATTAACGCAATAGTCCGAGCTGTATGGAAGATAGTAAGATAGGAATTCCATGGTGGTGTAAGAGGAAGAATCAAAAGAATCTACAGGATTGCAAAGATGCTAGGGCATCTAAGCGTAAGCTTAAAACTGTTCAGCACCGAGAGTTCCATACCTAATGTATATACATACCTACATAATTTTATGTACAATGTAAATAGTTCTTTGTGTTTGTGATTTTAAACATGTTTTATGTTTTTCTATACCTGAAAAAATGTGTGAGTTTTTTGCCCCTTTTAAAGTAGTAACTTATTCTAGAATGAAATAATTTAAAAAATGACATCATAAGTCCGTTACTTTTGGGACTTTCCTGTGTGGCAGAATGACCCCTGTAAGTCGTTTTTGTTTGTTTTTCATCAATAGATGATTTATTTTCATTGTTGTGTTTCATTTATTCGATACAAAATAAAATAAAATAATTATGGAAGTGGGATTCTGCGCGCGCTTTTTTAAAAATGCCAAAGCAACCCGCGCGCCCTCTGCATATACGTTTCAATACAGTCGGCCAGTTTTATATTGGGAATACAAAATTTGCATGGACTTGCGCGTCTCTTGGTTGTCTCTGATGTATTTAACAGCATTAACAGTCCCTTCTACGATGTGCAGTTTTCCAACACCCTGGGCTGACATACATCCCCAAATCATTACAGAAGCCGGAAATTTCACATTTCGGCGCAAACAGTCGTTTGATAGCTCTGAGACAGGTTGATCTTGAAAAATATTTACCCGTCGCCCTATTCCATTCTACACTTAATTCGGCACAATTGGCACGACGGTTTTGCTTCAAAATACGGCGTAAGCCTCTCAAATCGGTCGCGGTTATTTTTGAAGTTCTACTAAAATTTGGTTTTTCTTCCACTGCTCCTGTCGTTTTATATAATTTGACTATATTTCGCACAGTATAGCGTGAAAGTTGCAATTGGTTAGCAATTTTACCACAAGAATGACCAGCACTGTATAAATTAACAATAACTTTACGCAGATCGTTTGACAAAGCTTTACCACGCACCATTTTTGAGAGGAAAATACTGTCAACTAATTTCTGACATGTCACTAACAACAATCAACAAATAGGCAAATGTTATGTTTAACTCAAGGCTAATACGACGATAAAAACCTATGTTTATTATATGGGCCAAACGAAATGATTTGTTGTTAAATTATATACTTTGTTATTATGGGCACATTTCTAGCATTTAAGTAATTAATTTTAATAAAAAATGTTTCCAAAATATCTCAAATTACAATGAAAATAGTTGGAATTAATAAATTTTCCATTTGTGTATACCAGTGTTTTCTAAAGTAAAGTGAAGAATTAAAATAGCCGCTGGGCCAAATGATATGACTCTGGGCTCGTAGTTTTTATGCTCTCCTGTAAAATTATCCAAATTTGACTTACTAGGTTTTAAAATTAGGCGGACGATATTCAATTTCAAAAATTTGAAATTGAAAGTCTTGTGAAAGTCTATATTCTTGTAAAAATCAATTTTTCAATAAAATTCTGAAGTGCCAGGAAACCGCGTGACCTTGAGCCTGCGGCGCTTTTTTTCTCCCTTCACCGGCATGTTATCCCTCGTCCGAAACTTTTTTCACCCTTGCTGTCCCCCCCCCCTGATTTTGATTCTGCCGGCGCCCATGGCACCAATATGGTGGAAGCGAAACCGTTTACTCCCCCCCATACAACCTCCTTGGTCACGCCATTCACGGCTCACTGTAGAATGTAGAGAATTTCAAACACTAATTTTATTGTTTGTCGTCTTTTTCGGTAAATTGAAGTGTAAAACGGTAGGTCGGTGGAATTAATATAAATTGGTAGATCTACCGAAACAGTAGTAGGGTTAAGTTACTGGGTATTGCAATACCGAAGGGTATTGGGAATACCGGTATTTCGGTATTTATTTAAAAAATACCGGTATACCGGGATTATACCGGATATTTTAACGAGCCATGAAATAAATTATTTCAACGAAATTAAACTATTTATTGACGTTGACTTTAATATGTCACAATAGAAAATAATGTTTCTAATTAAAATAACTAACAAAATGATGAAAACTCTAAACAATAACAAAACAAACGAATAACAATATTATATTAATAAAAATAAAACAATATATAAAAATAAAATAATTATCGCTGCACTCTGAACTTTTAAAGTCAAAAGAATATTTAAATAATATAAGAGTTCTAAAATTTGCAAATACTATTTAACTTACTACTTCTACTTGCTCAAAAAATGTGATTTTAAAAAACATAATGCATCTATGGTGTCATCGTTTAGGTTGGAGCGTATTTTTGTACAAACTGATCCTGCCGCTGAAAATGCCCGCTCAGACTGGACGCTGGTTGGCGGAATTGTTAAGAGATCATTATAAATACTCTCCTCGATTTCTCCCGTCTTGAAATAAATTTATTTCCTGTTTTATAACTTTTAAAACTTTTTAGTTGAGCGATCTCTACCTTTTGCAGAGGAAGGACCTGGAGCTGACATTTTCTTACTTATAGCAAGTTCCAATTTTTGTTTCAATGACAGCATATCTTCTACACCTTGACTCTCACTCTGATTATCTTCATCAGAGCTGTCATTTAGATCTTCGTTTTCTATGTATTTTTGAGATAAAGAAACTGCTATTTTAGTAAGCGAAGCCTTATTAAGTTTATTTTCTTGTGTCTGGTAGTCCTGAGGATTGTGTAAGTATAAAAGAAGCATTTCAAAGTCGTTCTGACGTTGTTACATCCGCATTTTAAGTGCCGCATATAAATCTCTGGAAAGACTTGAACTTGGTTTATTAAGCGTGTTCATCATGAATTCCATTGTCGCATTCGCAGTAAGCAGATTGGCATCTTCACGGAATAAAGTTTCCACAGCTAGTTTTACTGGGAGGAGTAATGTATGTGACATAATCTATTGTATGTGACATAATATTAAATTCGTGTTCTGAAAAACTAATGCCCATACCCAGATCAATCAAAGCTTTTTGAATACAGTTTTTCAGTTTGTAAAATCGTTCCATCATTTGAAACAAACTATTCCACCGCGTTTTGTATCTAAAATAGGCATAAGTTCTTTGCAATGCTCCAAATATACATACTTTTGTAGAATTGCATTTTTGGTAGGAGAACGACGGAACAACAATTTTGCGAATTTTTGTCACAACTACACGCAACTCTGTATTTGAAAGTATAAAATCAATGTTATCTTCGTCCTCGACACTTATCGTAGCTATGTTATTATTATCAAAATTTTTGTGTTCTTCATCTGAACCTTCGCATGCACTATCAGAATCAGACAATTCTTCCTCTTCTATAATATTTTCTTTTTCGGTACTGGATTTAGTTTTTTGGTATAACACGTCTACTATAGCCAAATGAATTCCATGTGCATAGCACAATTGTTGATTTAAATTGGCAAGTTTTCCAAATTTGACAATTACTGCCGCACCATCTGTAGTTATACATATTATATCATTCTTTAGCGAACAATTTAAGTTTGTTTTCGACTACATTGATACATTTTTCTACAGCCATTTTTCCTAATGCTCGAGCTAGTCCTAAACTCGACTAAAAATGTCAGACTAAATCTCCTCCCTTCATTCTTTTCGTTAGAAAATTCTTTAATTATAGAATTGCGAATTTTCGACGCGTAATTGAGAACAATTTCCCTGATTGTATTTGGGGATTTCGGAATTTCAAAGCCTCTTGGTGCTAACGCTTTTCTTAAGTCAACTGACATGCAAAATACATTATATGTTAAACCATCAAGTGCGGTCATCCGTGCTACAACGGCTGGAAAAGATTCTGTACTAGTAAAATAATTTGTGATTTTCGATTTTAACTTTGACGTCATTTTTGTAGCAGGATCAAGACTAGGGCCTTCGTCATTAACAGATGTTGATGTAGAGGTCGATGGTGATTCTCCTTCTATATTTCCTTTAATAAATTAATACTATGTTTTTTTAAATGTGTGTGCAGTCCGCTGGTAGATCCACCGGCAGATTTAATAATTTTTGAGCAAATCTTACATTTTCCTATCATGTCCTTTTGTCCGTAGAGAAAATAATGCCATGGAGATGTTTCATCATTACTTTTGATATGGTTTTTGAATTGCGATTCCATTGTTTATTTTTGCCGATTTAGAGGCGTTTAAGCTATTATTATGCAGTATTCTGAAATTATTACACATGCATTCGTTATTTATTTTTAATTTATGTATTTGATGTGTGAACTTACCCGTTACTTTTACGTGCCGCTCAAATATGTATGTGTGTATAAGTATTTATATTTTGTGTTAAGCAGGAGGTAAAAATATCAATCACAAAGTGCAGATCAAATTATAAAGCATAAATTTCACTTTGTGTACAGAACCGAAAAGCAAGACACGCCACATACAGGAGACTCGACGTTTTAATTTCTCAAACCAAACTGCCGAAGTGGCCGAATGCAGATAGATTAAGCGTCTCGCGCACTTGCGCAATGAATCGTAGACTAGTCTAGTACAGTCTGTGCAATAAAATAATAAAAATACCGAAATACCGGTATTTTCCGGTATAAATACCGGTATTTCGGTATTGGAAAAAATCGCTAAATTACCGGTGTCTGGTATACCGGTATACCGGTATTGCAACCCCTTGTTAAGACTGTTAGAGTTAATACCACTGAATAATACGTTTATGTATGAACGTATAAAGTACCTATAAACATAAACTTCAGTTTACCGGACACGGACGGCTCGCCGCGGCCGCGGCAGCATGATACACCATTAAGTGCCCGCTATACATTCAGTTTCCAGTACAACTTCTGCAGGTTAGAAAACAATTAAATCAATTTCAAGTCAATTCAATTTCAAGTTTCCCCACACTCATTGTGTTGTAAGTTCGTCGCTTTTGTCCACTCGACATTAACATTTTATTCAAATTTGGAACGTACCTATGTATGTACATATACATACATAGGTACCATACTCGTATTGTATCTAAAAACATAGGAACTTTTGGAAATTCATCCTCACTAATATACAATCACACATAATATTTTTTTCTGTGAATATACGGTTTGCTTTCTTATTATTTCAAGGCTAGTGTAAGTAACGAAAGTTAATTAAATTATTAAGGGAGGTTATTATAGTCGGCCAAATTCCCAATTCGGATCTCAAGTCGGTTGCGGGCAGAACCTGTTGGAACCGGTTCCGGGTGCAACCGGGTAGAACCGGTTCCGGGTGGAATCGGGTAGAACCGCTTCCGGGTACCCGTTTAGGAATCGGGTAGTGACAGCCCTAATATTTCTTAGAGGTCTTAGAAAACCCATGCTGTTACAACCAAATAGGGCAACCTTAATAACTTTAACATGTGTCTACCCTCACATTTTTTACGTGTAGTATCCTTTATTTTAAATTTAAATATGCCGCCATAATAGGCAGCACTGTAGCTTTTGCAGTTTCCGGCTAGATGAGAGGGAGAGGGATAGAATTAAGAATGAAGAGAGGTTAAGAATTGTTGAATGGGAGAACGGTGTGTGCTTCTAAACTTATGTATCTTTATGTTTTTAAAAATATATTTCTCGTTAAAACGTTGTGTTATTTCTGGGAGAGTCGGTAATCCCGATCTCCACTACAGTTCAGGTGTGGGGTTGTAGCCGCGGATTACCCCGATTTTGGTGGATTTAAGTTTATTAAGAATAGAACATGGCAGACGGTGAAGACCGCGTGCGTCGTCCTAAGGAAGCCGATGAATTTGAGAAGTTCTAGCGTTCGCAGAGACAACCTGAAATAAACGAAAACAATGATAGTGCAAGCGCGATTCCACGGACGAGTGCTCCAGATATTAATTTGGCGTCTACTGTTAATGCTCTTTTGCAGCAAAATGCAAGAATGTTAGAGATGCTAAGCCTACAACACCAACAGCAGCCAATTCTTCCAAGAGCAGAGGCTACTCCTGTTAATATGATCCATGACGCGATGAAGATTATACCTGAATTTGACGGGGAAAAAGGGACCACAAATGCCAGACAGTGGTTACAGCAGTTAGAAGCGTCAGCCACCATTCATAACTGGCCTGATGCAGTTACCTTGCAAATGGGCATAACAAACCTTACTGGTGCCGCTAAACACTGGTTATATAGCCGTTTAGCTGAAATAAAAACTTGGGAAGATTTCAAATTGTTCTTTCAGAAGACCTTTTTATATGAAGTTAGCAAAGCTGATTTATGGCAGCAAATGCACAGCAGAGTACAACGACCAAAAGAAAGCGTGGCTGCATATTTTTATGAAAAGGTACACTTATGTAAAGAATTGAATTTCCCCTTCTTTGAAACCAAGAAACAAATTGTTATTGGCTTTTGGTCCAAGGAATTAAGCAACTTTGTGATGGCGAGAACTCACTACAATGAAGATGAATTATATCGTGATGTTATAACATTTGAAGGTGTAGATGAAGCCCGACGTAGTCGAGTTAGACAGGAGAGATGGCGAAAATAAGCCTAAAGAAACTCGGAGGTTCGAGACGAGGAAAGAAGGAACTTTAAGTTATCATGGAAGGTGTAGAGACAAAGATCCAGTGAGATGCTATAATTGTAACCTACCGGGTCATGTGGTGAATGAATGTTCGAAACCCTTACGACCCAGAGGATCCTGTTTTCGTTGTGGATCTACCGAACATCTAAGAAAAGATTGTCCGCAGAATAAATTTAATGCAAGTGTCACTCACAGGATAAAAAACGAAACCCATCCGGAGTCTACATTACTGGTGGACCATAAGTCGACAAACCCTTTCTGGTTACCGAGTCAGCTGGAGGCGCAGGAACAGTTGGAAGGAATCCGTCCGCATGCGGAGAGAGAAAAGGAACCTGAGACCAACCCTGACTTAGTAGAGAGAAGCAAGGACATTATCCCTTCATATAAAATAAAAGCTGAGATCGAAGTAGGAACCGAGAAGTTAAGTATTTCGCCAATATTAGATACGGGTAGCCCTATCTCCTTAATAGTAGAGTCTTTAATACCTAGCAAATTAATTGAGAAAAATGTAATTCCTCAAAAATTTCAAGGTATAAATGGGTCAATTTTGAAGACTATAGGAAAGTTCAAAACCATAGTTAAACTAAATGGTATAGTAATTAAACAAGATTTTTTTGTCGTTTCTCAGAGTACTATGAATTATCCATGTTTGTTAGGCAGAGATTTTATTGTTAACAATAAACTAGTTATAACTTTTGGCGATATAGTAGATATTAAGAAACCATGTGAAAATGTTGATTTAATTGATAGTCAGTGCGATATTTTTCTCATTAATATGATAAATGACCCAAATGAAATTGATTTAGATGTTAATCCTAATATTGATTGTAAATTAAGATTTCAGCTAATGAAAAACTTCACTGAAAATTATGTAGATGCCCAAAGACCTGAAAAACCTGAGGTAGAGTACGAGATGTCGATTAAGTTGAAGCCAAAGTATCAGCCATTTTTCTTTAGACCTCGACGCCTGTCATTTTACGAGAAAAATGAGGTAAATAAAATTATTGACGATTTATTAAAGCGAAATATTATTAGGAAAAGCTCATCAGAATATAGTTCTCCAATTGTTTTAGTAGCAAAAAAACCAACTGGTATTCGAATGTGTGTTGATTTTAGGGAGTTAAATAAAATTACGGAACGTGATAATTTTCCTTTGCCTTTAATAGATGATCAGATAGATCTTTTGAGAAATAAACATTACTTCACTCGATTAGATTTGAAAGATGCATTTCATCATGTAAAAATTCACCCAGATTCAGTAAAATATACTTCGTTCGTCACTTACAATGGTCAATTTGAATATTTAAGGTTACCCTTCGGGTTGAAAAATAGTCCGGCTCATTTTAGCAGATACATACAATTGATTTTTCAAGATTTGCTTGAGCAAGAAAAAATTTGTTTGCATTTAGATGATGTTTTAATAGTCACGGAGACAGCTGCTGAAAATTTAGATATTTTAAATAAAGTTTTTGATCTATTAGTTAACAATCATCTAGAATTGAGATTAGATAAATGCTCATTTTTACAAAACCAAATTCAATTCTTGGGATATATTGTAAAGAGAACAGGAATAACTCCTAGCCCCCTTAATCTCGAAGCTGTAAATTCATTTCCGGTCCCTAAAACCTTTAAAGATGTACAAAGTTTCTTAGGTCTTACTTCATACTTTAGGAGATTTATGCAAAACTATGCTTTTATTGCCAAACCACTTTATGACCTTTTGAGAAAAAATGTTAAGTTCACATTCGGAGAAGAAGAATTTCGAGCTTTTGAGACTTTGAAGTCGTTATTAATAAAAGAACCTGTTTTAAAAATTTATAATCCTGGTGCAGAGACTCAGTTACATTGTGATGCTTCTTCACTTGGATTTGGTAGTATACTTATGCAAAAACAAGAAGATGGTAAATTTCATCCAATTTTTTATTATTCAAAAAGAACAAGTCCCGCTGAAAGTAAATTTCATAGTTATGAGTTAGAAATGTGCTTATTTCATTCTGTAAATCGTTTTAGAATTTATTTGCAGGGAATTGAGTTTAAGATTATAACTGATTGTAATAGTATAAAGTTGGCATTGCAAAAAAAAGAGATAAATCCCAGAATTTTGCGCTGGTCATTAGTATTACAAAATTACTCATACACCATTGAGCATAGGTCAAGTAAGCAAATGAATCATGCAGATAGCTTAAGTCGAAATCCTATTTTGGTCATAGAAGATAATTCTTTTGAGAGAAATTTGAGTATTAAACAAGATCAGGACACAGAAATTAGTGCAATTAGAAATTCTTTAGAGCATACAGAAAATAAGTTTTACGAATTGCGTAACGGTTTAGTCTATAGAAAACAGAATGGTAAATTACTATTTTATGTACCTAATGGTATGGAACAAAGTGTTATACGTACTTACCATGATGTAGTTGGTCATCCAGGTATAAGTAAAACTTTCGAGTTAATTTGTAGAACCTATTGGTTTCCTAACTTGAAGCAAAAAATTAAAGAGTATATATCAAATTGTCTGAAGTGTATTAGTTATTCACCAATCACAGGAAAGTCTGAGGGATATTTAAATCCAATACCTAAAGGTAACTTACCTTTTGAGACATTACATCTAGATCATTATGGGCCTCTAGAGAAAACTCGATTTCAAAATAAACATATTTTATTGGTCATAGATGCTTTTACAAAATTTGTCAAAATATTCCCTTGTGGTTCGACCAACACCAAGCAGGTGATAAAACATTTATATTCATATTTTAGAAATTATAGTAAGCCTACTAGAATTATAACAGATCGAGGTTCATGTTTTACTTCTAACGATTTTAACGAATTTGTTGTTGAAAATAATCTTAGACATACTCTTATTGCCACGGGAGTACCACGAGCAAATGGTCAGGCAGAAGTAATCAATAAATCTTTGAATTCAATGTGTTCTAAAATGACTGAATCTTTAAATAAATGGGATGAGATTTTAGGAAAAGTTGAGTTTTCAATCAATAATACTATTAATCGTACAACTGGTGAAAGTCCCAGTATGTTGTTATTTGGAGTACATCAGCAAGGATATATTGAAGATGAGTTGCGAGTATATTTAGAGTCTCTGGACAACACTGAACGGAATTTAAGCTTGATTAGAGAACGCGCTTTAGAAAATATTGAGAAATCGCAAGAATATAATAAAACTGTTTATGATAGGAAACATAAACCTTCACATTGTTATCGTGTTGGTGATTATGTAATGATAGCAAACACTGATGTAAGTGTAGGAATAAATAAGAAATTAATTCCAAAATACCGAGGTCTGTATGTTATTAAAGCCGTCCTCGATTATGACAGGTATGTCGTCACTGATATTGAAGGCTTTCAGGTAACTCAAATGCCTTATGAAGGAGTTATGGCTCCATCTCGTATGAAACCCTGGGTACCAAATTAAAGTAGATGTATTCTTATGGTCACTTATGATTTTATGGTCACTTTTATGCACTTATGATTTATGTTGTTACATTTTATTTGTATTTAGGTCCTTATGTAATTTTGTATTTATGTCTTTATGTCAACAGTGCATCTTTTATGTACCTTTATGTGTCATTATGTATCCTTATTAAGTAAAGATAGACTTTGTGTCCTTATGTATAAAGTTCTAGAAATGACTTTATGATTCTTATATGTAGTTAGAAACTTTATGAAGTTTTGTGAATTTCCATAATCCTAAGAAATTAAGTTTAGAACTGAATCATTTATCTGTTAGTTAATTACTATGTTAGCCACATTTAGGTAAATTATTTATACCCTTTATGAATAGTTTCAGTTCATGTATTACGAATATTAATGTATTAAGGTTCTCATTAGATAAGGTGTAGTTAAATGCATTCACATGCCTTTATTTTGATGCTTAGTTATGTCATTAAGTATGAGTTATATTTGTTCTATGATCGAGTCGATCATATGTCAGGCTGGCCGAACTGTAGTATCCTTTATTTTAAATTTAAATATGCCGCCATAATAGGCAGCACTGTAGCTTTTGCAGTTTCCGGCTAGATGAGAGGGAGAGGGATAGAATTAAGAATGAAGAGAGGTTAAGAATTTTGTTGAATGGGAGAACGGTGTGTGCTTCTAAACTTATGTATCTTTATGTTTTTTAAAATATATTTCTCGTTAAAACGTTGTGTTATTTCTGGGAGAGTCGGTAATCCCGATCTCCACTACATACGTAATAGTAAAACTTCTAGCTCTATGTACACACCACCAGGCTCTATTGATTCATTTTCGGAAGGTAATGAATACCAACGAGGTTCTTGGAGAAAAGACTCGGATAATATCACTTCCCTGCTGCCGTTAAAAAAAATTACCCGAAAATCACCCCAAAGTGCCCAAAACGTGACGGATGAATATGCCAATTATTTTATGACTACCGGTAAGGTAGACTGGCAAGATAAATATAATTAACCCATGGGTCAAATACTACTTAGTTATTAAACAATGTAACTGCCATGGACCTATGTAATATAAATTCAGAAATTCCATTTGGAGTTTTTTTTTGTTATTAACTTGTCGAATTACTTTATTCACGAAACTATTCAAGAAAAGGTTATAATTTAAAGATAATTCATAAAAATAGTTATACCTATTAAAATTTTTAGTAAACAAAATTGAGGCAAAACATTTTTGCTCTCCAAACTTTATGAAATGCAATATCTAAGATGATGGGAGGATTTGGAACTTTTCTTTAAATGATATTTGGTAAAAAAAAAGGAATATAAGGGTACTTTTACTCTGAAAAAAGTTAAAGGTATTTGAAAAAAAGTTAAAGGTATTTGATTAATTAATCCACCTATGTAACGAATACCTTGACAATTATTTATATTATGAAAAATATTCCCAGCACATATAAAAAGTGATGCTTTAAATAAAGCATGAATTAAAAGATGAAAAAGGCTAATTTAGGTATACTCTCCTAAAGATAAAGTTCTTAATATTAAACCTAACTGACTTAATGTTAAGAGAGAGCAATATTTTTTTTTAAATCAAATTCAAAATTTGCCTCTATACCCGATATAAATATTGTTAGACTTGAAATAAATAATAAAATTAACATAAGTGTATTTTTGTCAATTCGTTGATGATTATTAAAGTCCTCAAGTTCTTTCAACTTCTCCTGCGCGTCTTCTGTTGAACAATTGAATACTGCCTAACGCTGTTTCAGCTAATTTAGTCCAACTTTCTATTGAGAGGGAAGATTCTTCTTGCATGGCATTGTTTTAGTTTCTTGGTTAAATAAAAGTGGAACTTTTTATATAATCTCTTGAGGGAAGCTGAACTAAGGTTCTACGTTTGTGTCGAATCTGTGATTCTGTAACCCGACGATTTATTGATACTGCTAAATCCATATATAACAACTTTAAAAAGTACTCCGTGTTTCTTCTTCTTATTTCATCATGACGTTTTATTGATTCCTTAAGGAGAACATTTCCTATATATTTTAGTAAACTTCCAATCCTTCCTTGAAAAGGTTGGGGTTTCATGGCAATTTGTCATATGGTTAAATTTTCCTGCAAAATTTATAGCCTTCAATATCTGCAAATTTTAGATCGTAAAAGTCAAATCTGTAACTCAGTATTTAACTTCTTGGCTATACTTAAAAATCGACCAATCAATCTTATTCTTGATCTTATCATATCATGATGTCTTAGGTCTCTGTATTTTTCACACATTTCGTTAGCATAGAGGACAACTAATTCGTCGACCTTTATCAATCTGACAATTTCGTCATATTGTAAAGAAGAAAATAATTGGTTCCTAACCACATGTGAAGCTATCAAGTGAACACGGCGCATTACGCGATTGCTAATCAATATTACTAGTCTATAGGATTTGAAAAAAATGAAAAACTTTATTTTCAAATAAATTTTGTAAGATCCTTTATAATAATATTTTACCTAATAATTATTTGGCCTCTCATCCAGGAATCACTTACTTGTGATTGTTTAATTTTGCCTATCTGCTGCTTATATTTCACGGGGGTTGTAGATAAGTATTGGTTGTCTGGTAAATTAGAGGGTTTATTAACACTGAAACACCCTTAGAATGTATTTATTTATTTCAACAAAATATGTCTGGACGCCAGGTCAGTAGTACTGAAAGAGTACGGATGACCGCAGAAACAGAAAACAATAAATGACAGCTCTAACTTCTCTTAATCAGACGTTCACTCAATGAAACAAGAAAAGGTTTGTTGTAAGAAAATGATTTTTTGTGCAAGTGGACGCTAAGTAGGCATTTCGCGTCCTCCGTGACGGCCGCAAAATTCATATTCGTGTTCCTTACTGATATTTTCACGATTTGTCAATGAGCGAACCGTCAGTGTTTTTTTTTGGTAATTTCTATAGAAACGCTGACACCTGACGTACACAATAAGTACAAGGTGAGTCAATGAAACAGGACGATTTAAAAAAATCAGAAAACATTAAAAAACATTTTTTGTAAAATTTATTGATGAAAACATGATCTACAGGGATGGAAGTATTATGTATTATGCACAATTGTGCATTTTTTTAAAATAATGTCCGAACGGTGGCCTCCATTGCATCGCACACATTCTTACAACCTCGTTGCAAAGTTCCCCATAATATGGCGCAGCATTTCTAGAGGTATTGCGGCTATTTTAAGTCCAATCCTTTCTTTTAATGCCTGGATAGTCCTTGGGGGGTTACTTTGAAACACTTGTTTTTAGGTACCCCAAAGAAAAAAGTCGCATGGCGACAAGTCCGGAGAACGAGCTGGCCAGGGAATATCGCCGTTCTTGCTCATAAGACGACCGGGGAACACCTGTCTTAGTAAACCCATTGACACTTGTGCTGTATGGCATGTCGCACCATCTTGTTGGAAAATCGTTGTTTCATTTCTGTAGTTCAACATATTGACATAACGATCAGAGTTCACTGTTACAGCGTTCCCAGCTTGGATCTCAAAAAAATAAAGGCCGATTATCCCTAACGAAGAAACCGCACACCACACAGTTAGTGAAGTGGGGTAACTGCGTCCCCAAAATACAATAGTTTGACTTTGAGAGGTTAAAACTGAGAGGTAAAATTACTTTAATCTGCCAGCCATGTCTAGTTTGCATATACTTTAGACTAAATTGCCCTTAAGAAATACTAAATAAATCAAGTTTTATTCTAAATTGACACATAACTTATTAAAACATTAAAATAAGTATTATAACATGAACATGAGTATTAAAATATATTAAACAAAGAAAAAACGACATCAAATATTAGTCGTTCTCGTCTGTCGGTACGTGGATTGGGACATTTTTGTACGACATCCTCGAATGGAACATCTCAAAAATTTGTTGTCACATCTTAAAAATTTTACTTCATAGCTATCAGTATCCTTAGTAATAACTTGCCCAACATAATATTGCACACTTTTGTTCGAGCAAAACTTACTAGAATATAATTAGTTTCTTCAATGTCCATACTTGAAATCTCATCTTCATTGATAGCATTTGATAAATCACTTAATTCATCGCTACTTGTAGCCAAAGAAAGTGATTCAACACTATCTGAATCACTACTACTATCGTTGATTCGTATTTGCTTTTTAGTTGGTTTTTTAGGTTTTATTGGTTTTGGTTTATTTAATTGTGCATTCTTTAATTCCATAATCTCCTTAACTTCTATACTTGTTAAAACTTCGGGTAAACTTGAAATTTTACGCCTCTTTTGAGGAACGGAACTTGGAAGTGGCCTAAATGTATCTACAATAAGACGTTGAAATGACATTTCAGTGGAGTTGGAGTACAGATGGAGTACATGTGCCAACTACTGAGATACGGTTTGGGTTATTACTATGTGTGCCAGATGTAGTAGCTATGGATAAGTTATCTTCTAAAGTCCTGGAGTCTGCAGATTCATTTGGTACAGAATCATGGATTGTTCCTAGTTCAGCACCAATATTGGTACTGTGGGATTCTTCCTGAACAACAGTATCATCAGAATTGATATTGGGCGTGTCTTGAACATCATGGTCTGTAGATATGTTTTCTTCAATACGTTCTATGTCATCGGTATTTGTAGATTTGCTTTGCTCCCAAGCTCTATATGCTTCCAAGTCTTTTTCTGAAAATGTTGAAAGTGGAATGGCGCTTCTGTTAACTTTTGATTCACTTTGAATATCGGGGTCATGAATACCTACCTGTTGCTTTAAATCCACTTATAATATTTTTGTCGCTTAGACCGACCCAAAATGAACCAATTAATATAGCCAAATCGGATTTTTTTGCTTTTTGCCTCGGATGCTTACGCTGCCATGCCACTAGATCTTTATCCCGTTGAACCTTCACCCCTCGAGAACATGCAATATCTAGTGGCTGCAAAATATGGGTGGAGCCACTAGATAGATGCTGGCGATTTTAAAATGGTTATATTCTCCTGCATTGCTCTGCTGATAACATTTGTGCTTACATGGCTTACGTGCCCATCAAATATCAGAAGTACTGGTCTCTCATATCCTCCTGCAGGTATAAACTGTTTTAAGAACCACTTTTCAAATAAGTCGGCTGTCATCCAACCTTTTGGTGTAGCACTATATGCAGAGTTTGGGTAATCACCTTCGCTTGGAATCCAATCCTGTCACAAGCACTTTCCTTTAAAAATTATCAGAGGTGGTAATTTTTCAGCAGCAGCATTTACACAGGCTAACACCGATGTATTTTCGCGTCCTGTTCCTGCTGTCTTCCTATGGCATTGTTGTCCCACAGTTGCAATAACTTTCGTTTTGCTTGGGTCACTACTAAAACTTGTCTCATCGCAGTTCCAAATACATTGCGGTTTGTTCTCTAGTCCTAAAGACTTTACTGTGTGTTCAAGCAAATTAAAAAAAATTTAAATGACAAATGGATTCGTTTGGTTGGCTCTAACAAATTCTAAAGGTTCAGGTTTCTTAAGGCACAAATTGTGTCGCTTTTTAAATGATAACCACCAGTCTTCTCCAGGTCTTCCATTTTTAAAGCAAGTTTTAATGCTATTTGCTTTTACATACGATTGTACAAGATTAAAAACTTCTTCTCGTAATGGACCGAATCCACTTTTAGTCGTGACAGATAAACACATAGCCAGTTCATCTTCCTGTTCTTTAGACAAGTCGGTTGATCTACCACCACCTCCAACACTTGTACCACGTCGGCCATTTAGATGGTCCCTTAAAGTGGTACGTGGTATGCCATAAAAGTGGCGCACATTCCTCAAAACTCATTTATGTCCGGGGAAAGTGCGCCAGCCCACATATTTTTCTTGCTAAGTCAGTTTTAATAAATTTCTCACATAAAATGTTTACTACGATGTCAAATGAGCACCGTTGTACAAATTTCGTTTATTAAATAATAGTATGATATCGTAGGACAATAATTGCTGTGTACTTACTGAAATATTCACTATTTTTCCTTGGAGACAACGAGTCGCCGGTGACTGCCGCCGGCCATGTTTTACTCTAGCTCAACCGTTTACCGCTACATGTAGACACTAGTGTATACAATAATTCCGACCTGTTGCGAACTTCTCTGACAGGGTGCAAAGACGCATTTATCCCAAATGCGCACTTAACCCATTTCACCCCCTTTACTTTCTCTGAAAGGGTCTTTCGTGTAATTCTTGAGGGTTATTGTCTGACCAGTAACGAAAATTTTGTTTGTTGATGAAGCCACAAAGATGTAAGTGGACTTCATCGCTCATCCAAAGATTATGCAGCACGTTATTGTTTTCATTGATATGCTCTAACATTTGTTCACAAAACCTTAATCGAGTAGCGTAATCTCGAACGTTGAAAGTGGACTTCATCGCTCATCCAAAGATTATGCAGCACGTTATCGTTTTCATTGATATGCTCTAACATTTGTTCACAAAACCTTAATCGAGTAGCGTAATCTCGAACGTTGAAAGTGGACTTCATCGCTCATCCAAAGATTATGCAGCACGTTATCGTTTTCATTGATATGCTCTAACGTTTGTTCACAAAATCTTAATCGAGTCGCGTAATCTCGAACGTTGAGAGATTGCACAATCTAAATTTTATATGGATGGTGGTGAAGGTCTTTATGCAAAATTCTTCCTGTGGTGCTGTAGGTTAGTCCGAGATTTAAGCCTCGTCGTCGCACGGATCTTCGTGGAACCGCTTGAATATTCTCAGGCGTGCGCGCAGTTCTAGCACTTCCACCACACAGACGTAGCTCTCCCCATTTTTGTAACACGCTTTGACAGCAAATGCGCGTTGTGTACCCGACCAAGTATCCATGATAACTAACTTCCCGATCTCTAGATTCACAACGTTGACGACCCAAGCCCTCCTCCCATCTACTTTATCTGCAGTGGCATTCCCAAATCGTCCCGTTTCATTGACTCATCTTGTATATTATAAACCGTGGTGTAATATACACCTACATTCTAACTATAGCTTACCAAAAAATTACGGACATGCATACGGTTGCAGAAAAAATCTCGAGATTATTTCGCCTCGGCTGCAGGGCGGCCTCGACAATAATTTCGCAAAAAGAATACTCTTAGTTCGCGAAAAGGATATTCGCAGCCTAGGTATACAAATACCTAGGCCATTTTGTGTCAGGATTTTTGCAAACCACGTCTTCATTAGGGAGGAGTGGGAGGACCTCAGAAGGGAAATGATGTGGCAAACTGTTTTCATCAGTTTGATTCCCAAAAAGCACGCCCTCACATCATTCATAGAGACAATTGTGCCGACGTCAACTGTTGATTGATATTTTCAAGATACTTTATTTCATTGGTAATTACTTGCACATTTATTTCATATTCATATTGGCGATCTTCAATCGCTTTGATTACTTTCTCCGCTGATCTGAAATCTTGAGGTGACAGTAACTCTTTCGATACGGATATGCCAGAGTTATCTTTTGGTTTATGTTGTTGCAGAGCCTCATTGTGAATGGCTGCCTCTCTGTCTTTGAGGATAGCCCTTTGTGTGACCTCATCTCCTTCCGCTGATGGGCCGGGCGCCTCCGGTTTAACTCTCAGCTGGTAACACTAGGAGGCTTGTCACCTCGCTGCCCTCTTCTTTTTGAAGACTTCAAGGGATAACTAAAATGGACCGGGTGTGTAGGTAGGGCGTAAGTCTTTCCCTGCATTTCCTCCAAAGTATTTAGTGCCTGAGTCTTTCCTTCCAAATCTTGACCCAATAATAATTCGCCGGGGGGAAATTTTTACACCATTTCCTTCACTGGTTTGCTTAAAACCGGATAAATTAGCTGTTTTCTAGTCTTAGATATGTAATAAAGTAACATCCAGAGTCAGCCATATAGGATCGCATTTTATCCTTCATAGCTTTGGTAATACCCTCTTCATTTTCTAGGACAGAGTTCATGGCTTGACCTAACGCATTGAGTGCCTTACCAATCTGAGATTGGTATTCAGCATGTGTTATCTCTAGTCAAGTGTGGGGGGTGACATAATAGCCTTCACCTCTGGATTGGTTAGAGGTGGAGTTAAGAGACTTCAATTTTTAGGTAACAACTATTTGTAATTGCGTCAAGATCCTGTTTAGATTAGACTCAAGATAAAAGTCCATCTCGAGGCGTGCGCCTCGTGTATTTTAAATTCAGTGATATTTACCTTCGCTGGGTCCTCACCCAAAATTTCTAAGGTACCTTTATCTAATTCGTCGTGAATTAATAAGACTGGAGACTGGTGTCTTGGCCCTATAAAATGGTTCTGTGCTCCCGAAATAGCTTGCCGTGCCAACCGAGATAGAATCTGCGGCTGGCTGCTCGTGGAATGTTCGAAATTATTGCGCTCAGGTGACGACTATCGGGATAGTTAGAGGGGGGTCGTTCTTTGCGTGAGCCCGCCTCGCTCGGAGAGTGGCCCTCACTGTAACGAGATTGTCGCGATCTAGCACGGGACCTGTCCCTATCTCTGCGTGAATTCGTTCCACTCGGAGAACGACCTTCATGGTGTCGAGATTGCATTGAACGTGAACGTGACCTGTCATGAGGCACAACTTGTGCTCTCTTGGCCCTACTTAATTCTCTCTCTAATTTATCTAATCTCCTGCGGGGGTTCTTGTTAGAGTCTCTACCGTCTTGAGATATAGGTACTTCTTTCCCTTTTTATTTTAGATCTACCCATCTCTTATTCTACAATGAAATATGTCAAACAATTAGTTGATACTTACATATAATGGAGTGTTTTTCAAATGCGTACAGAAGCTCGCAACAAGACCGACCGCACGGTAGATGCACCAAAGAAGGAATGAACAACACACTCAGGAGAGGGGAGACACCACTAAAAACCAACCGATCGTCGGTAGTTTCCGGCGATGGTCGGGTACGCTCGATGAAATTACAATTTAAATTTAGGCGGAGTAATAGCGATCCGGTATCGTGATTGACTAATGAGAGTGCACGGCTTTGCCAACTTACTCATTTAATTGCGATTTTATGGTGTTTTGTGGATTGTAGTGCTGAATTTGATAAGAAGCGATAAATATAGTCTTAGTACTTTATAGTTCTTATTCCTTATATATAGCTACTATAATATATTTTAAAGATTTTTAGAATTTCTTTTCAGGTTAGGTACTTTTAAATTGAAACATGATCAACGGAATACGTGGCTAAAACACAGATACGTTGACGCGGCACTCAAAGTGCGCCGCGTTCATTTTAATATGAATAATCCCTAGTTCTTACAGGTTGCGCTATCTTTCCAGCATACCTGAAAGGAACATCACTGCGTTGGTACATAGCGTGTTTACGAAAACATTGGCGATGGTACATAGACCAGTTTAATGTAAAAAATCTCGAAAAATCAAAAAGTGGCACTTAGACTATATAGAAGTTATACTCTTTAATTCTTCAATTATAAGACAAGTAATATATTTTTAATGAGGCTAAAATACCGTACAAATTTCAACCGACCTCCGTAGATGTTACACAGAAAGCAAGGGCATACTGTCGGAAGAAAAATTTCACTTACACTGTTTTTGTGGAGCGAAAGTCTCAGGGTATACCTTAAGTAATATGACAATCTAAATAGTGGACTGACCTGATGGTGAGTTAGTTTTACTAGAGAGCTATGAGACATGAGACAAATTTTATTTATTAAAGAATATTCCTTACCTTGGCTGTATAATAAAACACAAATATACTATGGTACTTAGGGAATAAACACCCTGTAATATTTATTCTCCACTAATAATTGAGCATTTATAAGTACACAACTACCTGTCGGGTTAGGTTCTATACTAAATACAAAACAAAACAAATGTGAAGGAATATATGGGTAGTATTTGGTACAACTACCTTTACACAATAATATTTTTTAAAAGTGTAGCTTCATATGGTTACCAGTTACGAGAAGATGTCTTTATATCTAACAATAATAATGTAATCGCCAACAAAACAATTTTACAACTCTGAGGGTTATAGACCCTTTATATTACTGATATTACTTTAAAATTACAAACTACTATGTACTAGCTAACTAACAACTACGATGTAAGCACTAGTAATGCCAGAAATTAGTATTTACGACAGTAAGTTGACTGTACTATTAGAATGGTAACTTTTGACCGAGATATTATTGTTATTTAGCTTATAGCATATCTGTCTCCAAGAAATTAGAAGAAATTTGCTGCTCCTGGTTTGTTGACCTAGGGTGTAGATGCGGCCAAAACGCTATTACCACAGCGTTAACGTTAACTGGACAGCAGGGCAGACTTCTTCGTAACCAAAACCAAACTCTACGTGGCAACAATGTTAAGCGTCTATGCAGCTGGGGTACACGAACACCATACAAACCCATATAATTGACTTGAAAAACCATGTAAAAGGACTGCCCAAATGAAAAGACCCTGTACAGAAAAACTGTTGTAAATTCTATACAGGTACAACTAACTGGCAGTACTGGCAAACAGCATAATAAACATCTTCCGCAATAACAATAACCAGTTAATTAGGTATAATAAGTACTGATTAAAGATTTAATTTTTTTCCAAGGGTCTTTTCGCAATGAAGCAGGTTGAATGCTCACTACTCAACCTGAGTTATGTTCTTTCTTTCTCCAAGTTGTTGGTATAATTTATTATTGTGAAAGACGTCCAAACACCACCGAATTACAAAGAGATTAATAACGTAGCACCACAATTGATGGATGTGTGTTAATGAATATTCATGAGGGTATAAAAGAAAAATATGTAAAATAACGAAAAGGTCGGTCTTACCTGTTGAGATCCAAATAAGGTTAGGTTCTCCACACAATCGAAAATCATTTCTAAATGTTCTACGAAATGTTGACTTAACCTATTTGTAGTTATTTAGATTAATAACTATTTAGATAATACCAGACATTAAATGTATTTATTTATAAGTATTAAATACCAACAGGCGTAAATCCCACCAGCTGTTCCTACTCCCAAACGCAAGTTTGTAACCTTTCGACTCGATCTCGATACGTGCCGCAATGCGCGGGCCGGGCCGCCTAAATTCAAAATAAATCTAATACACAAGCCCGACCATCACCGGAAACTACCGTGGATCGGGTGGTTTTTAGTGGCGTCTGGAGAGATTAGCAGCCAGCGGAGAGAGAAAGGCCAAACATTGAAGGCAGCGTAGTGTCTTACACCGCCGTTTTATTATTAAATATATAAAAGAATTTAAAGCCCCTTTCTCCAGCCGCGCAAACTTTAGCAATGGAAAATAGACCCGAAAGGTGGTAATTTGATCGTATAAAAATGAATAAAAAATTGTTGATAAAACTTAACTTTAATGATTCGAGATTATTATTAATTAAGGTTAAAATAATTTAAAAAAGGGCGCCACTAGTGGTATTAAAGGGCCACTAGTCCCAGCTAACTTTTAGCAAACGACTCTCCACTTAAGGGCCAATGGTGACTACTTGGTATACTAAGAAATTTGAAAGAAATCTTACCTACACACTGTATCACAGTTTATCACAGCAGCTCTGAATCCAGCGATATTCTCGAGGTGATGATTGAAACACTTAAATAAATTTTAAAATGAAATAGACATTCTACAAACAAACGTTCCGATAACGAGAAGTTTAAAATTAAAATACATACTAAGTTTAAATGAAATAATGCTCGCGAGTTTAAATAATAGAATTTTATTATTTACAGATTTAAATATGACGAAATGAAATTAAGAACGAGAGCTAAAGAGCCAAGAATTGTGAAACTGAGTGAAAGCAACAGCGAATCTACTTGAGAGCAAAAGTGCCAGTTCTGAATGTTAAAGCAAGTGGAATCGTGTCTGGAATCAAGTGTCGAATGTGGTCTGTGTATTACAATTCGCAATTGCTTTGGCTCCTATTTTATTAAATACTTTAGCCGGATATTCATCATTGTTAAATTCGCGCGTTCCAGACTTTTCCTTTTTATTGATTATTTATTGTTTGTTTATTGATGTGTTGTAGGGGACTATTGGGGTTTTGCAGGTACTACTCTATGTTATGTTTGTTAGTATTACAAAATCGGGCTTTAAGCGTTAGTACAATATACAATATACTCTTAAATCTATGTTAGTAAGTTTTATGGGTCTTTTTGTTTCCTTTTATATTTTTAAATTCATGCCTTTCGTGCCTCTTTTCCTTGTTGTTCTTTTCTGTTTTGTTTTATTTTTTGGTTGATTTATTTCTATTTTTTGTTATTATTTTATTTTTGTCTTTATTTTTTTATGCATGCCTTTTTTTGGATTTTTTTCTAAAAACATTTGTATTGATTAAATGGCGGGGGCTAGGGTGTATATACAAAATTGAGGGAGGGGAGTGTGGGTGGTTGTTTAAACTTTGTCCATAATTCTGATCTCTGATCATTTTGTCCGTATTTGTCAATTCTGATCATTTTGTCCGTAATTCTGATCTCTAAACGATCCGGAAATTGAGTGAAATTATATATACGAATGCGAGCTAGAGTTTGCATTCTATGGCGGGTAACAAGAGCTAATAATGTTACTAGTTTCATTGTTAGATGCAATTTTGATATGTCCGATAATAGATCCAAGGCGGATAAATACAATAATACTTGATGTGGATCCCAGGTGGTTTGATACCTGGGTCTTGGAGGTTTTTGATTATGAATTCCTTTTAGAAATCGATTTAAATAGTTATTTGTGTATTAAGAGCGCAAAGAGCGCATTCATTCAAAAGCGCCAATGGCAGTTTGTGCTCGTAATACATACAACATTTTTTCTACAATCGCTTAATATAGTATGTTCTTGTATGTATTTGACATATGTTTATATATGAACCGATTTTTATAAGTTTTTTTTGTTAGCTACATTTCTCATGTGTCATTTTTGACTGACAAGCGCCTGCTAAGGAATTTATAATAAAGAAGCGTGCGGGAATTGACACTATTGCCGCTTTAAAGCGACAATTATGTCATCATCACTTTGCGTTGTGAATTGAAAGCGCAAAAGCCTACTATTGAGGCGATTGTAGAAAAAGTAATTTATCTGGGTGTCCAACGGTAAAAACCAACAATAGGGGAGACCCGGGCAGCCAGAACCACTTTATATTAAACCCTATAATATCATTGTTTATTATATTACAATTGCTACCGCTTTTGAATGGCCCCTAGATCAGTATATGAGAAATGTTCCCAATTTATCAAATTGGTTATAATTTTGACAATAGACATTAATTTTGCCAAAAAACTAATAAAGTGCATTTGGTTCTTTTTACCCTACCCTAGTGGGCAAAAGGAATCATCGATTTGGGCAAAAAGAGTTGCCCCGGGTAAAACGGATCAGATAAAAAAAAGCATGTTTTTATTTCAACTGAAATTTCAACAAACCTGTAAGTGGAAAAAATTAAATCTTAAATACTATAAGAAAACTGAAATAAAACATTTTATTTTATTTCCTCGACGCTAGCACCGATTCTCGGCAAGAGTCACATATAAAAACGCCTGTGGTGTAATCCAAAGTTGATGAGCCCACCGAGAACAAAGATTGCATTTAATCCACTTCTCCCCGGGCTTAGAATTGCCAAAGATATCACCACACAGAATACATGGGAAATTATTTTCTTCAGGACTAACTTTTTCAATTGGTGGCCTAGGATATTTTAACTTAGGAACGGCTGTTGTCTCCCCTATTTTGCGTTTCACTGTTTGCTTTTTAGCTTTTGAGACGTTGCTCCGAATTTCTTCTTTCACTGGAGTTGAGTTGTCATATCCACATCGTTGAGTATGTTATTGTGTAGAGTTGTAGGTGGTAACTTTAAGTCTGAAACCTCAGACATTGAGGAATTGTTCAATTGAGAACTGGATGAAGCATTCATTGACATTGCATCTTCATCAGTATTGTCAACATCAGTTACTTGAGGCGGTAAAAAGTGATCGTGATCCGAAAATACATCGATATTACAATCACTGATACCGGTCTTAGTGAATCCTTTGATGGCGTTATTTGGAACTGCTGCTTTTAGGTAAGCAGGAGTAAATATCTGCCCAATTTCATAAAATTTTTCTGCCACTTATCCATTTCAACTTGGAAGTACTTTCCAAAAGGCCCATACACGGCCACATCTAAGGGTTGCAATTTATGTGTGGTATGGGGAGGCACTGTTAACAGGACGACATTATTTTCGGATGCGTAATCCAATATTTGAATTGATCTATGTGTTGAATGATTGTCCATAATCAATAGACATGGGTTGTCTTTGTTTGGCCTTACACTATTTACAAAAAAATTCCATCCATTTTAAAAATGCCTCAGTACTTATCCACCCATTGTCAGTCACTAAATCTAAAGTTCCTGGAGGCGTATTATTTAAATAACGTGGATTCTTTTTCGTTCGAGGGAAAATCAAAGTAGGAGGAATAAATTTTCCCGTCGCGGAGCAGCAAAAAAGAGCAGTTATCAACGTGCCTCTTTCTGATGAAGAAACGCACCCTACTTGCTTTTTTCCGGTAATAGAAATCGCTTTGGGTGGCTTTTTTTGCGGAAGTTTGGATGCCGGTTTCGTCGACATTGTAAATGTTATCAAGTTTTATATTATGTTTCTCAATAACAGTCTTGATTTGATCTTGATAGATTTAAAAAAGAGAGTTGCACTTGAGGTTTGTTAAACCCCCGTGCTCTGGCAATTCTGGTTGGCTCTGGTTGCCGTAAACTTAAACCTGGATGTCGCTTCATAAAATTTGCAAACCACTGTTCGCCCGCCATTTCATTTTTAAACAGATGTTCGATTTTGTTTTTTTCTGCATATTGATATGCAGAATTGATATGGTAAGACCATAAAATCGCGCATCTAGTTCTTTTATATGCTGTACAAATTCACTTTCCTGATCTTTCGTAAAAACTGTTTTGAATCGTCCAAGGGATTACATTGCACTATTCTTTTTAACATGTTTTTGAAGTGTGGAGTATTTAATATTATGTCTAACAGCAGCTTTGTGAATAGAAAGTTCTTTGTTATTCACACTTTCTATGGCATCTGCCATATCCCTCTCAGTCCAAGAATTTCCCCGCTCAGTTTGAACTGGCCCGTTACGTATCCGATCACACTGTTGCCAGACTGATATACCTTTTTAGGAATAAAATAATTCACTGGTTCTTCTTGCCTGCTAGGTTCTATTTGCCCGGGCCTACCCTAAAGCTGCGTATTGAGAGTTTACTGTGGAGTAAGAGGCGCCATTTTGAAATTCGTGGTTTAGAAAAGCCATTGTCATCTTTAAGGCATACGTAAAAGGGTTGTGACCTTTAGTGGCACAAAAAGGCCACCACTTTTTTAAGTATACTGAATATTGTTTCAAGGTATTTGTGCCGACTGAGGCGCTGATCGCTTGGAGGCCTTCTTCAGGAACTCCTGGCCGTCGAAAAGCTTCCCTGGTAACATTCCAACCTCCAGGGAAAGCCTCCGCCAGAGTGGATGGGGTGTCCTGAAAGGCGAATAGAGGAGGGTTGCAATTAAAGGTTCCGTTGTTAACAATTTTCTGAACATGGAGTACCATGGTTGTATGTTCCAGCTGGGAACAACTAGTATACCTCTCTTTTCCGCAATTATTTTTTGTAAACACTTGGCGATTAAGCTAAAGGGGGGAATGCATAAAAGTGTTCCTCCTTCCAGGATACTGTAAAAGCATCCACTGTCAAGGAGGTAGGATCCGGCTTCCACGATATGTATCTATGACATTTTGTATTTCATTACGTAGCAAACAAATCGATTGAAGGCGTGCCAAAACTATGACATATTTCCTGAAATAGTGTGTCTGATATTGAATATTCAGTATCAATTGATATTGACCGGACGCTTTATCTGCATGTATATTCTCTTTTGTATTAATGACGCCGTTAATTAATAGATGACGCCGTTACAAAAATATTTTTATCTTCGCACTACGTCTAGAGGTGTCTCGTGATTTTATTAAGATTTCTAAACCGGACACTGCCCATTCGGTTTATACAAGCTATGGCTGTTACGTTATCAATCCTAAGTATGATCGAACAATTAGAGTGGTGAGAGGCAAACGCTCTAAGTGCTTTAAGAGCTGCCAATAACTCCAAATAATTAATGTGTTTGTCTAAGGTATCTGAGTCCCAAAAACCATTTGTGACTTCATCGGTAGAAGAACAAAAAGCCTGTTAATGAGGCGTCCGTAAATATTTCAAGATCAAAGACCTTATTTGCAATCATTAACATGCCTTTGTTTTGACTTAGCGTTAGGTGCCATCACTGTAGATCAGATTTCATCTCCTCGGAGATTATTAATTGTGCTTTATAATTTTGATTATTAGCCTTTAACGATACATATTTTTTTTTTGTTCTAAAATCTTTAGCTATAAGCAACCATATTTTACAGTGGGGCACGCGGCCACCAGCTTCCCTATCAACCGAGCTAGTTCCAAAATGGAACACCTGTTTCTAGTTAATATTTTTAAAATAGAGTTCATTATATTCTGTTTTTTTCTGTGGGCAAGGAAGTTGTTAATTTTAGGGAGTTAAACACAAATCCTAGAGATGTACATGTATGTGAAGGAATTGATATGCTTTTTTTGGTATTAATTAAAAATCCCAATAACTCTAATAATGCTTTGGTGTATTGACAGTCTCTTTTAGACGCTTCTATAGAATTACTGATAATAAGTATGTCATCCGTATATGACGCATACTACCTCATTTGACCTTAGAAGTCGTAGCGCTGGCTTCATAATCTTAGTGAAGACAAATGGGGCAGTACAGATGCCAAATAGTAAACAATTAAACTGATAATATGAATCTTCAAAATAGTATGAGAGGTACTTTCTGAAATTCTGGTAAACGGGGATCAGAAAATAAAATCATCTCTTGAGTCCAGCGATGGAAAATAGCAGGGTAAATTAATTTTAGCACGGTTCTGTAATCTTCTAACTTGAAGTGTGGGGCTTCTAAAAATTTGTTTAGCGGCTTAAGATTTAAAACAAAGCGTAGAGAGCCATCATGTTTC
Organism: Tetropium fuscum; assembly: GCA_964058915.1. Lineage (NCBI taxonomy): Eukaryota > Metazoa > Arthropoda > Insecta > Coleoptera > Cerambycidae > Tetropium > Tetropium fuscum. Next base: position 131,669 of record CAXKVY010000140.1, read on the forward strand.
GGAACCAAGAAATAGGAAGATAAAAATTGTCCAGTTTTAATTTGTGTTTTGGATATTGCTCCTAAATGGAGTAACTCTGTAATACTAACATTTAATTTTGATAACTCATTGTAAATTGGCCTGGGTGGATGATTCTGAACAGGTTGTTTACAAAATTGTATTTTGTATCACGACAGCCAAGATAATATAGTACGATCACTTGTAATGCAAGACCACGTGTCTAAATAATTGGCCAGACGGCCAGCATGAGCGGTAGTTACCTTCGTTGACGCTTCTGACGGGCCTACTAGTTGTTCCGGTGTTAGCGGCGATGGTACGTTCCACGGCTGCGTGACCTCCCCTCCTCTTTTTTCATGCGAGATTTGTACTGTGGGCATCTGGAGTTTAAAGACGACCTCTGCAGAGCGACAGGAGTGTCACTGACCTTCCTGGCAGCTTGAGTTTTGCCGGGTTGCGATTGTGGAAAGCTACGCTTCTTTCTGATGGTAGATCTTAATCGTTCCGCCTCTTTGGAATTTTTCCACTGCTCTGGGAAGGATTTCCCAAACAGCAGGTTGTCTATTTGGCAGGATGCCAATATTTGTTTGACGCCCCCATCCAAATGGAGGAGGATATGGATATGGATACAGAAGTAGGAGGAGTGCCCTAACTTCTGGCAGCGGTGACATTGGGGGAGATCTGTTCTGACATAATCTGTGAGCTTGACCTTTAATTGGCACATATCTGTCAGGGAATTATAGTTTTCAGCAGAAAAGTCTGGGACTGTTAAAAGGAGGATGTTTGAAGCCTCCTTGCGCGTGTTACGTGTTATCATTACTCTGGCAATGTTCATGATTTTTTAGAAGTAGATCGGTTTCTATTTCCTCTTTGGTGATGTCAATTGGAATGTATTTAACTACAATCTTACTTGGTTTTGTCTGATGGGTGTTGTGTGATCAAAATTCAATATTATTGTTTTTTAATCCGGTGATAATGTCTTTGTGTTCGGCTATAGTTAGGGAAACAGATTAACGAACTGTTGTTAAATTTGTATCCGGGGGGTTTTGTGGATATGCTTGGTTTATGGTTTTTATTATGGTAGCGCTATGGTTGGTATATATGTGTATTGGAGGCGGCCTTTTGTTTTGATTTTGGGTTTTGTTTGTACTAGTGTTTTGAGTAGTTTGTTTTGGGGCTTGACATGTTGTTATTGTTTTTTATGGATTGGAATATTGGTTTTTTTTGCCGCAGTTCCGTCTGCGCTGGGAGATGCTACTCTCAATGTGCGGTAAGCCTTTTAAACTAGGTGCACGGCATGGTAGCCAGGGACGGACTACGTGGTTATTACTGAGTGATATTGAGGACGCGAATACAATTATTCATTATTATTATTAATATTAATATAAACGATATTTTATTAATTGGATTGCAATTGAACTGAAAATTTAATTTTGATAAACAGTTTATCATACGAACATGAATGTAAACAACATAATTTGTATTTTAAAAATATTATTGAACAAAATATTATTGAACAGAAGCTAACATCAATGGTCATTAGCTCATTTATGATTAGCTTTACATATAATTACTATTAGCCACGTAAATCGCCAGGAAAATTTTTTGTTATAAATTTTATTCTAATAAATCAACATTTATTTATTGTAGATGGTCGATTTTTTTATATAATTCTACAATTCAATTTATTTTATTTCTGTGAGTAAATAATGCAATTTATTAAATATCATGTAAAGTGTTTAAAAAAAGAACATTTACATATTGTAAATATTTATTAATATGTATACATTTTTATAAATGTTTTACTACAAGTAATTTATAATTAGGTTTACTAATATTACTTTTTATGTCTTAAGTTTAAAAATTTCAGGGTATAATATATTCTAACTCTGACAAACAGAGATATATACTGAAGTGAGAAGTTCTCGCAAGGTTTTTCAAATTGAATTGCTACGACAGAATCCCTCAGCTGCTATCCGACGTTTACTTGTACTGCCAAATAAAATTCAGTTTCCAATGTATGTATATTGTAAAAAGTTGTTGTTTGGTATTATTCATTTTCCAAAAGTGGAATTTTCGGTATCTGCATATGCTTGGAAATGGGCATAAATTGAGGCATCATTAAGATCCCTTTGTTCTTGGCTATATTTTTCACATAACGGCCACCTGTGTTTATCTAGTGCTTTCTTCAGAAAATAGCCAGTTACACAAAGAAATCCATTTTTTTTCTGAAGTCCAACCTAGTATAATCAGAAGTATCAACTTCAGTTAATGAAATATATTTTTTGTGGGTATTAAAATTTCAGATTTATTTAATACTTCAGGCGTGATTACGACTAAGATTGAATCGAACTTGTCAAGGAAATTTGTTCCCTAATAGTTAACAAAAAAATTGATCTCTGTTGTCGTATTTTCCCAAAAAAACATTTTCAAGGCAGTCCTGGTTTCACCTCGTGTGTATTTTATGTACCTCTTTTTCCTTTTATTATATCCCATAAACCCAAGAGAGCAGCAAGTGACAACCTGGCTGGAGGTTGTCACTTTGTTGTCACAGGTTGTTTGTAAATTTAATTCTAGTTGTTACATTTTCCCCCTTCCCAAACAGTTAAGTTCCCGAAAAAGTTTGACATTTCATTCAAAAAACCTATTTGGGATTCTGTTCCCATAAACGGTCTAATGGATACTTTAGTTGAAATATTAGACGAATTCAATATTTCAAAAAGGTTATCCATCTTTTCTAAAAATTCGGCAGTATATGTATAGCTTCTAACAGCAATTTTCGAAAAGCTATATAAGCATTTAGTGCTGCAGCAACCGTGGCGCTGAAAACTTGTGCAGCAAATTTCACTTTCATTTTCTAAAAATTAGTTGGAAAGGTATGCGCAATCTGCCAAGTGGAATTTTTGCTGCGTAGATACTTGATAAAATTCTAACAAATGTGGTTTGTTTATTACGTTGTAATTAACATGAAAGGTATACTTGAGGAGCAACTTTTCAAATCGCATTTTGTCCAGAAAATATATTTTAGGATATTAACGAAAAACGTTTTTCATTTAAACCCTGTCACATATTTTTAGGATACCGAGTTTGTTTGATAGAAACTAACATCTAGACGTAATAAGTTATCTCATTTAAATCAATATTTATCAGAGAGACTGGAAAAATTTGAAAAATGTTTGGACTTAATGCGTTTTGTTTCGCCACGATGTATAAAATTCGTTTTGTTTTGGTTCAAATTGGACATAACGCAGTTTGTCGCAATTTATTTATTTCGGCTTATAACCTCTTAAACAACATCAACTAAATATCAAGAACATCGTTTTGGTTTTTATTTATTTATTACAAAAATAAACACGTACATGCCTAATTGCCAGATCATGTCTAATAATCATTTCTAATAATAATATATGAAGCATGCTTAAAAAAATTAAATTTGTTCCTGGTGAGGGTCTTCTTCGAGGCAGTCGCACATGGCTTGTTCTTCACGCACGTCATCAACAGGATCTGCAGTTTCAGCGTCTGCTTCTATCGTAGTGTTTAAGGCATGACTAAAGAACATAAGTGACGATAGCTGAATGTTATCTTCCCAATCTTGTCCAAATCTTGCACAAAGCAGGTTTCGCACATCATTTTTCTTTTCTTCTTTCATTCTATTTACCAGTGGTATGATACAGCGATCCTGCATATCTCTCATCAGAGTACGACCTCGTTTTGTTATTGCCATTGGTTGCTTTGAAGTATCGTCAAACATATAGGTGGGCTCAAGTTTTATCTTAACATCAACGTTGCCGTTTTTTATACATTTTTGTAAAAATATTCTTTTCATGTCACTAATTCCATCAATTTGTTTTAGTATGATTTTTAAATCTTTGTAGTTTTTTATGAACCAGTCTTCACCTAAAATTCTGACAATTCCAGATTCTTTGTAAATTTTAATGTAAGCTTCGGGGTTCAACACCTCCTCAGTTTTTCGTAGATTTTTCTCAACCCGACCGAATACTCTATCAGCAGGTAAATACGAGTGACCTCGAACTGGGAAGTACATTATTATCTCCTTTATATTTTTTGGAGATTTTTTCTGCAGCCAGTATGTTAAGGCATGGACGATATGTTGGTTTTTATTCTGGCCTCCACAGCCGTCCGCAAAGAGCCTAATTTTATTTATGGAAACATCAATATGCGCTTTTTCTAAAAAGTCTATTAGCGTAGAACTAATTTCTTGAGCACCTCTTGATGCTTGTGTTTCATTCCAGACATAAAAATGTGGATTTTTGGTTGCAACGTCAGTCACGCAGAAAGAGTAAAATGAAATTTGTCTTGCATAGAAGGCCTCACCAATAGTGACTTTGGGAATCGCCTGCACTTGCATAGTTGCAAGTCAAATACGTAGGTTACGCTTACTTCTGGGTTTTCCTTCATCAAATTATGGAAAGCTTTAGCTCTCTTTTTGTGAACTACGAAGTCTGAAATTAAACCTTCTTTGATAGCGCCATTTGCACAAGAATGAATTTCAGTTTTTAGTCTAGAGCAATAACTAACTACACGTATCTGAAGCTGGAGAACCGAAACCAAGATTAAACTATGTCTCAAATATTTTTACGAAAAAGGTTTTCTTTACCTTAAACTCGTCTTCAACGGTAGTGTTATAAAGGCAAAAAAGTCGATTTATGTTTAAAGATGAATGCAAGTAAAGTCGGCGGCTTTTATTTCGTGCATAGTGACTCTCGCAAGCTCTTAGTTTCGAAATAAACTCGTATACTTTCTCTCTTTTGTTGAAAATTTACGAAGTTTATGATCCCCTCCTCGCTTCTCTACTACCCCCTTGCCAGACAAAATTCCGTCGGCAATAGTATTCATTCTCCTTTGACCAACTCCAAATAAATTAACAAAAAATTTTGAGCATACAGGTATTCTTTCTTTCTATTCTTTCTGGTGATATCAAGAAATATTTAACTGCAACGCGATGTCGCTTGTTCTTTCTCACTTCACCACGAACACGGTGACGTTTTGGTAGCGCTAAATCCATTAAAAAAGACATTCTTTTATCTTGCTCCTTTCGGTCCGGTTTAAAAAAAACATTTCTTTTTGCTTTTGCAAGGATACTTCTTGAAATACTGAGACAATTGAAGTTTCCTTCTCTGTGGGGGCATGGTGGTTGAAAACTAAGCAATAAAGGATCAGGGTCTTGATATCTATAAAAAACAAGGATGCTATAGGTATAGTATTTCTTTTGTAACGAACCAGTAATGCTTACCTCTTCTCATAATCTATTTCCCTTTTTGTTTATCGTCGTTGCTTTTTTCTTGATCCCTCATTATAGTCGCCCACAATGACACTGTTATCGAGACTTTCCATTATAATGCACTAAACTTATAATACACTGGTTTCTAAATATTTAAGTAAAACTTGTACCAACTCGTGTTTTCCTGCAAGTGACAGACAGAACTGAATTTGAGGTTACATTAAACAAAATGAACACCTCTTTAATAGCTGTTTACTTGGAGATTGTCGCCTCCTAGCGACAAAATATCATAATGCGTTTTGATCCGACTACATCTGTGGACAAAATGCGTTTATAGTGAGCCCTATACTTTGCATGTAAATTAACAGTAGGCTATAATGCCACTTGACACGTTTTGTTTATATAGGATTGCAGAGCATTACAAATAGTTTTCAAATCCGCTTCAAACGCAATTTTGTCCAAATTGGACAAAATGCGATTTGAAAAGTTTATCCTCACTTCAAAAAATATGTTTTTGCAAGATTTCAACAAATATGGTGCTCTATCATGTAAAATGTTTGATCGTTATAAATATAAAATATTGTTGGTCAATTGACACATTTAGATATATTAATATTTGGCTAAAATTACTGCTATGGTCGGAGATTACACATACTACCGTTAACTATGTAGTGATAATTTTATCTATGGCTTTAAGGGTTATGCTTTTTAAGTTGATTACTCGGCAACTTGAATTCAAAAAAAGTATGCCGTTGCTTTTGAATATTTTAGTTTTCGATAAAAATCGGTTATTTTTGCCCCCAGTTAGAACCGGTTTTTGTACTCAAATACCTAAGTAACCATTTAAAAAAAATCGTTTAGGTATAATCAAAAACTAAATTGAATTACTTCATCGATTCGATTCGAAGCAGTCTATTCGATTCTCCCACGGTCAAAAATATTGAAAATAAAAATGTGTTAATTTTTTCACCTTTATTAAATAAAAAAAATGTCTTTTGAGTTCTAGAGTTTTATACAAATTGGCAAATGTGTTAAATTCTTGAGATATTTGTTCGTTTGAAGTTTCGCTTAGTGCTACATTTTCATCGTCTTCTGTATCTGGATCATTCGCTGCTAAAGCCTTTAAGTGGTTAATTTTTATTCTGGATAATTCATCTGCATTTTTGTTGATTTTACCAGGTTTATAAATCACTTCGTAATCATATTCTTCTAATTTTCTAATTTTAAACGCCCACGAGCAAGTCTGCTTCCTGGGTCTTTAATTGAAAATAACCATGTGAGAGGTCTGTGATCGGTTATGAATTAAAATTTTCTTCCAAATAGATACGGGCGAAAATATTTCACCGACCATAATAAAAACTCACGCTCTATTGTGGAGTACTTAGTTTCGGCACTACACAAGGTTCTTGATGCATATGCTACTGCTAATCTCCGATAGGGCCTTGTGATAAAACAGCTCCTATTGCGAATGCGCTTGCATCATCTGTGGTTACAATAAATGTTTCGTCAAAATTTGGATATATCAAAATCGGAGTGGTAGTTAAAGTTTGTTTCAGAGAGTCAAAGGAATCTTGACAGTCTTTGTCAAAGTTAAAGCTTATGACTTTTTGTAATAACTTTGTCAAAGGTTTGGATATTTTCGAAAAATTTGGGATAAATCTTCGGTAAACCGGCTAAGCCTAAAAATTATTTTTTTATATCTTTTTGATTTGTTGGAAGAGGGAAATTTAGAATTGCATCAACTTTTGCTGGGTTCGGTTTTACACCGTTTTCTGTTATTAAATGACCTAAATATGCTACTTCCTTTCTAAGGAACTCGCATTTGTCGGGCTGAATTTAAGGATAGCATTTTGTAAACGTTTAAAAACTTCTGACAAATGTGAAATGTGTTCGTGTATGGTAGGAGAATAGATGATAATATCATCCATGTACACTAAACAGCGTTCGTTCTGGATTCCTAAAAGAATGTTGTCCATTACTCTTTGGAACGTTAATGGTGCGTTCTTTAGTCCGAACGGCATTCTTACGAACTCGTAGTGACCGTTTTCTACCGTGAAAGCTGTGTTTTGAATGTCATCTGAGTTAATTTTGATTTGGTGAAATCCTGAAGCTAAATCTAATGCTGTGAAATACTGGCATTTGCCTAATTGGTCTAAGAGATCGGATATGTTTGTGAGAGGATATTTGTCGTCTATGGTTACTATACGGGAGTCTGATCTCCTTGCAGATTTATAATGTTTTTGACATGATTGTGTAATTATAAGCCTCTGATTTTCAAATCATTCGCGTAAAAGGTTTATTGCGATGTCATAATTACCTTCTCTAACGTCTAGTGCGTTGATGACTTCCTTTACCTCTGATTTTAGTGATGATTGCAGATAATAAAATTTTAGAATTTTGCTTATTTTTGGATGACTATGGACCGAGGCTTGGAAGGAATCGAAAAATGGCAGTCAGTCGCAGTAATTTTCTCATGAGAATGAGGGTAACTCAATTGGAGGTAATTTTATATTTAAAAAATCTAAATTTTGACCTGTATTGGTGTTTGGTGGGGTAACTGGCCTTGAAAGTTGCTGTTGAATTGATGGATTTAAAATAGTTTTTGCTTGTGACACTAATTTATAATATTTAATTTCGTATGTGACTCGTTCGGCCTTTTGGGCGTCTGAATCGTCCAACATTTAGATTTCTGTTTGTATGGCATCGAAGTTGTCATAAAGACTAGCATTTTAACAGACGTTCATTAATTTGAACTTTGTCCTCGTGACTTCGAGGTGAACTTAAAAATGTCTCGAAATTAGTCAATTGGCCTTTTAATGTGACACGTTGTGCAACGAGTTTTTTGAGCAAAGCTTTCTTTTCCTCATTCATTGTTAAATCAGTCAAATATTGTCAACTGAGAAGTAATTATGTGTTTATTTGTTAAAGAATGTGAAATATTAAACCGCTACACACTACACAAGTATAGGCATGCAAATATAAGTTTGGTATAATGAAAATGAGTAAAATGGGATAAATAAATGGAATTGATGACTCACCAGTGCATTCCAGTGATTGTTTCTCGGAATACCTGCTTCAATAAGGCGAGCTGTTCGGGAATTTTCAGCGCGCCGCGGGCTGTTGCCGTGCTGCGGTGTTCGGGGCTTGGCCAGCTAGGTGCGAACTTCTCTAATGTCGTGCGCCGCCCTTGGTGTCAAAGATGTCGGGCGTCGCACAGTGGTCGATTCGACTGATTTAGGCGGCCAAAAACATTTTATGGTTTATATGGGTTCTGAGTGGCATTTTAAATAAAAATATAATAATATAATAATGTATTTGTATTAATTTTGTTTAAAATCTACATGGTAAATATTTTCTTTTATATTTTTAAAAGTAGAACAATATTAAAAAATATTTTTTTCATATACCATCTAACTTTGATAACATTTTATTTACCTACAATTAAGTGTGTGATTTACTTAACATACTAATAAAATCGGAATATCATTAATCCTTATTTTCTTCCTCACTTTCCGAATCATCCGGATTTGGTTGACCGGGTAACAGCATTTCCAGAGTTTCCGGTAAAAATGATTTGGTTTTGGATTTTTTTATACGTCTCATGCTACTTAACACTGGATCAGAGCTTAGGATAAGTCTGTTATACACGTCCAAATTACAATCTTCTCTTGAAAACTTTCGTGAAAAGTCTTGCCGATAAGCACGAAAATGCTTGTTTCTAGCTTCTGCTGCCTCCTCTGCTAACTGGCCTATTGGAAGCAACGATTTTTCTATTATGGACGAACCATGAACCAATATTTTGTGCAATGTTGGTGTCATTGGGTGCCATCCATATAACTCAATATACAATTTTGCTGTATTGAGTGCGTATTCGTCGTACTTTTTTGTGTCGATTTTATGGCCACTAGATAGTGTCTCCAATATAACTTTCAATCTACACTGCTGGCCAATAGGTTGGAATAATTCAAATTTTTAGGGTAAGTTTCGATACATATATCTTCTGAACGATATGGAATATCAAAATACGGATTTCAGGACGTTTTTGGAAATTTCATCGACAAAAACTGGTCTGAATATCAATTTTCCATTATGCTCAAAAAAGGAATATACGGGGGTGTAAACTAAACCCCTAAAAAAATCAAAATTTCATTCTTACCGAGAATTTAGGAAAACCAAAATCGAGTTAAATTTTTTATACCGGGGTAATCTATGGACCAATTCGAAAAAACAATTTTGGCCGATTTTTGATATCTCGCTTATTTTTGAATATACGGCGTTTTTATTGAAATTAGGACAATTTTTTGGAAATGTATCTCTTACTTTTTAAAAACAAAGTAAGTAATGGATTTTTTTCTTATTTTCAAGTAAGCTTACATGCCTCTAGCTGCCTCAGTAGCTAGAATTGACATTTCTTATACAGGGTGCCTGCGAAAACATTTAATAAGCATGTGTCACGAAAAATCTGTATATTTAAATAAACTGTGTGCAGAACCCTGTATGATTAAAATGAACGATAATTTTAAAATTTTAAAACTGTGAAGGGAACCTTAGAAAAATATCTCGAAACGGTTTTTTATTTTTCTTGATCGGATGAGTATTATCATAATTTACAGTTTCGTTGTAATTACACGGTAAATCCCTATATAAAACATTTAAAAAACTTGCGGTAGTAACGATTAGCTGGTGGGCTAAGTATTGTAACAATCAAGTCACCACTGGATTACATTTAGTAATCGAAATTCTTCAATTTGACCTTTGAGAAGTTTGAAAAATGGTTTGCAGGTTCCTATCTTAATTTTATTAGAATAATTAATATAAATCTTAGCAAGCTAGAAGAGGTAGTTTAATATCGACTAGGCCCTCCTCTGTTATTATAAACTTCCCGACATCTGTTTGGCATACTTAAGACTAGGTTATTGATATAATTTTGTGGGACATTTTCCCACTCCTCCTCAATGGCTTGAGACAGATCCTCTAAAGTTTCAGGTGAATTGGGCCTTGAAACTACCAACAATTTTAAGTAAGACCAAACATTCTCAATCAGATTTAGATCCGGTGATTTTGCAGGCCAATCCATCCTATGCACCTGGTTTGCTTCCAAAATCTGGTTAACAATATGGGCCCGATGAGGTCGGGCATTGTCGTCGATTAAAACAAATTCTTCTCCATAATTATCCGCATAGGGAATAACTATTGGAATTAAAATATTGTCCCTGTAGCGTTGAGCTGTAACAGTGTCGCGGGTAATAAACAATTCTGTTTTACCATTCCATTTCACTCCGGCCCAAACAGTAATACCTCCTCCACCAAAAGCCTCCTGAGCTACCATATTTTTTTCGGCATATCTACAGTTAGGCTCCCGCCACACTAAAATTCTGCCATCAGAATAAATAAGGTTAAATCTACTTTCATCGGTGAAAAGGCAATTTTTCCACTCTTCACTCCAATGCAAACGATTATGAACCCACGCCAACCGAGCTGTCCGATGGCGGGGAAGCAAGCGTATGCATTTTGCTCGACGTCTGGCTCTAGAAAAATTACATTTGGGTATTAGGGTATTAGGATTACACAGTGGCATAAAAACAAAAATAATCCTTGATTCTTTTAACATGTATGTAAATTTAATTTTAAATGAAAATTGATAAAAAAATTTAAGTTTTTTTCGGTACAAGCCTCTACATTTTCAGATTTATAGAATTTGTTTCATGTCATAAGTAGGATAACAACACGATTCACTGTTGTAGACTTACCTTAAGTTGTTGCGATTAATCGTTCTTCTTATTGTGCGATTTGAGACTAAAACTCTTGTTTGGTTTCTAAATGTATCGCTAATTTTTCTCGAACTTTGATTCCTATTCCTACGAACATCTCTTATCAAAATCCGTTCTTCTCGAGCACCAATCTTTTTTATTCGCCCTCCATGGTACAAAAGGTTAACATCTCCTGTTTCATCAAATCTCTTTTTCAATTTGTGAACCATACTTTGGCTAACGCCGTATATCCTAGCAACAGTATGTTGCGTGAAACCCTCATTTAATAGGCGAATACAATTTCTCCTTTCTCTTGTTGTTAATTGTGCCATTATACACTTGTTTATATGAAAATGCAATATTTTTCAATCGAAACTATCGACATGAACAGTATAAACGCAATATGTAGATATTCTGCTGCATTACCAAATGTCAAACACAGCATTTTTTGTTTCCAGTGGTGACTTGATTGTTACAATACTTAGCCCACCAGCTAATCGTTACTACCGCAAGTTTTTTAAATGTTTTATATAGGGATTTACCGTGTAATTACAACGAAACTGTAAATTATGATAATACTCATCCGATCAAGAAAAATAAAAAACCGCTTCGAGATATTTTTCTAAGGTTTCCCTTCACAGTTTTAAAATTTTAAAATTATCGTTCATTTTAATCATACAGGGTTCTGCACACAGTTTATTTAAATATACAGATTTTTCGTGACACATGCTTATTAAATGTTTTCGCAGGCACCCTGTATAAGAAATGTCAATTCTAGCTACTGAGGCAGCTAGAGGCATGTAAGCTTACTTGAAAATAAGAAAAAAATCCATTACTTACTTTGTTTTTAAAAAGTAAGAGATACATTTCCAAAAAATTGTCCTAATTTCAATAAAAACGCCGTATATTCAAAAATAAGCGAGATATCAAAAATCGGCCAAATTTGTTTTTTCGAATTGGTCCATAGATTACCCCGGTATAAAAAATTTAACTCGATTTTGGTTTTCCTAAATTCTCGGTAAGAATGAAATTTTGATTTTTTTAGGGGTTTAGTTTACACCCCCGTATATTCCTTTTTTGAGCATAATGGAAAATTGATATTCAGACCAGTTTTAGTCGATGAAATTTCCAAAAACGTCCTGAAATCCGTATTTTGATATTCCATATCGTTCAGAAGATATATGTATCGAAACTTACCCTAAAAATTTGAATTATTCCAACCTATTGGCCAGCAGTGTATAAATTAAATTATAGTTAATTCCAGTTATATCAGCAGATAATTCGGCATTTTCAAAAAATCGTCGGCTAGTGTTCCCATCATTTGTATTCCCAAAATTTGTTTTGGGAAAGTCCACTAAAAGACCTGTTGCGTGACGAAACCTTTGTTGGATGTCGAATTTTCTTTTTTCTTCTAATTCCTTTTCCTCCTGAGTCTTCTTTTCTCGGTATTTTTTGATAGGTAATTTATATGCCAAGTGTAGGATACTTTCAAATATCCGTATTCTGGCATGCAATACAGATAATCCAAAATCGAGAGCCTGGGGATTGATTTCAAATTTTTTGTTTAGGTTATTAAAATCTTTTGATGTTGCTCCACATATATAACACCTACTTGTAGATTTCGTACCAGTTGCTGCATTACACACCTTTCCGTCAACCATTGTCATTTTAAAAATAGTCGCAACAGAAAACATTTGTCCTTTCAAGTTTACTGTAGTTTGCTTGAGTGACTTCGCAGCATCTTGAACATAATTTATTTCTTCGTTGGTAACATCTGTAGTCTCTTTTACGAATCTAAATCGAATAGGACGGCAGTATCTTGGAGAAGATGGCGTTGGATTTTGCCAAACAACTTTTATAGTGATATATATAGTCCATGATATATATAGTCCACAAACAATTTGCAATGGCACGATGGAACTCATAAAAATATTTGCATCAGAGTCAGCATCATTCAGAAACTTCTGCTTATATTGAACTTGTTGAGAGCCATCACAACCCCATTTACAAATAACCTTTAATGAATTTCTTTCCTTCTCGTTAATCCTCATTAGAACGTCTTCTAGGTATTGCAACAAGCGTGTGACCGTAAGATCAATTAGGGATTGCAAATTACTTTCTGCGCAGGTAGCCGTGACTCGTACTAAATCTTTCGGTGGGTAACATTCTTGTTTCGCTTTCAACACTAAGTCGTAACAGGGAAAGAAATTCTTGTTTGTTTCCCCGATTCTTTCGTATTGTCGTCTACTTAAATCGGCATCAACGAGCATTGACAATGCCTCTAATGGTGTTAGTGGTGGTGTATCTTGACTTTGTCTAGAATACGCTTTTATATATTCATTTGCTCGTGTTGGTGAATTCGTTATATCTTTAAGAACTTTTGAAGCATCTCTTTTCCCACTTTTTTGTAATACCACTGCAGCAGCGTGAACAATTACCTCTTCATCGACACTAGAACGAACATCTTCAGTTTTCCTCCTCTTACTCCCTTCACTCGAATCCTTAAATGATATGCTTGGTCGGCCTTGTCGCTGTTTTGTTATCGGAATTTCGAAGGTCCCTTCCAACCAAGAAGAATTTTGTTTAAGAAAATTTTTCTCCACCCTATGGGCTTTTAACCACCTCCGCTTCATTTCCGATTTAAAATGAGAAAATTTGGATTTCAGAATATTTATGTTTTCATCCGAATCTCCATATTTTGATAACAGATCTTTTTCTAAATTATCCAACATTTCATCAAATGATAAATTCTCTTCTTTCATCTGCTCAAACAGATATTTACGGGTCACTACCTTCACACCAGATGAGGCGCCTGACGAGCCTACAACAAAAAAAAAATTATTGCAAAATATTGAAATGTGATCCAAATTTTAAACAAAAAAAAAACATTTTGCTTTTGCGTTGGCCCCAAAAAAAAACATTTTTTTGGGGCCAACTGCAGTTATCTGCAGCCAATTTTTTTTATATTAGTTGGGCAACAGTTTTAAAAAATTAATTGTGAAAAATTTTAGACCGGATCTAACAGGGAAATATAACAAAACAGCCATTGAAATAAAAATTCTCTATAAAATATCTCTTTGAAACACGTAATATTCGAAAGCCTTGAATGGTATGGATATAACATTATTTAACACAAAAAATCATCGTAATATATTGATTCTTACCTGAGCAACTGGAATCCATCACTTTTGTTTTTTGAAAAAAATTGTAAAATAAAATAATCACCTTAATAAATTGCGTACACTAAGAAAGCCGAGAACAGACACATGCACCACGAGTGACGATCGGATTTCGACTACCTGCTAAAGGGGTTCGGTTCGGTAAAGAGTGGAAGAGGTGGTTGTTTATGATACCTGGAACTGTTTACTTACTCAGGTAATAAAAATCCCATTAATTATGTGCATTCCAGGAAATCGTGGCTTTTGGCCACCTAAATCGGCCAAATCGATCACTGTGCGTCGTACCTCTTGTAGCCGTGCTGCTATTCTGCGGCGATTTCCTTCGACGTCTGTCTTTTCGGTGGATGTTGTATGTATGAACTGAATTGGGTAGATATCCGGTGATGAAGAACCATGTACGGGAGTCTGATCTCCTTGCAGATTTATTTGTTTGGTATTATCAAACTGCCTAATGTGTGTAGGTATATTTGGATTGTGGAGTGGACTGTATACTGTATGGGTGTTGATTTTAACAAAAACTACCATTGGCTATACTACACTAAGACTATATTGCACTTTTACATACAACAATAGTTAAAATATAAATATAAACAATATTGAGTGACATTCACGCTCTGATGTCTATACAAATACTGACTACCACGGTCACCGTCCACCCTCACGAATCGTGACGTTTCCCCCGCTACCCACTCGCCATGGTTGGGAGAGCTCATTCAATGTAAAGGGAAACCGGGTAGGATTATGTTTTTAAACGAAATAAAATAAATGTTCTTTGAATCCCGGACAGTTACTTCGTTTAGTTTTCGGTAGTCAACTACAATGCGCCACTTGATGCTTCGATTTTTTTTCGGTATTACCCATACCGGGGATGACCAAGGTGATATGGAATGTTGGATGATGCATTGACTTAACATTTTCGATATTTGAGTTTTCACTTCCTCTTTATGGACCTGAGGGTAGCGATATGATTTTGTAAATGTTAGTTTAGCGTTGTTTGTATCAATAGAGTATTTAATATCGTTCGTAAAAGACAAATTTTTGGGATTGCGTTTGCATTTATAATAGATGTTAAAAATTCTCCTGTCTCATTAATTTTTACTAAAGCATGTGGTAATCGATTTTATCGATTTCCTGTGCTAATAGTATTGCTACTCTACATTTCAATTTACAGATTTTCTCTGTTCGAGGCTCAATGGATATTGAGTTGCAATTTAAATTTTGTATGTCGTTTGTTACTTTAAATAAAGATACAGTTTTAAAATCGGTAATCAATCATTTGTTCTTCAAATCTACGGTGCAATTATATTTTTCTAAAAAGTCTGAACCTAAGAGTCCGTCAAAGTCAATATCTAGATTATAGATATAAACTTTGTGGGGTTTTCCTGGTTGAAATGGTATCAATGTGGATTCCGTAATTATGAGTTTTTGATCTGTTATGCTGATAAACCTGCGCCTGAGTCTATTAAATTTTGAGTGTTAGTACTGTCGTTAATGTAGTAGGTTTTTGAATTTCGACAAAAGTTAATTTATATGAAAGTTTGTTCTGGATTTGTGTTGGTTTTGTTCAAATGTAAGGTTTTCATTTGAGTCTTAATTCTGTTATTGGACAGGGTTGGACTGGAGGATCTGCGGGGTGATCTATCTGCGGGAGGATCTATTGTCCTTTGTGAAAATCCTGGTTATTGTCTTGATAATTATGTTGGTATAATTTAGAATCATATGCTTGAGAATCGATGGCATAATCTCCGAAATTTTGGTTATCTGAATAATTTCCTTAATTGTGAGGATTAGCAGTGTAATCATCATAAGAGTTCTGAGGGTTAGCAGTATAACAATCCTCAGTTACAAAATTTTGTTTGTCTTCGTAATTGTCTCGGTAATTTTGTGAAGATTGATCATTTTAATAATCTGGAGGTTGATTGTGATTAACACTTACATGATGAGTTCTTTGACTAAACGAGTTGGGTTGGTTATTCGAAGGTCTTTGCTCGAAAGTGTTTGGATTCGGTCTCTGTGAGTGAATTGTCTCTGACCATTTCGTCGGCTTGGTGCAAAACTATCCTAAGTCCATTTAGAAAGAATTTGAATAAATCGCAGTTAAAGATTTCCGGCCCTGGTAACTACATTGTTTTTTAAGCTGAATTTTAAAAATTTTAGGAGTTATTTGTACTTAAGAATATTTAAGAGATACAATATGTTCAATTTCAATATGCATTCAAATTTTTGCGATAGGGGACATAGGATAGTTTGCACAGCTAACATTTTAAAAGCAAACTAGTCTATCAAACATAAAGGGACATAGGATGTAAAAAAATAATTACTACTCGACATAGGCTTATTTATTTTTTTATGCTTGTTGGTAATAATAAGGCAGATTTTAAGTTTTGTTATATTTTTTTATTTATTTAAATATAGCAGAAGTTTAAACTAAGTAATAATAATGAATAATGCACAGATAACTTTTGGCTTGGTAACTGTAGACTTATTCATGTGGCAAATTTAAAAAAAAGTCCTGGTATTCCTTGGCGACAGCATTCTTCTTGCAGTAGTAAATTATAGAATCATACTTTATCTTTGAAATGGGTATTAATTTATCTCTAAGAGGTTTTAGAGTATATTCCAGAAAACTTATTGGTTGTTTTCTAGAGCCCTGATTAATGTTAATTTCAAAAAAATCATTTTGAAGTTTGTATGCAAATTTTAAAATATGGGGGTTAGCAAAGTCCACTTGCACACAGCTGGTGTCTGTCCACTTAACAATATTTCCTGTGGTGTCTTTGTCTAATCTTTTGGTACATTGTACCAGTATGTCTTTGATATTAAAAAACTCAGTTTGATTTAGCTCATTAACAAAATAAGGTTTTCTAACACATGCCTTGCGTGCAACGGTGGCCCATTGTCCTGGAGTGTATATTAGAATTCGTCTGGCACATATTTCTATGGCACTATGCATAGAATCTCCGTCATTTTGTGTGTGACCAACCTCCATAAAGCTTAAAGTTATTTTAATTTGGTATGTAACTGCAGCATAAAGTAGCATAATGTACATAAACTTGTTTTTATTCTGGCCTGCGCAATTATCAGAATAAAACGATATTTCTTTGCAGCCACTGTCTACCTTCATTTTAATAAATTTTAAAATGCAACTGCCTATCTCGCACGTTCCTCGGGAAGCTATGGCCTCATGCCATAAATAACAATGCCCCTGTTTTTTGGCAGCTTCATAAACTGTTAAATTGTATGTAGCTATTTTTGACTTGTAATATGCTTGGCCAACCTCATTGGGGCATCTTGCTGAAGATCAAAAATTGCCAAGCAAAAGCTGTTATTTGAAGAAGCTTTTAACTTGTCATTATCTTTTTTTTTCGCATTGCTTCTTTATTTAATAGGTGATTTTCGACATGTTTCAACTGAATTTTCTCGGTATCATTTGAGTTCTGGTAATTGACGCATAAATCGCACTGATCCTTTTTAGGAATATGAAATCCTATATTAAATTTATTTACAAATATCCAGCGATACATTGATTCGCGAACGATGTC
Source organism: Tetropium fuscum (assembly GCA_964058915.1). Lineage (NCBI taxonomy): Eukaryota > Metazoa > Arthropoda > Insecta > Coleoptera > Cerambycidae > Tetropium > Tetropium fuscum. The sequence continues at coordinate 149,379 of CAXKVY010000140.1, forward strand.
TTTATTGTCAACTCTGTTTTCTTTACAATAATCAATATACATTCGGAACATTTTTGAAATATTTAATGATCCAGGTAAATATTTCTTTGAAGAGTCTTTTCTAGTATAATGACTTTCTACGGCTTCAAACGAATTTATGTGATTTTTTACTAAAAGTTCTTGTTCTTCGCTTATGCGGGTTTTTGCTTTGTTTCTACCCCTATTGTCTCCATCTATGGTCAATAGATTGTTTTCTGAAATATTGAGCTTCGCGGCTACAGTTTTAACAACTTGGTGACTTATTCCAAGTGTATTTAAGAAAAATGTTTGACAGACATTTTCTCTATTTCCTTCTTCTGAAGACAAATGGTAAAAATAAGTCATTTTTCTACGACTATTATCACCCATATTGGCATTGTCTTCATCACTATTATCAAATGGTACTTGGACATCTTGGCTTCGACGCAGGCGCTGTCGATTTTTGTTTTTAAAATCAACAAACCGCATAATAAAATCGCGTCGGCGATTAACATCTCCTAAAGCCCAATATTCAGAAAATATAAAAAGTCGCATGTCTTTCTATATTTTTCTCTTTTAACTTTCTTTCTGCTACCACATTATTTTTAGTGTTTGTATATGTCTGTCCTAAATTTCTTTGTTTTTTCATGACTTTCCTCTTCCATGCATTTACGTTTCGTTTCCTTTTTCTTGACTTCTGCGGTTCGAATTCTTCATCATTAGTATTTTCTTGGTTTTCCTCTTCAGATGACATCGTTTCGTTGTTATCATCTTCACTTATGAAATAGTTAACAAGAGAGCGGTTACTTCTATTATTACAAGAAGGTACATAATCTGAATCCGAGTCATTTGAAAATGGATCATGTTCCCATGACGAAGCTGTGGAATAGACGTCATCTAAAACATATACTTATATATATATATATATATATATATATATATATATATATATATATATATATATATATATATATATATATATATATATATATATATATATATATATATATATATATATATATTTTAGATTATCAAAATATATTTATTGTATAGGAAATAACCAGTAGGTACAATGGTTTGTTTTATAAAAATAATATAACTCACCTTCTATCGTAGGTTTTTCCATACAAATGTTGGTTAACTCAGTCATTTCGTGGTTAATCAAGGCACTATTTTCATTGTTGTGTTCGCCGTTCGAGTCATTTGAAAAGGATGTTCAAATGAAGAAGTTGTGAAATAGATTTTATCTAAAAAAAAAAGGAAAAAAGGCATCTTAGAATACCAAAATATAATTCGAAGTTTGTAGGTACAATTTTATGTACCCTTATTAAGACGGTTTTGGAATAATAATATATTGTCATAACTCACCTTTTATCCTAGGTATTTCCATAGGAATGTTAGTCACCTTAATAATTTCCGGGTTAATTAAGGCACTTTTTTCAGTGTTGTGTTCATAAACAGAATGTGTTTCAGTATCTACAAAAATAATCACTATTTTAATACCATCAGAGGAAAGAAACTTGTTTACTTGAAAATGACCAGAAGGTATCACCTAACCTCTTTCAATAGGAACCTTTGTTAACTCAATCAGCTCAGGGTAACTTGAAAAAATTTCATTATTATTGGACTCTGTCGCAGGAGTAATATTTTCCTCGAGGACGTCGACTTTAGTGTAGCCATGTCCGCGTTCTAATCCTGAGGTGCTTATATAACTCAGTGAATCTAAAATTTAGATTTAAAAATAGTGTTTTTGTGGTGCTTTAATCTATAATTTGTATTAGCAATGTCTGTTCATGTATGATGCACACAAAAATAAAAAAAACTAACTAAAAACAGTTTAATTGAGGTTATGTATGGTTTATATTATAACAAAATATTGTTATCAGTCTTACCTGTCGGAACTTGCAGATATCTGTAACAAACTCAGCATTTTTTTGCCCCTTGAAGTCATGTTGTTTGCACTTAGAACTAAACAAAATTATTATAATAAACAAATAACACGCTAGCACTCTGGCTGGTCTGGGTAACACTGTGTAAATGGCTCACGCGGTTAGAGAGCTCCACGCGGTGTTGGTCGGCACATGCTCTTTTTAGTGCTTACTATCCTATGTCCTCAGTTTGGACATAGGCTGGTTTATATTAATGAAAAAATCCTGTGATGCTGTTAGGATACTTTGCATTTTATAAATTTAAAAGGCGGCAAAGTTAAATATTTGGACTTAGGATAGTTTTACAGCAAAATATTGATCTGTTTTACAACAAGCACTTAATAACCCATTTTTAGGAAATAATGGACTTAGGATAGTTTTGCACCAAGCCGACGATTTGTATTTGAGAAATTTTGAAAATTAGGTCATTGAAAATTAGGAATTTGGTTAGAATATGGATTAAGCCTAAAATTAGTATTTTGCTGTGGAGACTGAAATTGTTGTCTTACACGGCATTCGTTAAATAAGTGTCCTTGTTTCTTGCAAAAATTAAAAAAAAATTGTATATTAGGGTTACCTATGGAACGTCTATGAATTGTTTGTGTTCAGATTTTGTTGGGAATATTTGTTCTTGAAAACTTTTGTGATTCAAAATAAGTTGTAATTCTCGTTTTATCATATTTACCGCCTCTAGCATTGTTAATGGGTTTCCTGCCCTAACTATTTGTTTGTTTTGGATCTAGACCTGTTAGCAAAGTGTTTAGGGTCATAGTTTCTATCAGTTCCGATTGTGCAGTTTTCGCTTGTACATTTAGTGCCGCATGCATTTTCGCTTTGTGCGTTTGCAAGCGCGATATAAAAGTTAAAGCTGGTTCGTTGGATTTCTAGTGAATTCTTTGCCTCCTGTATTAATGCTGTTAAATCGCGCCAGCCACCAAAATGCGATTCTAACAAAGCTTTTACTTCAGGCCACGTATTTGGATTTCTAGAATTCACGTATTCTGAAGCTTTGCCCCTTAATTTATTTTTTATATGCAAAGTTAGCACAATCCTTTGGTTGTCCACAGCCATGCTTCTGGCGTGTGTACAAGCATTTAGGAATGTTTGTAAAAATATTGGAATTTTAAATATTGGAATTGGTAATTTCCGTCATACTCTGGTATTATCGAAAATATTTCTGAAAGCCTATAAGGTTCAACTTCCGCAACTTCATCTTCAACATGAGGTTGAGCTTGGGCGCCTTGTCTGCCTTCTGCCATTTTTGAATATGACTATTTGATTTGATTTATTAATTTTAAATATTTATTTAAGTCTGTTTCACTTATTGATATATACAAAGATATATTTAATATTTTGGATTTTGCGATAATGGATATTAGAACGCTTACGTGATATTTCAATTACGAATAATTAAAATAAGTTATAACAATAACAAAAAAATGTGAATATAAACGAGATGATTTGTTAAATGCACTTACATGAAAATCTTGATTCCTCGGGTCGTTCAAAGTTGTAATGCTGCTTCGTAAACCTGAGTCCACCAGAAGTCTTCTGCCAGGGGCATTACCAAGTGTTCCTTCCACAGAGACGGGTTCTGTTGTCGAAGACACCGACTTTGGTTACCATAGAGAACGTAGTTTCTTCCTTGAAGGATTGGGATCCACCACTACCAGTTAGGTCTTCTTTGTTCTGTTAGCGTTGAGGGATCCTACCGACTGCGCCAAATTATTATATCGTTGATACGAAAATTCACTTTATTTAGTTACAAAATTACAAGCACTTTACTTGGTTGAATATTTTAATATTGACTACAGATGTTTAACTTCTAAACTTATATCTCTGACTGACTGTCATTTGCGATAGTTCGGCTTTTATAAGCTCGGTTATGTATGCTCAGCATTACATCATAAGTCATGAACTTTGCTGGAACATGCATTGTCAGCGTCGGGTAAATGACGTGAGGAAGTTCCTATCTTGTTATTCACCTGAAACATAATATGCCGTACGTGACTTTAAAATATTGGAATGAACTGATAAAATAATAAATGAGAGAGAATACACTCCCCGGAACAAAATTCCGTCACCCTAAAATTTTGCCCAATTTTGATGTTTTATAACTTTTTTATTTTTCATCTGATTTTCATAAATTTTTTACCAGTCTGTAGATCAGTTCATTGTGTGTCTTTTTAATTATTGTAATAAGTCATATTTTTCGTCCAGGCAATATTATACAGGGGTAAATCAAAGTGTTGTTTTTTGTCGTAAACTCAAAACACCCTGTGGAAAAATTGGGGCCAATAATTTTGTTTACAAACTGTTTGCTGCCATCTTAGACGTATTATAAACATTTTGTTTTTTGATTCATCCCATTATCTCATTTCTTCTGCGAGCAGCAAAATTTTAAATGAAACGCTGATTTCAAGCTTATTTTTATTAACAAAAACATCCACTAGGTATATCACAAAATTAATTAACAAAGACAAATTTTAATAACGTGTATGTCCTCCTCTCGCAGCAATGACAGCTTGCATTCTTCGTGGCATCGAATTAATAAGATTACTTATTCTGTCTTGAGGAATAGCCTGATATTCTTCTGTCAGCGCCAGCCGTAAGTCTTGCAAGGTTAGTGGTTGCACAGGACGGCGACGGAGTGCTCTTTTAAGAACATCCCAAAGATGTTCGATTGGGTTGAGATCCGGGCTACATGCGGGTCAGTCCAATCTTGGAAGTCCAACCTCATCCAGATATTCGCTCACTACCCGTGCAACGTGAGGTCTAGCATTATCATGCATTAATGTAAATTGGTTCCCAATGAAAGGAGCAAATGGAACAACAATTTCTTGGAGGATTTCCTCAATGTAACGGTGGGCGGTTAGTGCTCCATTTTCAACAAATACAAGGTCAGTACGTGCATCGGTAGAAATACCCGCCCAAACCATGACTGAACCACCGTAATATTGCAGTCGCTCAGATATGGTGCAGTCTGCATATCTTTCATTTCTACGTCTGTATACCCGTTCACGACCATTCGGCGACCTTAAACAAACCCTGGATTCATCTATGAATAGTACGTTTCCCCACTGTTCTACAGTCCAGTCAGCATGCGCTCTTGCAAATCTCAGTCGGTGTTGTCGATGACGAGGAAGCAATTTTGGACATACTGCTGGCCTTCGTGAATGCAATCCTGCTTCTAACAATCTTCTACGTATCGTTCTTTCACTTACACTTACTCGACGTACCATTTGCAAGTCATTTTTTAGATACACAGCAGTAGCTCTTCGATCTCTTAAAGAACTCATAATGACAAAGTGATCATCAGCTTGAGTGGTCATTCTTCTTCTGCCAGAGCCTTGCCGCCTAATAAAGTTTCCCGTCTGTAGATACCTATTCCAAACATCACAAACTGTAGACCGCGCAATTCCCAGAGTACGGGAGACATAACTCGTATTGCGGCCATCCTCTATTAAGGCAACAATTCTACCTACGTCTGCTGTAGTTACCATGATGACAACACACTAAATTAACTGTACTGTCAAATAATCTGTCACAATAACCGCGTATTTAGCCAACGTCGAAGTTTTTTAATTAAAAATGATAAAATTAACACCGTTTCATTTAAAATTTTGCTGCTCGCAGAAGAAATGAGATAATGGGATGAATCAAAAAACAAAATGTTTACAATACGTCTAAGATGGCAGCAAACAATTTGTAAACAAAATTAATCGCCTCAATTTTTCCACAGGGTGTTTTGAGTTTACGACAAAAAACAACACTTTGATTTACCCCTGTATAATATTGCCTGGACGAAAAATATGACTTATTACAATAATTAAAAAGACACACAATGAACTGATCTACAGACTGGTAAAAAATTTATGAAAATCAGATGAAAAATAAAAAAAGTTATAAAACATCAAAATTGGGCAAAATTTTAGGGTGACGGAATTTTGTGCCGGGGAGTGTATGCCAAAAGTCTTAAAAATTTCCCTTAAGTTTTATTAAACTTGTGCATGTACCAATTTCTGTTTCAATTTTTGTTGTTGTTTGCTAAATAATTTCCATTTAAAACTAGCGTATTTGTAACTGTACGTAATAATTGCAACAAAATATTATACTCCTTGGAAAACAAGTAAGCATTATGTCATATTTTGAAACGACAGTTTGACATATTACAAGTTTATCTACAAACAATTTTGCTTCATCTTGAATATTTTCACTGTTATTAATTATTATTTTTAAGATTAAAAAGTTATTTTATGTGATTTGCCAGATTTTAATTAGTGTAACATGCCGTTTACATTTACAAATAGCGAACAAGCCGACATTCATTTTATTTATGGGTCGCAAATGGGAATTCAAGATACGCAGCTAGGGAGTATCGAAGAAGATTTCAAAATAGACGACAACCTCATCATTCCGTTTTTGTGAGTATCCACCGTCGATTTGTTAACCAGGATTTGAAAAATGTACCCGGGGGCCAACAGAACAACCGTGGACGAGATAGAGACCGTATATTGCGGGAATTTAATAGGAACCCAACGACAAGTACTCGACGTGCTGCTATTGCTCTTGGTATTTCCCAAAGTAAAATTTCCCGGGTTTTAAAACGGGATCACAGACGCCCATATCATTTTCAACCTGTTCAAGGTTTATGTCCAGGTGACGCTGAACGAAGACTTACTTATTTCTTGCCACAATGTGTAAATTCAGAAAATTTCCTACAATTTTTAGAAGAACACCATGGTAATTAATATATGGGAAGTCATTCCTTTGAATTTAAGAAGACAGTCTTGGATTCAATTTGATGGGTGCCCGGCCCATTATGGCAGAAATGTAAGAAATTGGCTAAACAATAACTATCCAGGGAGGTGGATAGGTCGTGGAGGTCCAGTGGCGTGGCCTCCCAGATCCCCCGATTTAACACCACTTGACTTTTTTGTGTGGGGATTCATTAAGGAAATAGTGTATACCACTCCGGTTAATACACTTGAGGAACTTCAAAATCGCATTAGAGATGCTTGCAATGAAATAAGGGTGCATCATTTAGTTAACTTAAGACGTTCTATGATACGTCGCAGTGAAATGTGTATTGAGAAGAACGGTTTACATTTTGAACAAAGTATCTAATTTTATGTATGTAGGTACTAGTGTTATTGTTATTAATTCTTGTAATTGTTATTTATAAATCATTATTGCTAACAATTGTTATTTATTCCACAATTATTATTGTTAATTAAATATTGCTATAAATTCAAAAATGTTTATATCTCCATAAACATTAACATCAATGCTCATCTAATGTTTTTTTTTTGTAATTGTAATTACTTGGAAAGAGATAAAGAGATTTCGGCTTTTTAGAATCCTTAACAAACCATATTTAGGTAGGTTTCGTTGAAAGAATTAAATATTTAGCTGATAATTATTATTGCTAATAAATAAATTACTTAATCAAACACTAAAAATCAAAATAACTAGGTAACGCACAGCAATTTCGAAACAGAAGAAGGGACATTATTTTTAAACAACGGCCAATATCTCGAAAACTGTCATAGTTAGAGCAAAATTACAAGAGATCAAAATTGTTACTAAGGGGCCGTTATTTTAGAAATATGTATCAGATAATGTCAGTGGCGTACGAAAAAAAAGTTCTATTATGCAGAATAGTCGAAGTACCCGAAAAAAGTAACATCCACTATAGTATTTTCGACAGGAACAATACAACATGTTGATCCTATGCAGGTTAAGATATGTGTAAAATATTTAGTGAATATATCATTCCGTTCAGAAAATATTACACATTAATGTAAAAAAAAATTAAATTTTAACACCCTGTATCTTCCTTCTTAGCTAGATCGGCCATATCTTTATAGGCACTTTTCTTTTTAAAAACGTGCGTTCTATCCCCTGTTAAAGTTTGTCTACAAAAAACTGACTCACCCTGTATAAAAAAAGTGGAACCTCATTGGTGTATTGAAATATCAAGCTTAGCATTTAACGACTGTGACAAAACTGCTGTGCTGTGTTTTGTGATCCGTTAACCACATAACACAGCATCTCCATGATAAATATTTTGGAGAAAATATTTGAAAATGGTCATTAAAGCTTACAAAAATGTATTAATGTAATAAACAGTTATAAAAATTGACTAGAAAAACTAGAATATTTATTTAATTTAACTGACCTCGTATTTCATACGTATTTTGAGATCCCAATGCAGTACTGGGAATATCTAATCAATCAATCACTCAAAAAATATCTAGAGCTTTCAAATAGGTACGTCATCAGCATCAGAAGGCAAAACATTATCAAGTTCTTACAGGGATGTTGATGGCTCCATAACCCATTCATTCTATGACAGTGTGATTTGTCTATTTTCTGGAAAAATAGCAAAGCCGACAGTATTTTCTCTAGATGTTTTCTAGAATTTCGGATAAATGTTTGTTGTGATATCAATGGAGGCAATAAAGTTTTGGTTTTACTATTATCTGAAACTACAGATCCAGAAGGGTGTTTATTTCCAGTTTCCATATCCACCTGGTTATATTCTTTATCATAAAAATTGTATACATCATATTCAGAAGTCTGAATAAGTCGTAGAAGTCAAATCATTCGTATAATGTGCAGTTTCTCCAGCTGGTTTAAAAATAGTGTCCGAAATTATATTCACAAATTTATTACTGGATGATGTGGACAACTTCTCAATGAGTGATTCCGGTAATGGCATTTTTCCAATTTTCAAATCATGATGGTAACATTTCGGGAGAAACTTTTCGGCTGAAGTTCTCAATGTATGCTTGACCCTGCTTATGCGACTGCAATGGAGGCGATATAAATGGTAGCGAACTACGGGAATATTATCTGGAATCTGAACATCAACTGTGTTAGAAAGAAACGGAATCTTATTTTCAACTGCTAGACAGAATAGGAATTCGTTTCGCATCATTCTTAGTTTTGCACAGTGTTTGGATCTTAAAATTGTCAAAAATAAGTTTACTTATCATTCGAGAACGGTAATTCAATTAATTAAGCTTGACGCGTCAATTTGAGTATCTCATTCTTTTATACCGAGTGTTTATAAAATGTGTAGCACAATTTCTGCTAGCATTCCTTAGGTCAACATAAGTCTGCTTAACTCAATTTATACAGTTGATTGTTTCCAAAAGTTGATTGTTTCCGAGATACAAAGTGTCATCAAAGTGACCAATTTCTTTCAAACCAGGTGCCCCATGACATACCTATCTGTTAACTTTGTAAAAAATTACTCTGATCTCATCAAACGCAGAGTAGCATGCATTTTTTTTATTGCCCCTACCTTTTACCGTTCTTGAGTTAATAACGTAAATATAGAAAAGTTATTATTCAAGTAACATATATAACACTATTAAAGTAAGTTATGAAAATGACATCTATTATGTTTAATAAATGTCATTTATTTAATGATATAATCAAAGTGATATACAGTGAGAAAAAAAGTCTAAATATTTGCTTGTTATATACAAAATAACAAAAATAAACCTGCAGCAAGAAGATAATATAGTCATAACCACACAATTTTTATTTACTTTTTACAATACAACTTTTTTTTTCTAAAGGCAGTAATATAATAAATAACGCCTATACAACTCAATTCAGAATGGAGTTTCATTTCAAATGAGGAACCACATGTTATATCTGAATATACAGGGAGTACAAACTTAAGTCGGCTATTACTAACTTCATTATTCTAAGTGTTACGACAAAAATATTATGTTGTCAAAATGGATCAAATCTATAATAATATTATTATTTTAAAGATCATAGAAAAATATATTTACCCAAATCGACGCATAAAGTTGGCGATGTCCATATAAAATGTGCTTTGAGGATTTTAGATGCACTGTGATTACATTAAATTAAAAAAGAAACGTGTTGTTTTTCTGGAAACCTTAATTTCTCTCAATTCTTATGCACTTAATATGTAAATTATAGGTATATCCAAAATACTACAATTATGATGAGCTTCATAAATAATAACTTACTTACCTAATTTATAAAATAGATCTATTATAAATGCGGCAACACCGCCGGGCTTCTAATAAACAGCGAGATATATTTCTTGTCACTTATGCACCACAGAACTGATGAACTATTGTAACGGTACACCCTTCCCTCCCGCACAACCGGGCTTCGACTTGTCGGTGTGATGTAACGGGCTTCGTAATGATAGTTATGCATGTATATATATATATATATATATATATATATATATATATATATATATATATATATATATATATATATATATATATATATATATATATATATATATATATATATTTTTGGATCTTAAAATTGTCAAAAATAAGTTTACTTATCATTCGAGAACGGTAATTCAATTAATTAAGCTTGACGCGTCAATTTGAGTATCTCATTCTTTTATACCGAGTGTTTATAAAATGTGTAGCACAATTTCTGCTAGCATTCCTTAGGTCAACATAAGTCTGCTTAACTCAATTTATACAGTTGATTGTTTCCAAAAGTTGATTGTTTCCGAGATACAAAGTGTCATCAAAGTGACCAATTTCTTTCAAACCAGGTGCCCCATGACATACCTATCTGTTAACTTTGTAAAAAATTACTCTGATCTCATCAAACGCAGAGTAGCATGCATTTTTTTTATTGCCCCTACCTTTTACCGTTCTTGAGTTAATAACGTAA
>CAXKVY010000140.1:162500-297374 GCA_964058915.1 Tetropium fuscum
CAGTCCACCTATCACATCAAAATCGTCGATTAGTCGACCACTACCACCTTAGCTATCAAGGATATATTAAAACCCTATTTGGGCTGTTTTGTGACGTTATATAGTTTAATTTGTTGTTTTAATTCTAGTTTAATCGTTTAGTTTATTTATAAGTGCTTCATAGGGTGTAGCTTGGACCCTTTGAAATATTGTGAGTGTACAGTTTTTCTGGTGCTACAAATTCAGCACATCGGCCAGTGCTAGGGACTCTAAGAAGCCATCACTGTTGCCTCAGACAAATACAGGGTGTGTCTTTATCTTTTATTTTATATTTCCTACGTTTATATATATATTTTTTTTTTTTATTTCTTTTTGTTATTGTTAACTGCTCTGACCATTCTCGGACTCCAGGTCACGGGCCCCCTTCATGCTCTCTGACTGACTTTCCGGCGTAGCTTAACGTCGGTGGCGCCCTACCGGAAACTACTATTAGTAGTCGACCATTTTTCTCTTTTTTTTACATTATGTTCTTTAACCAATTAAGATTAGTCTCATAAAACAATTAATATTAAGATAGATTACACTTAATCTTAAGTCGTGTTCTTAAGACATCCTACCAAGGAAAGGTGTAACATGGCTCCCGCCAACGTGGGGCTGGAGTGATAGCGAATAGTCAGAGTAAATAATAATAAAAAAAAAAAGAGGTCTGTCAAACTGACATGAACAAAAAATTCATCTGTCAAATTGAAAATTATTACACATAACCTCCTGTCAGATTGACAGAAATATCAATTATAACCACATTAATAGAAGCTTGTCGGTTAAATAAATACATAATTAGCGATCAACACTAATTGCGAGTCAGCAAAGTAAATAACAGACAAGGTCCTATGATTTTGCACACTGTGTACGAAGCACGACTCCATATTAATTAAAAATAAACCAAATATAAAATAAAACAATTAGGAGCGAGCTACGTTCACGAAAATTATAGATCACGCAAATCCTCTATCCTACACTCCGATCCAAAATGTCGTCAAACAAACGAAATATACCGGACGAAAGAATGGCAAGACCAGGTTCTATTTCAAGAAGGAGAGCAGAAATTACTCATCTAAGCGGCATCGAGCAAGAGAGTACAGCATCCGAGCCAGGTTATTCACCTCGCAGTACGGAAACCGTCGAATTTAATATGAATCTGCACAGAGAAGAGCCTATAGAAGTATCTTTACCAAAAACGACAGGAACAGTCGTTAGCACATTAGACATAGGCTCTTTATACTTCCCAAACTCTCCACGACCACCTACACCAGGTCCAAGCTATAGAGCCGAAGCCGAGTTAGCCCAGCCTTTATACGCAACCATCGATAAAACCGGAAATGTTGAACAGGAAAATTTTCAATCAAATATGACGACCCAAACTAATACTACAATGACCCACTCAAATCCAGGGGAGGACCTCTTGAATAGAATCACGCAATCTTTCACTGATGCTATCAAATCCCTGGCTGAATCACAGCTTCTAGCAGTCACAAGAGCAACCGAGAGAGCCCAAGAGATGCACCGAGAATCCCACCGAAAGAGACCCCTAGTACTACCTACATTCAGCGGGTCGGAACTAGAGGACCCCGTTATTTTTCTTGACAGAATGGAAGTGTGTTTTCAAGAATGGGGATTAACAGATCAAGGAGAGATGCTAGAAGCGACCATCAACCAACTGCGTGGAGAAGCCGCTACATGGGCGCAGAATTACCCGCTCATGAGAGAGGAGTATTATCGTTTTTCTCCCATGCTAATCCGAAGATACAACTCTGATTCCTTTACTGCAAGGACCCTTAATAAAATCTTCGGGGAAAACCAACGAAGAGAAGAGAGTGCGGAGCAATTTGTACAATATAAACGAGCACTTATAGCCCGAGTCGACCCCGGTAAATCCGAGTCAGTAATGATAAAAATCTTAATTCAGCAGTTAATACCGGAGATTCGAATGCAATTACATGCATTTCCACCCAGCGACTATGAAGAACTGGCGGAGAGAGTGGGGCTAGTTGAGCAAGCTTTAAGGGAAACACCAGCCTATATAAACGCCGAGAGACTCGCCAGATGTACAAATTCTCCAGTAGCAAGACCCGTAGCTAACGCTCGGAATCCAACACCAGTCAATCCTATACGCCCGATAGAAATGACAAATTCAACAAGAGACGCCCAAAGGTGGTCAAGTCACGGAAACAATAGTGCTCTAGGACATAGGCCCGTAACAATCGAAGCAGCACCCAGAACAAGGGTAAGGCACCCCTTGTCACCAAGCACCCCTTGTCACTATTGCAGCGCTTGGCATTTCCATTCTGAGTGCCCCGCAAATCCGTACAAGAGGCCTTTAAACTCCCAGCGGGCCGGTCAACCCAACAACTCCAGGCCGGCCCCAAGCAATCAAGCTGTGAGCACATCAACACCTTATCGACCAGCGAGCGCCCCCATGACCACTCAAAGAATAAATGCGATAGAGACGGTGCCGGAAGGAAACAAGGAAAATTCGGCTCCTCAGATAGAAGAAAACACGGAGTAATTGCACCAGCAGATGAAGACTCGGGTACACTAACAACAACTTCATCATCATACCCCATAATTTGCGACAATGAAGACACAGAAAACAGAAAGCCACCTTTGCCTGTCCACGTCTTAAACAGCTCCGGGGGATTGCCCAGGATTAAGGTTAAATTTCTGGGGATAACCACCACAGCACTAGTCGACACAGGCGCGGCATGCAATCTCATATGCACGTCCACATTACCTGATATCGAACTGAACAGTTACCAACAAGAAGTGGATTTCGTACAAGCATGTGACAGCAGCCCAGTACAGTCGAAAACAGCTGTCCAAATACCCATCACGATCAATAACACAAAGTACGACGCCGAATTTCAGATGCTTACCAGTCTTCATGAGAATATGATTTTGGGATTACCATTCCTCCAAAAAACTCTGGCACATGTGGATTTCACGCGAAAATGCCTATACATCGGTGTTACCAATAGAGACACGGTGTTTTGGGATCGACAGGAGGCACCCGGAACTCCTACTTCTCAACTAACCATACCTGTCGAATTACCTCCGCAGTACGCTGACATACTAAGGCCGGTGTTTAGTAAGTTTGCTGAAGTAATGACTAACCTGACAAGCAATACTACCACAACTACTATAACACACCGTATTCGCCTTAAAGAAGATCGAATAATACACAGGAGGCCATATCCTATGACCCCGGAAAAACAGCAGTTACTATACGAACAACTCGGTGAAATGCTTAGTGCCGGTATTATAGAACCGTCGTGCTCACCCTATGCCTCCCCACCAGTCATAATAGAACGAGCTGGGAAGAAGCCTCGTTTTTGCGTTGATTATCGTGAATTGAACGCAATCACAACTAGTGAAGCATCGGTTCTACCCCTCATCTGTGACACTCTCAAGGATCTTGGTAAAGCGTCAATTTTCACATTATTCGACCTCAGGAAAGGGTATTGGCAGATACCACTGGAAGAACGATCGAAACAACTCACTGCTTTCGCAACGCCTGACGGAGGGACGTACCAGTTCAAAGTGATGCCGTTTGGCCTAAAGAACGCCCCGGCAACCTTCCAGAACCTCATGGTTCGTGAAGTCTTGTCGGGGTTCATCCACAAGTTCGTGAAGGTTTACCTTGACGACATTCTGATTTATTCTGAAAATATTGATGATCATCTTCTACACATCAGCCTAGTGTTAGAAAGGCTGCAAACACACCAGCTGAGGATATCACCAGAGAAGTGTCAAGTCGCCACAAAAAAATTAGAATACCTAGGCCACATTATAGATGGTTATCTCACCCGGCCTCAAACCCACCACAAAGATACTATCGTCGCTTTCCTACCACCAACAAACAAAAAACAGGTGCAACGTTTCTTAGGCGTATGTAACTGGTTACGGGAATATATTCCCAGAGCGGCACACCTCACAAAACCTCTCACAAATCTACTGAAGAAAGATGTTAAGTTCAAGTGGACGAACGAATGTGAGGAGGCACTTAGAACAATCCAACAGCTAATCGCCCGTGGGAACCTTCAACTGCACCGTCCTGACCTAGACCGACCCTTCGTGCTACAGACGGATGCCAGTACCCTCGGATTGGGTGCCGTCTTATACCAAAAGGGTGACAATGGGGAGAGACAAATTGTATCTTACGCCAGCACCACCCTCAATAGTACTGAACGCAACTACCATATTAACGAGCTCGAAGTATTGGCTATAGTATGGGGAGTGCGTAAATATCAAGGGCTGCTTGAATGTCGTCCTTTTACCATAAAGACAGATAACCGTTCTATACTTTGGTTAGACAAAAACAAAAACGCGCGCGCTAAGCTGACACGATGGTCTCTACAATTACAAGAGTTTGACTTCAACGTTGAACACTGCTCGGGAAAATCAAATGAACTCCCTGACTTCCTTAGCCGAAATCCTTGCAATCGAGACGACATTACTATAGAATCTTCCAACATGTTGCCCCCACCATTTCGCGAAGTATACCCGCGAAAGGACTCGACGAAACCACCAATAAATGCCATGCAGAAACCTACGGATTCCCCGAAATTTAAAATTTCAGAAATAACCGGAGATCTATTCACTGCATCCCCAGAGTACGTAATAGCTCACTGTGTATCATCGGACTTATCCATGTCCAAAGGAATAGCCAAAATTTTCAAAGAAAACTTCGGTGGATTAATGGAACTTTCCGAGCAGAAACCACAGGTTGGCCGAGTATGCAGGTTGAAACGTGAATCACGGATAATATATTATCTAATCACGAAGAATCGATACTGTCACAAACCCACCTATGTAACATTAAGGGATTCGTTACGCGCGCTGAAGGAAACAATGGAAAGCCAACAGCAGAGCCGACTAGCCATCCCTCGAATTGGTTGCGGTATAGATGGTTTACACTGGCCCCGAGTCAAGCAGATGCTGAACGAGATCTTCAAAGACTCCAACATTCAAATAATCATATATCACCTAACACCAAAACTTGAATCAAACTCACCGCAAGAAATACCTGTTCAAAACGAGGACATTAAAGAAGTAGTACCAATCAACACACTCAATCTAGGAGACATAGTGTCCAAGGTAAAACAGGCACAACTAGGTTCAAGACAGGTGTGTCAAGGAATTAGACGCTGGAGACAGTTACACGCCCATGGTGCTGTAGACCCACCAGACGTCACTTTCTATGGAAAATATAGCGTCAAAGACGGACACCTGTATCTCCGTGACCCCCACGGAGACAAACTAATCGTACCCCAGCGGATGAAACAACGAGTGATGTATCATACTCACGATAACCAAGAAGTCGCTCATCCCGGTACCCAAGAAACATTACGCCAAGTCCGTGTGCTGTTCCATTGGAATAACATCAACCAAGACGTGGCTGAATACGTAAAAAATTGTAGAATATGCGCTACTGTGAAAACACACAGATTCCAAAAGGCAGCCCCGATGACCAGCCATTCGCCCGAATTTCCTTTTGAGAAGATCAGTATCGACGTCTTGGGCCCATATCCTGAAACTTGGCGATTTAAGAATAAATATTTAATAGTAGTTTCCGATGTCCTGTCAAAGTGGGTAGAACTTCGTGCGCGACCACAAGTGCGCGCCACGGAAATCGTTAGCTTCCTAGAGGATGTCATAAGCAGATACGGAAGACCTAGAGAAATAATCTCGGATCAAGGTAGCCATTTTATTTCCGAAAAGTACCTTGAGTGGTGTCGTCGAAACAACATAAATGTTTGTCAATCGGCCATCTTTCACCAACAAGCAAATCCCGTAGAAAGAAGGGTACAAGAAATCAAGAAGACTATGAGGACAGTGCTATTGGGAAAAAGAAATACATCTTGGGATCAGTACTTGACGCAAACTGCTTTTATCCTACGAAACCGGCGTAACGCCGCGACAGGTTATACCCCATCCCGAATTGTTCTCGGGTATGACCCTCCAAAGCTAGGCGAGTGGGAGCTCCAAGAATATAATCAGCGACGCAAACTACATGCCAACCAACGGCACGAGGTACTGGAAAATGCGCGTGAACAGCAGCGACGTTACCAAACAAAATACACGTCACAAGAACCGGTCCCCATATCATTCCAGCCAGGAGATCTGGTTCTCGCCAAGGTCATGTCTAGACTAAGCAAGACGAGCGAGCCCTTCGGTATAAAATGGACTGGTCCCCACCAGATAGTTAACCGTGTATCGAAAGCCATCTACGAGTTAGATAGAAATAAACGTCGAGTTAAAATCCACGTCGATATGCTGAGGCCATACCCAAGGGGCAATCAAGACCTAGAATCATCCGATGAAGAACCCGATTCAGACGAAGATCCTGACGACGTCGTCATGGCTGAGCCCGGCCATGAAGCAGACGCAACGACACCCATCTTCGGAAATGATTCCCTTGAAGTTGATCCCATTTCTCGGGAAATCCCTGACCCA
Source organism: Tetropium fuscum (assembly GCA_964058915.1). Taxonomy (NCBI): domain Eukaryota; kingdom Metazoa; phylum Arthropoda; class Insecta; order Coleoptera; family Cerambycidae; genus Tetropium; species Tetropium fuscum. The sequence goes on from CAXKVY010000140.1 coordinate 168,993, forward strand.
GAAAATTCCCAACTCCTTCCCCAACCAGAGACCTCAGCTGACGCCAGCACTTCCCCCGCGTCAGACGGAGGCTCAAGTCAAAGAACATCCCGGTCCAATTCCCCGGACCCAGGACCAGTGATCATACAGACGCAAGCACTAGTCCACAGTGCTGATTACGACAACGAGCCGATCGTACCGTACGCCAGAAGACGATCTCGTGCAAGAAGGCCATTCCCCGTTGGTGAACATAGCGGAACCCGATAAAGACTATACATTTTTTTTTCTCTAAGTGTTAATGTATATATTTTAGTTTTATTTTGTATACTCGTATTTATGTATATAGTTAAGTGATAGGTTAGTGATAATTTAATGTTAGGCAAACAAACTAGACTAATTATAAAATATAGGACTTTACTCAAGGACATTTACTCATTTGTTAGGAACATTTTATTTATTTATCTAGATATTTTTGTGTATTGTTTTGTCTGTTGTTGTTTGTTACCTTTTGTTGTTCTGCTAACTGTTAGACAATAAACTCCTTTTATACACGTCTCAAAAACATCCCAAAAATGGGTTTTCAAAGGGGGGGCGTATTATAATAGGTGAAATTGTTGACATGCACGGCACGGTGTAGCCTATCGGACTATAAAGGATCCTAAAACGCATTTTATGGCATAATCCTCTTTAAAATATTACGGCGCAAAAAGAGGTAGGTACTCATTTGCATAAGTACGTAATGTGCATGAGTATCCCCTGCAATAAATACCTACCGCCATGCAATAAGTATTTTTCCTATTGCGTCGTAATATTTTAAGAAACTACCTGCAAAGAAAAAGGGCTAGAAAATAAATACACGAGTTCAGTTAGCATCAGTGGTCAGTGATCATCAGTTGTAGTTAACCAGCTGTCATAAGCGTTCATTATATGTGTTCAGCTAACATCTCATTTTTGTTTTTTTATTAATCAGTTATTATCACGTTCTTCTGTAGTTTGTGTGCACCGAAAGCAGTAAGTGCGCCCAAATTAATGACCGTGGTCCAGTCCACCTATCACATCAAAATCGTCGATTAGTCGACCACTACCACCTTAGCTATCAAGGATATATTAAAACCCTATTTGGGCTGTTTTGTGACGTTATATAGTTTAATTTGTTGTTTTAATTCTAGTTTAATCGTTTAGTTTATTTATAAGTGCTTCATAGGGTGTAGCTTGGACCCTTTGAAATATTGTGAGTGTACAGTTTTTCTGGTGCTACAAATTCAGCACATCGGCCAGTGCTAGGGACTCTAAGAAGCCATCACTGTTGCCTCAGACAAATACAGGGTGTGTCTTTATCTTTTATTTTATATTTCCTACGTTTATATATATATTTTTTTTTTTATTTCTTTTTGTTATTGTTAACTGCTCTGACCATTCTCGGACTCCAGGTCACGGGCCCCCTTCATGCTCTCTGACTGACTTTCCGGCGTAGCTTAACGTCGGTGGCGCCCTACCGGAAACTACTATTAGTAGTCGACCATTTTTCTCTTTTTTTTACATTATGTTCTTTAACCAATTAAGATTAGTCTCATAAAACAATTAATATTAAGATAGATTACACTTAATCTTAAGTCGTGTTCTTAAGACATCCTACCAAGGAAAGGTGTAACAATGTATATATATATATGTATATAATATATATGTATATAATATATATGTATATAATATATATGTATATATATATATATATATATATATATATATATATATATATATATATATATATATATATATATATATATAAAATATATATATATATATATATATATATATATATATATATATATATATATATATAATATATATATATATATATATATATATATATATATATATATATATATATATATATATATATATATATATATATATATATATATATATATATATATATATATATATATATATATATATATATATATATATATATATATATATATATATATATATATATATATATATATATATATATATATATATATATATATATATATATATATATATATATATATATATATATATATATATATATATATATATATATATATATATATATATATATATATATATATATATATATATATATATATATATATATATATATATATATATATATATATATATATATATATATATATATATATATATATATATATATATATATATATATATATATATATATATATATATATATATATATATATATAATATATATATATATATATATATATATATATATATATATATATATATATATATATATATATATATATATATATATATATATATATATATATATATATATATATATATATATATATATATATATATATATATATATATATATATATATATATATATATATATATATATATATATATATATATATATATATATATATATATATATATATATATATATATATATATATATATATATATATATATATATATATATATATATATATATATATATATATATATTATATATATATATATATATATATATATATATATATATATATATATATATATATATATATATATATATATATATATATATATATATATATATATATATATATATATATATATATATATATATATATATATATATATATATATATATATATATATATATATATATATATATATATCTTTCGGAATGATATCATGAAGATATCACCCACCCTGCCCAAAAGATGTGTTGAATTCGTCTTTAAACCAAATGAGGAATTGGGTTGCGCGGACAGCGGAGCAGGGACGGGCTCCCGAATCTTTAAATACGTGTGCACGCATCGTACATCAAGGACGTACTACCTAGTAAATATCTTCGGAATGGACGCTTCATATAATTACGATCGAACTTCAGGTAATTTCTTTTGATCGTTTAATTATATTTCAGCGTCCATTCCGAAGATATTTACTAGGTAGTTGTTTAAAGATTTTAACAGATGTGTTGATCTAACTGGTGAAGGTTACGTTGAGGTTTGGCTCAAGTGCCTTGAGTAATTAAATGATTGTCATATATTGCAAAGACCTTTCAACAAAATATTTATTCAGAATAAAACATAATACCAATATATACCATAATACAATATACCATAAATCGTAATTTATTGTTTTGTAATCTTCAACTCAGATATGCTGATGTATTAATAAAATAAACTAATGTACTGTATATTAATCCTGTGATTGGTTTTGGCTCAACACTAAATGAGCAAATTTGCCGGCGTCGCTGAGGGGACGATGGTAAAATTTTGCGAAAGTCGAAGTGTTTTTCGACCAACCGGCAGATCTACATATAGATTCCATACTTAGGCCGCCCCTGTGTGCTGCCGAAGTTGCAGAATGACGTGTAGAATGCGAGGTAAATATTTCTGTGTCAATGCCCGCTTCTTTAAGAGTGGCTTTTACCCATCTACTGATGGTCTGCTTAGTTGCTCGCTTATTAGGTTTAGTATAGGTGAGGAAGATAAAATCTTCTTGATTACGTATATGTTTCGTTGTTTCAATATACTTGACAAGTGTAGTAGCGGGGCAAATTGCCAGATTCTCTTGGAAAAAAGGGATGTACAGACAAGGCTGTACCTTTCATACCATCGAGGTTTTTATCGGATCCGAAATTAAAATTTGAATTTTTTGATCATCGATTATCATATTGGATATACGAATTAACGATATTATTTGCAGTCGTCCCCCTGTAACTAAAGCTAATAGGGTAACTACCTTGTGGCTTAGGGCATTTAGTGCGTTATGGTTCAACTGTGCGAGGTAAGTAAGGACTGGTTCTGGATTCCAAGTGTTATCATATTTCGGCTTTGACGGCCGTTGGCGAGCTATGCCCTTAAGGTACCTCTTTATTAGTGGATGAGAGCCAGTGTCGTTAAGAAGAATAAGTGCCAGGGCAGACCTGTGGCTATTAAATGTTCCATATTTTTGGTTTTCCGTTTCAAAAATAAACTGTAAAAAGTGTATGACTTCCTTTATGGAAGCACCAAAAATTGGAATTCCATATTTCTCACAGTATTCCCACCACGAGCGATATGTGTTTGTGTACTGTTTTATAGTTGAATGTGCGATGGAAGACAGCATTATAGTTGCAGCTGACACAGAGAGGCCCTGGGTAATGAATGCTTGCCTGATAACCTCACTGCCACCAGGGAAAGTTCCTTGTGAAGTGGGTGTACTGATCTGAAAGGTAAAGATAAGAGATTAGGATCCGGTAGAAATATGGTTCTCCTATAATGTATTTCGATATCATAGGATACTAAGCTTGTGCTGGCCAATTTGGGACAACAATATTCTTCTGCCCTATCCTGTATAATTTTTTGTATGACTAAGAATTAGACAAAAAAGGTGGGAAAACGTAGAAATTTGTATCTCCCCAGTGGAGCGTAAATGCGTCAACTGCTATGGATCCGGGGTATTTTCGCCATGAAACATATCTGTCGCATTTTTTGTTAATGCACGATGCGAATAAATCCACTTCAGGGTGGCCAAAGTTATTTTGTATGACATTAAACGCCCCGTTTGATATAGACCATTCCGTTTCTTCCTCTATAACCCGAGACTCTTTGTCTGCCCGGGCGTTATCTTTAGTGTTAATATACGAAGCGAATAGCCAAATTCTTCGTTTCTCGCACCACTGCCATATGTTTCTGGCGAGAAGACCCAGCTTCGGAAATTGGATACTACCCATCCTATTTATATATGAAATTGCCGTTGTATTGTCAGCTCTGATCAAAATGTTACAATTTGAAAGGTTGGAGGCAAAACATTTCACGCCATTAAAAATTGCTAACAATTCCAAGTAATTCATTTGGTTTGTCTTGTCGGTGTCGGACCAAAATCCGTGAGTTCGCTCATTTCCTGAGCATGCGCCCCAGCCTGTAAGTGAACTATCCGTGTAAATTTCTATAGAGTAATTCTTTTGTTTGATATGGTTATATGAGGTTAGAATGTTTTGCTCCCACCATTTCAAATCCTCTTTAATATTATTTGGCAATATCATAGTACCATCATAGTTGTTCCCATTTCCGGCTAATGCCAGAAATTTAGCCCTCTCAAGTCGTTTGGTATACAACCACCCGTACTTGACTGCAGGGCAAGCTGATGTTAAAATACCAATAATTCTAGCTACGTCTCTGATTTTTGAATATTTTTTATTTTCAGATGACTTGCTAGGTGTTTAATCTGCAATTTTTTGTCTTTTGGCAAGACGATTTGTAATTTTTGGCTGTCGTATATAAATCCTAGGAACTTCTGTTTAGTGTGAGGCTCCAGAGAGCTTTTTTCGAAGTTTATTTTGAATCCTGATTCCAATATTTGTATTGTAGTTTTTACATTATTTTTGCATATTTTATACGAATCGCCAAGAATTAGAAAGTCGTCTAAGTAATTTACACATACTATATTAAGAGAGCGTAATTTTTCCAGGACTGGTTTCAATAATTTTGTAAAACAATACGGGGCAGAAGACAAACCGAATGGCAGGCATGTAAATTCGTACATTATTTCATTATAAATAAATCGTAAATATTTTCTGTATATAGGCTCAACTGAAACAAGGAAATATGCATCCTTCAGATCAATTGTAGCCAGGAAGCTACCTTTTTGGATTAATTTTGTAGCAGTACGGAAGTCTTCCATTTTAAAATGTGGACAATTTACATGTTCATTTAACTGTTTTAAGTTTAAAATGAAACGTTTTTTGCCATTAGGTTTGTCAGCAAGGAAGATTTTTGATGCGAATTGGCCATTGCCAGGGCTGCAATGTGTAATTGCCCCCAAATCCAGGAGTTCCTGGATTGCTAAATGCATTGCTTTTTGTTCAGCAATAGAAAAGTTTTGTGTCTCAGGTATTTGCATTTGATAAGGCACAGTTAACAAAGGAATTTTGTATCCTCGTATCCAGAATAGGACAGTGGCATTTTTTGTCAGTTTGAACCAGGCATCATGAAAATATTTTAATCTGCCGGCGTTTGTGGTACTTACCTCTAACGAGTCCGGCGTAGTATTTTGTCTCTCCTGGTTGTATCTCTCCTGGAGGGCTCGTGCTGGCCTTTTAAAGGTCTCGTCTCCCTCCTTGGACGAAACGGCCTTGACCGGTTTAAATGGTCGCGTGACTGATAGCTGGTACTGGCTACCGGCTGTTTTCGCCCCCTCCTCTTTTTAGACCCTGATAATTTGAGATACTGGTACGAGTAATTTGTATATCTTTCCCCGTTCTTTCTAGTATTTTTGTCGCCTTAATTTTTTCCCCAAATTCATCGCCAAACAGATACTCACTAGGATCTGTCTTTTCGGCGGTGTCCTTTACAGATTTTGTTAAAGTTTGAGCGATAAGGTTTCGCCTTGTCTGGGATATATCATGAAATAAATTTTTCCGGTTTTGTTTTTGTCCAAAAGAATATTGAGTCCTTTTCCAAGGGAGGACAAACCTTTGGCTAACTGTTCTTGAGTCTATTGGTCTATTGTCTATTGGCAAAGCGAGTCTATTGGTCTCGCTTTGAGTAGGCTTGCGAAAGAATTGGTTCAAGTTCTGGGTTAATTTTGGGAGCGACTAGAAGTTTACAATTTTCAGGTGGGCTATGCCGGAGAAATATCTCTATGGCATTCTCTTTTCCTAGTCCATGACTCAAAATATGGGACCATCTTGAGCATATTGCCTCGTGCAAGGCGTAGGTCGGACTTTTATTTGCGTTGGGGTCGTCGCCCAGAATATCTAGAACGTTTTGAGGTAGATTAAAATTTTTTACCGCTGTTACGTCCTCGTCATTTAAAAGTAGCGTGTCCGCAGTTGGTGGATTTATATCATTAGCCGTGGGTTGTCTTAAATCATTTCTAGTTGCCGCGCTGTTCAAGTCACGGTCCCTAGAATCGCTTTCCGCTGCCGAGTCGTTCGAGCCTCGGTCTACGCTGGAAGTACGATCTGAACGGCCTGCTGGTGATTTCGAGCCGCCCGGGCTTCGATTGTCACTGTCGGAGCTGTAGCGCCGACGGTGCCGGCTTCCCTCAAAATTCCCCAGACGAGACCCTCGGCGTTCGCTTACGCTTGTGCTACCAGTGTACTCTGTGGTGCTACGTCTACTTGAGTCCTCTGGTTTCAAAACCCGACAAATCCATTTAGGTCAAATGTTGGGAAATCGCAAAAAACTGTTACGGCATTTTCTCATCATCCAATTTTCAAAATGTTTTGAAATTATATAAAGGTTAGACTGGTTAGTTAAAAAACTAGATTGTTGTACCCAAAATGGCATTAATAACGTCACAATTTAAATAAACTAATGGCAGTTGTCGGGTTTTGATATTGACTTTTGGATTTATCGAGTTTTGCAACTAATTTTCTTAAATTTTTCACACTTTCCCCTCCATAATAAAAAAAAATGTTTTTTTTTAAGTTTTATTATTAACATCTGATCATTAAAAATAAGTTTTAATACATAAAATATGTTTTTACATAAAATAGGGATCAGACAACTAAGTCGGGAATTTCTTCAAATGGTTCACATAAAATCTCATTTTCGAGTTCCTCTGTAGTAGCGTCAACTGGGGTATCATAGTATTTGTCCAAAACTTGACTATAATATTTCAGATCTTCTAATGTATGCCAGTCTTTACCCCAGTGCTTCTCCAATAGAACTTTTACATCCTTTAGCTTTTCTTTGTTAGGACTTACACCACTGGATAATCGACTTTGCATGATGTTATTTACTGATTTTCCTTTTTTGAACACAGACTTATATTCCCCTAGATCTGACTTATAAGATTGTTCTCCTCGTATGGTTATGTTATTTCTTCCGCCCCTTTTGAGTATAAATCTTTTACTCATGTTGAATCGGAAGTGCCATTGTGCAGGAGGCTTTATACAATTTTGACTATCTTTCTTCCAGTCGAACACCTCCACATGCTGACCCAATATAAAAACTTTTCCATGGTCTTCAAATATTTCAATAAACTCCTCGGGAGAAACGATAGTATCTTTTTTTTTTGATAACCTTCTCAATTTGTCCAAAAACCCTATATGGGGGAATATATGAATGGCCAGCTACGGGGAATATGAGCTCTAACTTTTTGACACATTGAGGAGCATCCACACTAAGCCATTTAATACACATCGTTATCATTATAGAATTTTTATTTTGGCCGCCACAGCCATCGGCAATAAGGCGAACAGTGTCTATTGCATCTAGGTTGGTGCTACAAAGTTTGTGAAAAATTGCACTGGCAGTGTGATTGGCTCCTTTAGGGTGTTTGAGGATCAACACATATATAAAAACACATTATCATTTGACAACGGTGCATGCGATGACCCTGTCACGGCAGCAAAATTATATGTGTATAGCTGTCTACTATAATAAACTGACTGGTCAGGAATCCTTGGCATTGCCTGATTTTTTTGACAATCAAACGATATCGTTTTAAGGCCTTGCCTTTCTTCTCTCAATGAGTCAAAGAAAGCTTTAGCTCTTAATTTATGCACATGGCGCTCAGTCATAAGATTTTTTTTGAGTTGCTCGTTTTTTTCTATTTTGATTTTTTCCTGTAATTGAAGACAAGTAGAACACACATCTGTTCTGGGAGAACCAAATCCAATATTATAGCAGGTATTAAATATATGTCGAAAATAACTTTTTTTTACCAGAATAAACGACGGATCGACTTCCACCTCGTTACAGTAATAACGCCACATTTTCGATATATTTAAATCAGAGGGCAAGTACATGCGGCAAGACCTATTTCTGCAATAATGCGACTCAACGGTTTTAAATTTTTCAATAAATTTCATTACACATTTTTTTCTTTCAGCATATTTCATTGTTTTTCGATCACCCCCTCTCTTTTCTTGAGCCATTACTCGTTTGTCATGAAATCTTTTGAGTACACCGAGCACGCGATCTTTCTTAATTTTCAGAATATCTAGAAATGATTTTTGGCATACGGGTATCATTTTTGTCGAAACAGCAAGACCAATATTATACTTTACAGAAAAGTTTTTTTTATACAACTGATTTCCTGTACGCCCTCTGCGTTTTATATCACTAGTTTTGCAATGTTTAATAATAAAGTTATCCTGGCCTATTTTATCCTTATGCGAATAAAAATTTTGATGAAACTCTCTCACATCGCGCATCAACAGTGTACTACATCTATAAGACTTTGTAGCATGTTTACAAGATGGATATGAAGGTAATGCTTTAGGTTTATATCTAAAAAGAATTAAATCTTGTATAGTATGTATTTTTTACAAAAAAAAATGTTGCTTCTTACCTCTCTTCCTTCTGTACAGCTCGTTTCCAAATATTTGGTCGGGAAACACGTTTTCGCGCCAATTCGGGTGTAACTGGCTTAGGAAATTCACCACACTCCATTACTATTATTATGATAATGACTTAGTTACCTACTAAGGTACTGCTTAGTACTTAATTTGATTACTAAAAAAGATCGTTACCGGACTAAACCGTTAGGTAAATGAATGTATTCAAATGGTACTGGCAAAACAAACAGATGATTAATATGTTATAATGTCGCGTGACTTCAAACAAGGGCTGTAATTGGCTAATTCGGATTTGCTGGCTTTTGATTCTAACGCAGCTTGGATTTGTCGGCTTTTTGATACTAACCCAAAATTTTAAATACAAATATTATATGTATATGCCGGGTTTTGCATTATACCAGTAGAACTAAATCGTAGAAGTGGCAAAGACAAATCCATTGCCGTATCAAACTCAATTTTCCCTAAAAATGGATTTGTCGGGTTTTGAAACCAGAGGACTCACTTGTGCTCGAACTGGCAACGCTGGCATCTCGGTGCCTGTGTCGTGCCGGTGACGTTGCGCGAGGGAGGGGTGAGGGATGTGGGGAGACCGGCTGGCTCGGCGATCGCCTAGATTGCTTTACCTTACGCTGTAGCTTCTCTAGCTTTCGTATTAATTCCCGCCGAGAAACATGCTTTTCCCTCGATGAACTTCTACCTCTTTTCTTTGATATATGCCCCATGCTAAAAGGCTAGAAACTAACAAAAAATTATAGGTACTTACTGCAAGCGATAAATGTTTTTGAGTGGTGATGATTGCGGGTCGTCGGACGATGTACACGCTTCACACACAAGAAAACGAATGAGGAATAGACTCCACAAGTGTGACGTCAAATCGCCATTTTTGTTGAGTAAGGTAATGGTCCGCGTTCCAAACAAAGCGAGTTTTACATGTCGATGATTAAATTCTAATATGTCGTAACCCTATTATACGAAATTTTTCAGGAGAGATAAATAATTGATTTGACTGAGTTATAATGTAAAATCTACGAATGTAATTTATGATAAAATTGTAAATCCAATTTGGAAATATTGCCAATAAGAAGTAAACAAATTATTTGCCATACCTATTTTACAAAATGGGTTCCGACATATTGGAATTTTGTGTTTGTGGGTTACGTCTTTCTGTTTTTTATTGAACGTGGCTTACGGCCTTTTACTCATTATGTTAGGTAGAATTATGTGGGTTACGATATTATGTGAGTTTACAAAAGCACAAAAAAATGCGAAATTCAATTTATTTAAAAAAAAGTCCTTACAGATTATCAGTCATTACAGATTATCAGTACAATTACAAATTTGGTCAATTTCACTTCTTTGGGATGTAAGGCAAGTTGTCATAAAAACTATGCACATCCAAATTTAACACTGTTTTTAGGTCTTGTAAATGTTTCCATTTGATTTCCTTTATTGGTAATTTTGCTGAAAACAATGGTTTAAAAACTAAATCTTTGGATAGTAATGGCAAACGGGTGCGCTGGGGCAAAATTTTGTATTCATCATCATAGTTTATTTTATAGTGGATAGTTCCATCTGGTAAATATTTTAAACATCTCAGATCTGCTACAGTAGGATCACTTTTAATTTTACCTGGTCGTATTGAATCATACCTAGTAATAGCTTTGTCTTCATAATTTATGAAGGCATCATATGAAAGATATTGGACATCAAGTGGAAAAGGTTTTTTTCGCGCTTCTCAAATAATTTGTGCATACTGAGAGGGAATTGTAATTTCACGACCTTTTAATTTTCTCTCTATCACAGCATGAGTAGAGTCACACTGCATTTGAGTGTGACCCTTCTCAAGATATTTTTGTTGTATTGAAATTTCGTACTTTGTGGAAAAAAAGCTTAAAGCGTTTGCTAAAGTTACGTTTCTATTCTGATATCCACAGCCGTCTGAAAATATGATTATACTTTTCTTCTCTTGTAGACAATGTTTCTCAAGATGCTTTATAATGCACGAAACAAAGACAGAGGCCCGCAAGTCTCCTTCAACCTCATTCCACACATAATTTGTGCACTGGTGTGTTACTAAGTTATAAATAGTAAAAATGTGAACTTGCAATCTGGTCTTGTAGTAAACTTTACTAGCTTCGATTACAGGACACAATTTAACTGATTGAACGTCCATAGTAAAAATGTAATGTTTTCCATTAACTGCCTCCTCTGTGTCTTTCCTCTTTTGTTCCTGAGCTTCATTCTTTTTCTTTAAATGAGTTTGATACTCTTCTTCACTAAGTTGTTGGGCTTTGTACTGAAGACAGGTATCGCACTGATCCTTTCTAGGTTTAAATAATGCCAAATTTAAATTATTAAAAACTTTATCAAAAGAAGTAATGGAAAGAGGTTTTTCATTTTCATCCTTACATTTATTTTTATATAGATTATATATTTCACTTTTGCTTTGAAAAGAATATTGAAGGTACAGTTTTCCCGAATCCTTACGACAATAATGTGACTCAGTTTTTGGCAAGAGTTCAAAAAAAGCCTTTAGAAAATCATTCTGTTTAGCAGTTTCCTTAACAAAGGTAGATCCGCTTCGTCGTAAACTTTTCCTTTCATTTTGGACTTCTGTTCTCTCTGTAAGGCCATGATTTAAGCTTTTAAGTACCCAATTATGTACCATCTTCTCATTCAAACCCAATGTTGTGAGGAACATTTTCTTACAAACTTGAATATTGGTATTATCCAGTCTTAAGTGATAAAAGAATGAACCATGTCTTCTTGATGGCCCTTGAACATAGCATCACTTTTTTGGCTGATGAAGAACTAAGTTCAAAACATACACTTCCTTTTGTGACCATGTCATTTTCCAAAATATCTCAAATATTTCTTTTCGCTTTTCAGATGTAAATAAATCGCAGTTTCGTTTCGATGACTTTTTACAAAATTCTCCATTTAAACAGCCTTCCTTAAATTTTCTGGCAGCTCTTGGAATATTTTGTTTTACAGATCCATTTTGTTTTGAATATCCCATGTAAGCTTCTCCTAACATTCTACACTTTTTGCTTTTATTCTTTTGCCATTCTTCAGGTCTTGCTGTCTTTCTTCGAATTCTCTTTTTAGATTTATTCTCATCTAATGTACAATCCGTGTTATCTACACTGTTTTCATTGGAATTAACTTTTCCCATGTCTGAAGGTTCCATTTCCTGAGGTATTACTGGTAGCCAGTCAGGGTCACTACTTTCATGACCTGAGTTGTTTTCAGTTTCATGATCCGAATTGTTTTCCTTAGCAGCGGTAATTTTAGTATTATAGAAAGTAGAGCAATTATTTGGTATGTAAAGTGGCTCCAAGATATTATTTTCCACTGGTCCTAAAATTATATGATAAGAAATAGTTATCCCTTTAAATTTTAAAATGTTTAAACCAGCCTTGAACTGTCTTATCTTCAAGAAATAACACTTCATCTAAACCTATATTTGAACTATCCATCACCAAATTATTATTGTCAGACATTTCACAAAAAGTCTCTACAATTTCGGGCGAGAGAAGTTGGGAACGATTTTCTAAAGATGATTTGTCTGAAAAATAAAATTCATTTAAAATTATTGGCCTTATAGAAATGTCAACAATTAAGATCTAACCTCTATTTATTTCATTTTCCTCGTTATTTCCTAGAAAAATAGCGTCTTTAGAGTTGGTGTTTAAAGAAAACGAGTGGTTCTCCAGAGAAAGAACTGTTCCATAGTTATTGGAAGTATCTGATTCGCAATTAATGTTATTGTTAACTACGTTGGTCACTAAAAATAATATTCCTCATAATATAAATGTAATGAATAAAAAACTTTATAGGTAGAAATACCTGACTCCATATAATATTCAGCATGCTTTGATGAGTTTGATGTATCTTCATCTAATGTAAGAAAAGCATTATCGACAACTTCACAATTGTATACTACATTATTTTCCCAGTGTTTGGAAGCAAAACTCTACCATTTTGCTGCCTCTGCTTCCCATCTATTTTGCAAGCGGAAAACATTAGTGTCACAAATTATTGCTATAGAACTGCAACATGCATATTGCATAAATAGCACAAGTAGATATTGCAATAATAATAATTATACTCTTTTGGAAACGTTTTTGCCCACAAACCATTTGAAAATGACTTACCTAGAGCATATCTTCTTAGTAAGTTAAAACCTCTCCCTTATGAAATTTATTGAAAATGGTATTGTTTTCGAAAAAGTTTCATTATTATTGTAATAATTAGTATCTCATATTATTATTGAATAGTTCATATTACATTATTATTTCATTATTGAACAGTTCTATAAAATAAAAAAACCGTCATCTGGTTTTTTGTATGGTTTATAATATTATCATTACAACCCACATCTAAAAATCTATAATAAAACATCTAAAACTGTTAAATGTTACATGTTAAATGTTACAAACTGTGTTTGTTTCTTGCCAGCTTGGGCAGCTTGTACAATAAGTACAAAATATTTAAAAATATTAATTAAGATATTATAAATAATGTTTATTTATCAAAACAGCAGAATATTAAGCAATTTAGATCAAACACAATGTTTAATTTAAAATGAAATTGCTCACACACTAGTTCCAAATGGTCGTATCATCAAAAATCGACATCAAAAACCCGATTCTAAAAGGTCGTACAAACAAGATCTAGTAATAATCTGTATTTTCTGTTCCCAGAAACGGTGTAGTAAATTATAAAGTGATTGATGGATCATAAAAATAATTAAATAAAACAACAAGTAATTATTACACCTAAATACTTACCTTTTTAGTCTAAATTTAACATATAATTAACAGAACAAGAGCACGCACACCACCATACAACGTATTATGCACTTCTTAGCATAGAGGTTATGTGGGATACGACTAGTAGCGTTTAGTACACGAACCAATGATTATACGACATTTATTTAAATTCAAAAATGAAGCATTTTTATTGGCCTGAGGCTTACGAGCTCTTAGAATTAGTTCGGCGCTATATCAATGAGTTCGAAAACGATGTAAACGCAAAATCGATAAAATTGTGGGTTACGACCTATTAGAATTTAACCATCGATGTGTTTTTGTACAAGTTAATTTTTAAATAGTTAATTTTATAATAGTTTCTGGAGAATTTGTGAGGTAAGTGTTTGGGAGGGTTCATAGATGTTTTCTAAAAATACTTTCAAAGCAATATGCTTGTTTTATAGGTGAAATGTGACAAGTAAATTAAGTTAGGTTAATGTTTGGTAGTTATTTTTGATTATCAATATGTTATATTTTGTTTTAGTAAGAAAATAACTAATTTAATAATTATCAGTCATGGTGATGTGCTTTGCTCCAACCTGTAAACATTACAGCGAAAGTCATGATTGCACATTTTTTGTTTTTCCAAAGGATAGGAAGGAATTAAGTAAATGGATTAAATTAATAAGGTATGTGTTTAAACTTAAACATGTAGTACAAACTATTGAACGTGTACTATATTTCAGAAGACAAGATAGAGAACCTGGCACCCATTCGCGAATTTGTAGCTGTCATTTTGTTAATGGTGATCGGCATAATGGACCAACTATTTTTAGTTATAATGTGGGAAAGCAATTTCAAAGTTCTGAGCAGAAAACGTTTAAGAGGTATGTGTGAATATATTATTGCTAATATATATATATATATATATATATATATATATATATATATATATATATATATATATATATATATATATATATATATATATATATATATTAAACGCAGATAAATATACAGGAAAAGAATCGCCGAAGCAGCCGAGGGTGAAGCAGGTCCATCTGGTTTACAGCAACAAGTACAAGGTGATGATGAAGGTACTGCTTCAATATGCGTTTCAGAAACTGTTATCGAGGAAGCACCTGCTGAACCAGTAGTTGCAGCAAGTAAAGGGCTTCAAGAAGTACAGTTTAGTGCAATGTTGGAGGCAGAAAACTATTTTCTCAAGCAAGAAATAGATAGACTTAAAAAAGATATGGAAACCTTAAAAATCAGTTTTTCGTTTCGCCAACTCGAAGACAGTGACCGTTTGGTGGCGATGTATACGGCTCTTCCAACTAAAGAAGTTTTTTTAACCTTATTTTCATTGTATGAAGATAAACCGTTAAATTATTTTGCAGGCTGGCAAGTTGTTAAAGTGCCAAAGATTGACCAATTGCTTCTAACTTTAATGAAGTTAAAATTAAATTTATTAAATGATGACTTGGCTATAAGATTTAACATCAGTCGAGAAACAGTTTCCAATATTTTTAAAACATGGCTATATGCATTGCATGAAATTTTATTTGAGCAGCTAATGAAGGATGTTCCTTCAAGAAATAAAAGTAAAATGTGTATGCCTGCCTCGTTTAGTTCCTTTACAAATTGTAGGATTATTATTGACTGCACGGAGATGAGTACCATTCGCCCAAGAAATATGGAAAAGCAACGTGTTACTTATAGTTCATATAAACATAGGAATACGTTAAAGGCTTTGGTAGGAGTTGCTCCGAATGGTGTTATAACTTTTGCCAGTAAATTATATCCGGGATCTACATCTGACAAGATAATTACAAGACACTGTGGAATCACAAAAAAATTGTCAGCAGGAGATTTAGTGCTTGCAGACAAAGGTTTTTTGATCTCTGATGTGCTACCAGAAGGTGTTTCGCTAAATGTGCCACCTTTTCTGACAACACATCAATTTACTTCGGAGCAGGCTATAAGGACGAGAACAATTGCCAAAGCACGGATTCATGTAGAGCAAGCCATTAACAGAATAAAGCTTTATACAATTTTGCAGTTGATACCAGCTACTTTGATTCCCCATGCATCTGTGGTTTTTCAGGTCTGTGCAGCACTGACTAATTTACATTTTCCCCTAATAAAGGAGGTTGAACATATGTACGATTATTAGTGATGGGGTACTTGGTACTCGAGTGCAAGAACCGATTCTTCGGCAGTACTCGAGTATTCGTAAAAGTACCTGCTCAATACACATATTGCATTGAATTGACATCGCTACCAAACTGACACATCAACGGCAATGCGAATCGAGTACGAAGTATATATATATATAGATATAATATATTTATGATAATTAAAAAGATTATTAGAATATATAGTTATATTATTATAGTTATATTATTCACAATGTAAACTGTAAGGTATTGATAACCATATAGCGCTATTATTAACCACATTACGTAAGATGTTCTGTATCCATTCTTAAATTTTAATAAAGAACGAAAATATTGTCAAAATGTTTTTTTATTCACAAGCTATATAGGTATAACAAATTAAATTACATAATAAATCGCATATGAAGTTAGTCACAGAAAGAAATATAAAAAACTTGGTTTAAAAAAAATAAATTATAATAATATAAAATGTACTGAATAAAAGCAAGAACAAAAGCAAAATTACTGATATTATATAATTATTTACTTAATAATTATAATACAATTATTTAATACTAAATATCCTCAAAAACATTTGAAATTATGTGGGGTAAATAATGATTTAAATAAAAGTTTTTTAATAATATGAAATTTTCTGATGACCAACTTTCGTCTTTGTATATGTCAAGTAGGAGATTTTCCCGTGGAGTCCAAATAAACAGATGGCAAAGTTTTCGATCCGTAATTGCTAAATTGCCTTGTATTTGGTGATAATATCCATGTTTATTATTTAGCATTATTTCTCCTCCAGTTAAATAAACAATGTAAGTGTGGTCCGTTTCTAATTCCTCGCTCAATAGTTTGTCTTTGTATTTATATGGACACTTTATTTCAACGATAGCATCATTTCCGACAAGACCATCCGGGCTGCCACCAAGAAAACCACAGGCATGAAGCCACAATCCTGTATGCACAACAGCTTGCTTCATTTCTGAACTAAATTCTTTAAGGGCCTGTTCTTCATGAATAATACCCCAATGCACAGCTTTTATATTCTCCAAATTATAATAACCTGTAAAAATAAAATAAAAATTATTATAAAAACACTCTCTTCTAAATCATACTTATTTAGTATTTGTATTTTTTTTATTCAATTGTAGCAAAGGCAAAAGTTACTTTCAGAATATATTTTTTTTTAATAATGTCGCATAAATATTTTACATACCAGTTAGTTGTTTATATAACGACAGTGGATACTTGTTTCTTTTAATGGCTGCCAAGACAATACCAAAATTACTGGCAGTCAGTCTATTCTTTCGCCATGTAAGCCAATTTTCATTTGTTGACTGGCCTACTGTATTAATACAGACACTCTGAATTTTTTCTTGAGACACCTTCGCTTTCTCCACAAAACATTTAGTTTTATCTTCGGCTGAGAAATACTCTTCACTAAATATAAAGGCTTCTATATCCAGGACCATATCTACATTAGCTGATGGCTCAGGACGTAAAAGCCACTGAAAACCAACATTCATGCCAAACTTATCGAGTTTGCTACGAAAATTAACAATTTCTTCCTGCGTCAGCTTGCCGTTCATGGAAACGTGACTTTTTCCAACATATAATTCATCAATAGTTTTGACATCTACTTCTTTGACTTTTTTTGCAGCCCACTTACACTCAATATCGGTTACCGATATGTTATGATGAGCATATATACAGAGAGCTGCTACATGGTGACACAAAAACTGTCCACGTGGACAAGTACATGAACGCTCTTTATTTCCCCATCTTTTAAAAAGTTTATCTACAATTTAAACGATTACTCTAACTATAACTGTTAATTAACTAATAATAATAAAATTACACACCTCAACATCGTAACAGTGGTCTTTCATACTGGCAAGTACTTTCCCTCTTAATAGAAGTAACTCCGGAACAAAATGGTAACTTTTTATATGATTAGATTCCACTGCATTTTCACCCCTCGCCAGTAGTCGTCTTTCGCTTGCATCGGAGAAGAAATTTGCAATCGCTGACAACTTAAGTACATGCTTAGTTTGAGCCATTGTGAGGACACAGTTGCAACTCTATAATTCCAGTATTCTTAATCTAAAAACACAAAGAAGTTTAAATTATGGCAGTGTCTGCTGCACGGACGTCCGCGTTATTAGGTTTGTTCTCACAGGATATTTCAAATCGGTTTGTAACAGTTTCCAAACTAACGTTAATGCGCATGTCAAAAATATTCCAATTTCTGATCGATTGCAAACAGTCTCTAAGAACAGCAAATTGTCGGTGGTGTTCGTTTCGGAATCAACCATCTCGATGTGCACAGAATTATTCAATGGTAGATTGGAGATTTTTATGTTCTCTGGTTCTGTCCGGCAGATAACCTCACTTTTTTTAATATTTCAATTCGACATTGGAACTCCACGAATTAAAGAAATGGACATTGTAAGCAGTGAAAGCGGTGAGTTCAAAATTTCTTCTTTTAAAATTCTTAGGTATAACGACACGGTGTATTCTGTCTTTTTACAAAACGAGTAAGTTTCTATATCAACACTGTTACAACATTTTGCTATGGAAATATACTCGTTTTGTAAAAAACAGACTTTACTTAACGTGTTATTTAGTACCAAACATGTATTAAAACCTCCCATAAAGCATAAAGCTGTAAATATACGTATTTTTCGTTTATTTCAGATCTTTCCGAGTTTCTTGTGTTACCATCGGCCTCAACTACAAATGAGGTACTGGTACTGGCTTCAGCAAATTCTGCTCCAGTTATTTGGTCCATAAATCAAACAAAAGTACTTTTGGACTTATATCAGAAATATAGACCAAAGGTTGGTAGCGGGGCAATAAAGAACCTGAAGAAGCTATGGGACATTTTAGCTCAGGAATTAAACAAATTACTTAAAACGAACATGAGTCCAAGTCATGTAGAAAACCGTTGGAGGGTTTTGGAGCGGGCTTATAAAAAATACGTGGATAACCAGAACAAAACCGGAGAAGGAAAAAAATATTTTGAATATGCTAAAGAAATGGACGAAATATTTAAAGGTAAAAAAAATGTGAAGCCTGTTGTGTTACTATCAAATGAATCCACTGAGAAGATGCCACAAGATGAAGTATCAGAAGAAAATGTAACATACCCAGAAACCCCAAAGGCTTCTACAAGTACTTTGCAAACTAGAAGTAACTTGAAACGTAAAAAGACTCCTGTAATCAATAGAAATTTAACTTTAAGTCACATGAGGCAGGATAGAAGAGAATACCAGGAAGCACGCTTGAAAATAGAAAGGGAAAAACTTGAAGTACAGCAGATAAAAAGGCTATGGAAGAAAGAAATATCTTGATTAAAGAAAGGAACGAATTTTTAAAAAACAAAAAATATTTATGAGTATGGTGCAACTGAACCGATGAATTCAAGAAATCGAATATAATAATATTTACCTACTTTTGTTTTTCTGCTGTTAATTTGGACGAATATATAATGTTATTTTTTGTGAGGGAAAATGTAAGGGGTCGTTATGTCGAATAAATGTTTTCTTACACCAACAAAGTTTATTATTTATTTTATTGCGAAACAATGGAAGAATAATATTCTACAGCTAATCTGAAACGTAATAGTAACAAAATATAGTAACAAGATAAAAGAATAGTCATAATTGAATTGAAAATATGTTAAAAATTAAAAAAGCACATTATTATAGCATCTAAGCAATGCCTACTTTTAGCTCGAATATACATATATCTAATTAGAAGTATCGTTGGTTTTTAAGTTAAAATAATAAATACATTACATGGTGTAATTCAGTAATAGGTGCAAATAATTAATTAGCATATTCGAATCTTGTCACAAAAACAAGAAGAAAGTTCACATGAAAACTAGTTGAAAATGACTCGTTTCCAAAATGAGTCTTAAAAGTTCATAGAAAATATAATCCGGTACATTAGAAACAAAACACTTTTGACCCTATGTTAAAATGATTTGACTTATTTTGATTTCAGGAATATGTGCATTAGTTCTTTGCATTCATTTCTGAATCACTGTATATAAAATGATTTATTTTTGTTATTATATTGTAACTATTGCATAAGGGTATTTACGATTTGATTCCTTTTTTCTACTGCATTTAGATCTTCCTGTATATTCTGGTCTAAATCATTGTAATCTACAATAGGAGCTTCTTCAGCAGGTTCTGCAACTTCCTCATTTATGTCTAACACAACACCATCTTGTAAGCCTAAATTGTGTAGAACGCAGCATGCTCGAATGAAGTTGACAATTGTTCTAATGTCCCTTAACTTCACATGGTATAATTGACGCCACTTTTGTTTCAACACACCATTACAGTGCTCAATTCTTATTCTGTTGCTAGAATGTTGCATATTATAATTAATTTGTTGTCGCGTTAAAAGTCCTCTATCAGGAAAAGGTGTTAACAGATATTTGGATAACGGATAAGCACTATCGCCCAGTAGGTGAAATTCTCCACATTTTTGTGCCAATGTCTCGCACAATGGAGATGTTCTGAAGACTCTGGCATCATGCACGGATCCTGGATATCCTGTAAACAAATCCCTAATCTGAAGATTATTGTCACACACCAACTGAACCTGAAAAGAAATAATCATATAGAATACATACATTAGCCTATAGTATGTTTTTTAAAGCAACGAAGTTATTAAATAGGTACAGCTTTTTATCACTGATTACGTTGGCTTAATTGAGGTCCCTCATCGGGAACTTTTATTGTCTTCCTGATATATTAAACTTACTGATTTATTAGATAAACATATAAATTCCTGAGTTTAACCTACCTGAATTGAGTAGAACCCCTTCCTATTAATATAGGAGTCGGGATCCTCCTGGGGTTTATCTATTTTAATATGAGTTCCATCAATTAACCCAATAATGCCTGGGAATCCATTCTTAAATCGAAAATATTGTTCTATTTCTAATTTCTCTTCATTGTTTGGCCATCTAATAACCTCGGGGGCAAGATTACTTAAAAAATATGTCATTCTTTTTATGACTTTGTGTAGAACACTAATGGTGATATTAAATCTATCTGCGACATCCCTAAAACTTGCTGTCTGGTGTCCTGCATGCCATAAAAAGATGTAAGTATACTGTAAAGGGGTTATTTTCCCATATGGCCCTGCCTGCTGTTTATAGTATTCAGAATCTGCAAATCGTTGAGATATGTTATTTGCCACTTCACGACTGACTCTAAAATGATCCATAAACTCTATTCTGTTAAACTGGAGAACAGTATCATCAGTGTAGTTTTCATTTTTGGGTCTCACACGTTCCTCAAGTAAATCTTCTAAGTCTGTATCCGTGCCCGAATCGGAAAAGTCTGATACTTCAGATTCCTCACCAGAAGATTCAACATCGCTCATGTTGTTGGTTATTTGTATAAAAAGTAAAAAGCAAACTTTAAAAACACACTGTCAGGTCACAGAACGCCCATTAATAGATTATGAGGTCAGAAAGTTAGGTTAGATGTATTCTGTGATTAAAGTTTACACCCACTTTTCATAATACGCATGCTCCGGACGCTCTACTTGAAAAAGATCCGAAAACTGGTCTGACTATCAGGTGATAATCAGAAATTTCTGTACGAACAGCGTACTTTTAATTTGAAACCTGTAGGAAATTGCTGTACGAACGCGGTTTGCCCTATTGCGCATGATTATTTGCTAGAAACTTGTTTCTTACAGCTGTGAGAACAAACCTATTAAAATTTCATTCATGCACGGATGATCATGCGCACTTCACACCTTTACATTTTACGCCCGCGTCATTTAAATTGCCGTAGACCGTGCTTTAACTTTTTGTTGCTGCACTGACGTCTGATATATAAAGTTATAAGCTATATAATGCACGGATCAGTGCCAAACAGAGACAGCCTTCTGATCGGCGATCGTCAGGTGGGAAAATAAATTAATCAAATGATTGCAAGTAATGTTTCAAATGTCTTTGTATAAATGAGTTTTCTGTAAGAAACTATTTTTCTAAACTAACAACAAATTAAAGTTCACATCTTATTTAAGTTTTACCTACGTTTATTTTCATACGGCGGAGATTCGAGCATATAAGGATGAAATTTTAATAGCGAGCAGTAATGAACTGAAATCTTATATTATTATTTAGTGACACCACCTCAATAACATTTTTGTTTTTAATTTTATTTTTTTTTTCTATAAAACTCGCTACGCTTTATTAAATAGTATTTACTAAGTAAGTACTATATACTTTTATGTTTTCATATAAGAATGTCTAATTTTCTTTTATTTTTTGCATATATTTTTAATTGTAGTAGGCTGGTTTTTGCAAAGGCTAAAATGTAGCTTTTAACATGCTTAACGTACCTATAAATATAACTAGGTACTTAGTAGTATTTCAAATATACTATTATATATAAAAATGATTATAAATAAAACACAATCCATAGGCATAATTAATAATTATATTATGTAAGTACTTATAATGGATATAAAGATATGCAAAAGTTGGCTGAGCAGCACTAAAATATTGACTTTCAATTTTTTAGACACAATGTTAAAGAAAACATTTATTACAAAAATAATGTTTAGTTCCATTGAAAGTATTTTCACCTCCAATGGGTACATGTGATGTATGTAGCCAATGAAGACAAGAATCGCATCGAATACTTGGCTGGGTCGTGGAAATTTCTTCACTGCATTCTGGACAATCCCACTTTGAAATTTTAGTCAATTTGCGCTTAATTTCTTTAATATAACGCCATATTTCAGGTGTAAAATAACTTCTGATTATGCTTATATTAACCTCTAAAAGTCTAATATCAATTTCATCGAGAGGCTTGATATTATCTAGGCTATTTATTAATTTTTTTAAGATTTTGGAATCTTTTAGTATCCAGGACAATATTATATTCTTTTTTTCCGATTTTTGCTTTTTATCAAATAGCATGTGCTTTGAAGTTTTCTTTTTTAAACCTATTACTGTTTTATCACAACCCTTAGGTCGACCACGAGTTTTTACAGGAAATACTTTAATATTCGAAAGGTTAACTGTATCTATTATATTATGATTAACTATAACATCCTCATTTTCAATTACATGATTATCAATCATTATGATTCTATCATTATTTACTATTTCATTCATGATAACATCTTCAGTGTAGTCCAGATTCTCATCGATTTGATTTAAACTTTCAACGATTTCCGTACCACCTTCTAATACTGTACCTTTGTCTAATATTGTATCATCTTCTAAGGCACCATTTGCTGATATATTTGGAGCATATACGAGACTGTAATTACTACCAATATCTAAGTCTTGTTGATTTTCTGTGGTAGGAGATACTTCAGGAATATCCATTTGAGGTAACCGGTTCCATATTGCTATTAATAGTATCTATATTTGGTTCATTATCTACAATGTTAATACCAAACATGTTTTTCTGAAAATTCAATATAATATTATCAAATAAAGAGCAAATATTTGTAAAGTCATTGCTCTGAGCTTCTGCTCCAAGTGAGGCCATTAGTTTGCATTTTACAAAAAGAATGCGAAATTTTTCTTGTTGGCTTAAAATTTTCTTTTGTTTGTCTGGAATTAAACTCACTAAATTTTCACCTAGGTTATCACCAGTCTCATTCGGGGTACCTTCATTTGTAAAAAGATTACTATTTTTTAATACATAATCAAGTTTCCATCGGTCAGCCACAATTTCCGAGTCATATGGATCCATGTTTAAATGATGCCGCACAGCAAATATATGCTTACATGGTAAGTGAATGGAAACATAAAAGTAGCAGTTACAACAATCAGTTCTTGTTTTATATTTCACAATATTGTCCACATTGTTAGATTTTGGTTTAGAATAACAATGAAATACACCACCCTCTTCGAATATATTCATGGATGTATAATTAAACTGATTACACATTTTGTCAAATGCATAAGGTGAAAGTAACTTTTTGTACTTAATTTGTAAATCTGTATATGCGATTCCAGTGTACCTTCTATTAAGATAATCGGCTAGTCTGAAATTTTGTTCTTCCTTTAAAAAGTTTAAAATAGTAAATAATTTATTTAGAAATTCTTCTAAGGAACTATTTTTCGAGATCACTTTCTTTAGTTTGCTATTTATACATTCCAATCTGTTGTTTGTCGTGTTTAAAAAGTTACTTGTTATGTGTGAAAGGTAAGGACACCACTGATCTTTAATGCCTAACCAATTTTCATCAATATATTTAAATACTCGATCTGAAATCAAATTCTTCATATCCTTTGTCAATTTTTTAAACTCTGTCTCTGTTCTACTGTACACTATTTTTTGTAGGAAATCCAAAATAATATTCTTTTCTGAAGATGTTATATTATACTTGTCACATGTTATTTCGGTGCTGAATATTTTTAATACATGAAAAATACATAACTGCAAGGTGACACCAGGAAAAGATTTTAATATAGCATCACGTTCTACTAAGTCTTTGTCTGTCATGACAGTTTTAATTTTAGTCCACGAAGGATTTTCTGACTTGAAATTTTCAAAAAACCATTCAAGGCTGTCAGAATCCTCTTGAACTAAAATGCCTACACAGATAACTATGCTCTCTCCATTACCATCTTCGTTTAAGATAAGGTAGACAGGCGCTCTTATATTCAAGAGCTTATATGTGGCGTCAAGACATAAAAACTCTGGATATGCTTCAAATGACTTCTGCATTGCTTTTGTGCAAAACATCATACCTCTGAACATATCATTCCTATCTATTAATAAATGACAATTCGCCCCTAAAAATAAGAAAAATGGCATTAGAATGGCCACAATATTGTCATCCCAAAGCGATGAAATTGTACAATGAAAACCAAGATACCTACCAAATTTTTCTTGGACTTTCTCACATGCAGTTCTTATATCATTTTTATAGGTAGATTTTTCTTGACTTTGAAGGTTTGTTAGATCTTTCAGTGTAATATTTTTGTTCAATTTATTTTCCAGTTCTTCTTTTAACAAATGTTTATTAACTTTGAGATGTAATAATTTCTTGGTATCTTCTTTTATCAGCGCAGGCAGTTGCCTTTGTTGAGGTAATTGTTTATACAAATACTGTAAATAATATAATATATAAACGGTTTGAAAATACATTAAATTTTCACACATTTTTTCAGTAGGAAGTTACCAAAGTATAAGAGATCAAATCACATAAAGGTACTTACCTCATCAACTACGTGATTATGTACATTTTCTACTTTGATTACTACAAATTTATTTCCGCAGTCTGATATTCTGATACTTATTTGTGCCTTACAAATATCTTCCTTTCTCAATGTTCTATAAGAAACATAGGATGATTTTTTATAATTTTTGTTCATGAAAACAAATTCAAACTTACCGAGATTTACGTATTCCTTTGCCTCTGCTTTTAAACACCCGTCCTCCAAAAACACAAGCCCAAGTGACATGGTAGTATATTAATGCTGGATTTAGGTATCTTTTTGCGGTTTTAGCCACTGAACCTACTGTTTTAGCTTCTTTCTTATAAAACTGTACATAGTTTTTCTTAGAATTTTCTACAATTTTTGTCTCTATTTCATTGAAAGAAGTGAAAGTGTCACCCTTATTAATGTTCAGGAATACTTCAGACATTCTCTTATAACATAATTTTAATACTTTTCTCAAAAATACCACAACACTTTAATTTTAATAGAAAATAATAAATAATCCAAATAACACGTCAATCGACAATGATGCAACGGGCTGTCAAAGAAAAGCGTAAAAAAGCGTAAATGTAAACATGTTAAGCACATGTTAAGTGCGCATGATCATCCGTGCAAGAATGGAATTTTAATAACGCGGACGTCCGTGCAGCAGACACTGCCTTAAATTATTATAGGCAACTAGGAAAATAACCTAACTTTGCTTTATATTCAAGTATCTTTATTAACATACAATTAAATGCTTTGTTTAATTAATATACAATACTATAAGTTGTAAACTAACTTACATCAAAAAATAATGCCACTATGAATTAAAAAACCACTTCTAAAAACTCACTCAAATAAAATAACACGTTAATACCATACAAAAGTCGCTTTGTTTGACAAGCGTCTGGAGACAGACTTTGAGCAACCCAACGAACTTTTCCGAGTACTGCCGAATTATCCCGCCTGAATCGCCTGATTCTTTTAACGGTTTTCTATAGGTTTGTTCGTACAGCCAGTTTGGGAACCGTTGGAGACAGTTTGCAAACTGTTTCCACTGCGCATGATCTACCTTTGACCGTGTGCAAATTGTTTGATGCTTGTAAACTGTCCGAACGTGTAAAAAGAGTTTGTGGATTTCTCCATTGTCATCTGTCATCTATCAAGCGTCAATTCACAACACAAACGTCAAGTACAAAATAGGTTATATTTTGTGGGTTATGTTTACATGTTTAATAACATCCAGTAAGAGTAAGATAGATAACATTACAATACATGTTTGTTGAAGACGTCCACAGCGATCTCGATTAATCACGATAATCATATATTTATCATCTTACACCACGTACCCACCCACTATTTACATTCAGTTACAATTTATTAAAAGTGAGTATATCGATAAAATACATGTGAAATATTCATAATTACTGTCTGATTACAATTTACCTCCTTGTCCAGATGGCTGCTGAAAGTAGCACAAGCGGCAGTAGTAGCTCTGATGATTTTGAACAATATCTGGAATATTCAAGCGACGAGGATGTGTTTGATATTGTGGAAGATAGGACTCGGCCGAAAAATTTAAATTACTTTGAAGAGACTATCCCTACATACAACGACGAAGAATTTATGGAACATTTCCGAGTGAGTCGTAGAGTTGCAGATAGTATTTCAGGAAGATTTCAGGACTCTGAATATTTCCACTATCAATCTGGGAAATTTGGCAAACTGAGTGCTTCACAACAAATATTAATTTTCTTATGGTTTGCTGGCCATCAAACTGCATCATATAGAGATGTGGCCGATAGATTTAATATATCTATAAGTACGTTGCACGTGATAGTAAGGAAAGTTACTTATTTTTTAAGTAATATCTCGCATGAAATAATACAGTGGCCCTCAGATGATGAGAAAGTACAAATTGAAAGAAGTTTTAGCGATAACAACTTTCCTGGTGTTGTTGGTGTTATTGATGGGACCCACATTAGAATAGACAGCCCAAGAGATGACCCCGATTCCTATTTCAATAGGAAGAACTACTTTTCTATTCAGGTACATATCAACTTTATTTCTTATTTTTCCCAATGTGATATTTTTAATTGAATTGTAGGTGCAAATTGTGTGTGATGACAATCGAAAAATACGAGATGTATTTATGGGCTTCCCAGGCTCCGTTCATGATAGCAGAGTTTTTCGTGCTTCACCCTTGGCTGCCGATCTCAATGAAAAATGTGGACAATTTTATATTCTAGGGGATAGTGGATACCCATGCTTAGCCCATTTGCTAACTCCTTTTAAAGACAGAGGTCATCTAACCAGAAGACAAAGCAACTATAATGTGAAACTGGCTAAAAATAGGTACATTATAGAACATTGTAACGGGCTACTTAAGGGAAAATTTCGACAGCTCTTCCATCTAAAGCTTAGAAATATTGTGCATTTCATCAGGGCTTGTTGTGTTCTACACAATTTAGCACTTGAAGACGATTTTCCTGATGAAGAAATTCAAATTGACAATGATGAAGATGATATAAATCTCGAGGATCCTGGTGATGACGATGCTGCAAGAGATGATGGAAATGGAATTGAAGTGCGAAATCGTGTTGTAAATATTTTAAGATTGTAAAAATGTAGTTGTATTTTTTTATCAATAGTATACATTTAGTTAACTATTGTAATTTATATTAATATACTTATATAAATTTTTTTTTGTTAATAATCCACTTTAAACCAAAGTTGAATGATATTTTTTTGTTATTATACGAGTTAACGCTCATAATTACGTGTTTTATTAGTCCTTTTGCAGGTCCTACCTACCAGCTCAGACAATATTAATTTGACATATATTGTATAAAAAAATAAACCCTAGGTAATAACGAAAAATTTAATTAAGAAAGGTAACAAAACGTATAAAAAATATAACTAAAATTAAATAAAATATTTATTTTAGTATATTATTACAATACATAGTTAGTATAGCTATTACTACTAACGTATGAATTGAACTAACTAAAGTATGAATCACATATCGGCAGGAAATGGGATTTACAACACTAATACAAAAAAAAATAAATATAAAAATGGTAACAAAAGATTTCCTTTAATTTTAAATACATAGATATTAAATATACTAAATATAAAGTATAATATAAATATACTTTTTATAAAAGTATGGTTCACATATCGGCAGGAAATGGGAATACAACACCCTGGTCTAAATATTTTTGAAGGAGTTCATTTCTCTCCGTCAACAGCTTATTTCCTTGCTCGATTGCTTCCACTCGTCGCCTTTTCATTTCCGTGTTGTCAGCAAATTTCTGCCTCTCAAATATTAAACGTTCTTCATGAATACGTCTCATACCTTCGTAGTGTATTTTTTTATCTATTCTTAATAGGTCGAGGGTACAATTCCTAGTTGGTGCCTTATATCTCCTTCTGCGAGGAGTTTTAGATGATGCAGCATTAGGAGTCTCTTCCTCAGCTGGTGCCATTATTTGTTGTTGAGGGCTCATCAATTCTTCATCAACATTAAGCACAGGCTCTAAATCACTTGACTTATTGCTTTTCTTCACTGATTTATCTTTGTCTATACTATTTGTAGACAACAATAGTTCAGGGTGCATATTTTTTTTTTTACCAAAAATAGCGTTCATTTCTACTTCATATTCAAACTCTCTTCGCCCTCGACCTGTTTTATTACTGTTATCCACAAATTTTTTATAGTTCCTTTCAACCACCCGCCATCTATTTTCACAATGTCCGGATGTGAAATTAGTATTGTGTACCTTATTCACTTCTGTTGCAAGCAGCTCCCAAAGCTTCTTGAAACTTTTCATTTGTAGCGAACCAACTTTACTTCGGTGTTGTTTATAACCATCTAAAAGCGATAAAGTGGTATTTTGGGTCCAAACTTTTACTTCATTCAATGGACTGGCAGTTGCAGTTGAGGTAGCAGGAGCAGGTGCATTGTGAATTATGATGTATTCTTGTAAACCTAAATGTAAGCAGAAAGAAACATGGATAAATTAAAATGCAACATTCTAACATTTTTACTAATAGTTTACCTTCAATTTCCATTGTACCCAAGTCACCGTGTCCCTCTACTTATTTACTTATAGACATAGATAAGTACAAGGATTTTTTAAAAAATCCTTGAGATAAGTAAGGGTTATAGACCACAGACCATACGTTATAGACCACGGTTGTCGGTTATAGCACGTTATAGGTTATGGTTATAGAGAGCTCAGAGCAGCTGCTGGAGAGGAGAAAGGTGAACTTGTGGTAGAAGTCCGTAATAGGCATGCGCAACATTCACAATTTGCTCGTAATTCGTGAACAATCCGCGAACTGATTTGACTGTCCGCAAACGGTTTGAAACGGGTTGGAAAAACTGACCGAACAGGAAATCCAACCGGTTGGAGTTTGAGATTGGTCTGTCCGAACGCCAAAAGTCTAGTGCGCAATCTCCTGACGGTTTGTAACTGTCGCAAATTGCTGTACGAACAAACCCTATGGTTCAAATAATGAAATGCGAAGTAGAGGTTACGTACGAACTTGTTTTGGTTACTGAAAAATAAAAGTGCTTCATATAAAATAGATTTTTTTCTGCCAAATGAATGGTGTATTAACAGTGTATTTAAGATTGAAGTTGGTTGTATTTATAATATTTATATTTATTTATTTTGGTACATATAACAATACTGAACATAAGATGACTTCGTCACAAGGTAATGGTTATTATAATAATTTTGAATATTTATTATGTTTATATATTTTTCTATTTTAGAACAAAGTGGCAAAGTGATGTCTGAAGTAATTATATATGAATGTGATGACTGCGATGGTTATTTTTTAAATCAAACTTCTCTTTTATCCCACAAAAAATGGAAGCATGAATCCCCAGAGAATAATATTTGTAAAATGTGTGACAAAAAGTTTACTAGGAACTTTAATTTAAAGAGGCATGAAATCACTTGCAAGGGACAGAATATTGGGAACGTCAAATGTTTTCTATGTGATTTTCAGGGTGCAAGTAGGATAGTAGTTTTAGAACATTATAAAACTTTCCATCATAAAGTTTTTGTTGAAAATCATATAGAATTCAGTACGTTTGAGGAATTTAAAATATGGAACGAAACGTTTAAAACTAAAACCAGGTCAAATTTTATAAAAACATCTGGTTCTAAACGATCAAGTAGTGGGCTAGAATCTTTTAAATATTTTTGTCATAGGGATGGATATTTTTATTCGAAGAGTAAAGGCATAAGGAATATGAAAATGTTAGGGTCTAATAAAATCAACTCTTATTGTCTGGCTGAAATCAATGTCTCGACAAATGGCACAAATATAAAAGTGAAATATATTGCCATCCATATCGGACATGAAAATGATCTAGGTCGTTTGACTCTCACTGAATCTGAAAAGGCCATTATTACTCAGAAACTTGCATTAAAAATTCCCTTTCTTCAAATTTTAGATGATATCCGTGAGTCTGTTACTAATAATGAACTTAACAGAGTTCATCTTTTGACTCGTAAAGACCTCTGGAATATTGTTGATTCGTTTAATTTAAATCATGAGGCAGTGTTGCATAAAAATGATTGTTTAAGTGTAGATGCGTGGGTAAGACATATGCAGTCGACATCAAATTTAGTGATGTGTTACAAACCTCAAGGTACTCTTTCAGAAAATGTTCCTCAACTTAAAACTGAAGACTTTTTTCTTGTACTTATGAATGATGCGCAATTAGAGATACTTAAAAAATTTGGTGTTGACTGTATATGTATCGATGGTACACACGGCTTGAATGCATATGATTTTCAGTTATATACCTTGATGGTTTTAGATGATATAAGGCAAGGCTTTCCATGTTGTTTTTTATTTTCCAACAGAGGTGATACTGTGGCAATGGAAATATTTTTTAAAACAATCAAGGGGTGTTTACAAGAATCTATTACGCCACAAACGTTTATGTCCGATATTGATGAAACCTTTTATAACGCTTGGTGTGCTGTCTTTGGACCAGTAAAGTATCGTTTATTTTGCAGCTGGCATGTAGATCGTGTTTGACGCCAAAATTTAACAAAAATAAAGAATAAAGAAAAACAAATTCTCACCTATAAAAAATTGAAGGTAGTAATGTTTGAAACAGACTTACAAACATTTAATGTAACGATAAATAATTTATTTGCTGATTTAAATGGTGATCCCGAGACTAAAGAATTTTGTAGGTATTTTGAGATATATATTAACTCCTCTGACACCTGGGCATATTGTTTTCGTAAACAGTGTGGAATTAATACAAACATGAATTTAGAGAACATGCATAGAATTCTTAAATACATTTATTTCGATGGTAAAAAAGTAAAACGAATGGACAAAGCCATATTTTTGTTAATGCGGTTCATAAGAGATAAACTATTTAATAGATTAGTTACATTACATAAGGGGAAAATATGTAATAAATTGGCAGATTTAAGAAAAAAACATAAAAAGGCATTAGAATTGATGACAAATATTGTCATTCAAGTAGAAAATTATTGGAATGTTAGCTCCTCCAGTAATAAAGATATTTATAAAGTGGAAAAGTATATTGATAATTGCACTTGTGATTTACGTTGCACTGCTTGTGACAGCTGCATTCATAATTTTGCATGTAGTTGTGTCGATTTTTCTATAAAATGGAATATGTGCAAGCATATTCATCAAGTATGTATGTTTTTAAAAGAACCTGGTGATATACAAAGAACTAATGATATAAATAGCAGTGTGCAAAACAACCTTGCTTTGCCTTGTGCAAAACAATTACTTACTTCTGAACTTAATTTACCGTCCAACTCGGAAGAAAATGCTATCGTTAGTCAAATAAGTAACAATTCTACTAGCTTTGAGAAAAAAAATAGTATATTAGAGAGTTTTTTGAAAATGTTTAATAATATTGAAAATGAAGAACAATTGCAAGCAGTTGCCAAACAAATTGCCCCTCTCAATAGTGTTGTTACTGCACTTTCAAATAAAGAAAATATTTCTCTACCATCTGTATCAAATGAACCGTCGAATAAAAATATCCAACCTCAAAGATTTACGTCTACAAAGAAAAAGTCTAAACGTAATAGAGATAAAGTGATTAAAAATTCTAACAATAGTGAAATACGAAATATTTCTTTGGAAATGGTATCATTTCAAAAATAACCACATAATATAATGCCATTTATTTTTCCCGTTTTTTAACATTTATTTTAATAGTATAGCTAATAGGTATCACTATCCACCAAAGCCATGACACCATCAGAATCATCGGAAGTAGTTAAGTATCTTGTAATTATTCAATATAATGCTGTATTTTATGGGTTTTCTTGTTGGTTCTTTCCCATATATTTTATTTGCACCGAACCAACTTTCAATTTGAATTAGAGATGTTGTTGAGGAACAATGTCTATGGTTTCTCAACAGCTTTGTCAGGTTACTTATGTTCTGTGAGTTCTGTGGTTAGTGGTTAGTAATAGGTTAGTTAGTAGTGAATAGCTATGTTCGCGGTAGAAATCCTGAGCACATCCGGAATTAATACTGAATGTATCCCGAACATTTCAAATGCGCATGTCATATTCGGAATCACCTCTAGATTTTTGAAAATCCGCGAACGATTTATGAACGTGTTCCCTGTTCAGTTTTCTTTGTGTTCTGTGTGATTCCATAGAGTTTACGTTTGTAGTAGTTTCCTCTCATCTGTGGTGATTTTATTTGAATCATAGATAAGCCATTTGAATCAAAAGACGTTGGACGAAATATAACTATTTAAAATAAAAGTTTAGTTTCATTTTATATTTATACTAGGAATAGTCATGGCTGAAGAAGGTAAGTTGTTTAATAAGTTTTAATTTGCTGGTAAACCTAAAGGATGTACCTATTTTTAGCTTTAAGGGAATTTTTCATTATTCCTAGTACCAGCACTATGGAGGTAGTTGAAGGAGTAGAGCAATTTAAATGGAGCCATGGTAATACTGTGTTGCTTTTAGATTTATATAAGCATTACCGAAAACAAGTCGGTTCCTTAAGACTTAAAAATTTGAAAAAAATGTTCGAACAAATAGCGGCTGATATGCAACATCAAAGGAAACAACTAATAACTCCAGCAAATTGCGAAAATCGCTGGAAGCATTTGGAAAGAATGTACAAAAAATATATTGAAAATAATAATAAAACGGGTCGAGGAAGAAAGGATTTTGAGTATGCTGCAGAAATGGACGATATATTAGGCTCATAAAAATCTGTGCATCCAGTACTCCT
Source organism: Tetropium fuscum (assembly GCA_964058915.1). Taxonomy (NCBI): domain Eukaryota; kingdom Metazoa; phylum Arthropoda; class Insecta; order Coleoptera; family Cerambycidae; genus Tetropium; species Tetropium fuscum. Next base: position 202,706 of record CAXKVY010000140.1, read on the forward strand.
TCTTTCGTCAGAGGCAGTTGTGCCAATGACCGAAATTACTGACCAAGAGAACATACCAAGCATTGAAGAACAAACTACGCAACCTGTCACTGAAAAAGAAAGCCTTCCAAAACTAAAGAAAGTGTCAACATATAGAAACAAAAAGTTAAAATCAACCATGCTCGGAGATATTAGAAATGACAGGAGGGAGTACTATAGACAAAGATTAGAAATAGAAGAGAAAAAATTACAAGAAAAAGTTAGGAAAAATGATATTTTGCAGGAAAGAAATGACATTCTAAAGCTATCTATAGAGCAAGGCACATATACGTACGTTCCTGTAGATTAAGAATATTTTTCTTTTTAGTTACTTGCCTATTTCCTACTTAAATTGTGATATTATGTTCCTAATGGCCGAGTGCATCGTATGTGTTAATCCTGGATTATGTTTAAGTCTGTTTTATTTTGACATATTTGCATGTAAATGCGTCAAAATAAGGCAGGCATAAACGTAATCCAGGATTAACATGTACGGTGCACTCGGCCATAACTAGTGTAGAATACGTTTTTTGTTATTTAAAGTTTAGTTATTTATTTATTTCTATTAATAAATTAATATTTTATTTTTTGTTGTAAATAGAATAAAGAAATTTAACTTGGTTTACCTATTTCCTACTTAATTTGTGATTATATATGTTCCTAACTAGTGTAGAATACATTTTTTATTTAAAGTTAAGTTATTTATTTATTTCTATTAATAAAGAAATTAATATTTTATTTTTTGTTATAAATGGAATAAAGACATTTAATTTGGTATTGATTTTATTTTTGAATTATAAAAAATAACCCCCAAATATTCCTTATATAAAATAAATAAATACTAAGAACAAAATGGTTTCGAAATGAAAAAACAAATTATATATCGAAACGCAAAGAATTCATAATTTCGTTCCTTCTTTCGATTCCAGTTCTATCATCCTGTTCATAATCGTCTTCTTCCATGACAGCATTGACTGGGTCTGGGGGAGGAATATCATCGGCCTCAATAAACTCTTCATGCAAAGATAAGTTGTGCAAGACAGCACATGCCCTAATAAAATGAACCAAATATCGAATATTTTTTATTTTGATATGGTATAATTGCCTAAATTTTTGTTTCATTAAACCAAAACAATGTTCTATTGCATATCTGTTTTTGGATAATAAATAATTATAATTCATTTGACGTCGAGTCAATTGTCCCCTATCTCTGAAAGGAGTTAAAAGATGCCTTTGGCATGGATATCCGCTGTCACCCAAAATGAAAAAGTTCCCACATTTTTCTTCTAATACTTGACATAAAGGAGAAGTTCTAAATACCCTACTGTCATGTACCGAACCAGGGTAACCTACAAATATGTCCCTTATTCGTTTTGAGTGGTCATATACAACTTGAGCCTTAAAGATAGAACAAGGAACAATTAGTGTATAAAATTGTGTCTTAAAAATACCAACCTGGATAGAATAATAGTGCTTCCGATTTAGATACGAGTCTGGATCTTCAGCTGGCTTATCAATCCTGACGTGAGTACCATCTATAATGCCTATAGTACCAGGAAAGCCCTTTTGTCTGAAAAAATCTTCAATTTCTATTTTTTCATCATCTGTTGGCCACTTAATGACTTCCGGTGACAAATTACTTAAAAAATGTATCACCCTTCTCAAAATTTTAAATAGAGAACTTTTACTTATATCAAATCTATCTGCCACTTCCCTAAATGAAGTGGCTTCATTGGCAGAATACCATAAAAACACAGTAATGTATTTTAGGGCGCTAATTTCAGAGTCTCCCTCCTGGTGGTGGAAATATTCAGACAGTTCAAATCGCTCGGCTAACTGCTGCGTAATAGCTCTGCTTACTCTAAAATGTTGTATATATTGCTCTTCGTCAAACTCAGGTACAACTTCTTCGAAATATTTTGAAGTTTTAGGTACTTTTAATACTCTGATCACCTCCTCTAAATCGTCATCAAAATGATCAGACATTTTATACCTTCAACAAACATGTACGTAATTGAGAATGTATTTATCAATGTTCAAGTACCTCCAAACCTACCATGTTAACGTGTGAAATAGAAAAGGAACTAACTGAAGAAAATTATGTACCAGTACCTACACAAAACGTTGTTAGGGCTTTCGGTAAATAAATAAATAAAATCATATAACCTCACATTCATTTCTTTGTTTATGTCACATTCCTGACATTCCTCACGTTACAGATCACAAACAGAACCCAGTCACAGAATTAACAACACCAGAAACGCGACTCCTGTCGGCACCTTTCATGTTTTTGGGTCAATTTCTGGTGACCTTCGGCCATGTTTTTGGTATTCCCCGAAGCGGCAAATTTAAACATACTGAAAAAGACGTTCCAACGGAAAAGTGACGGTACATTTAAAAACAACAATAAGACTAGGAAAGAACACAAGATAAAATTTATTATTTGTTTATTGTAAATTATAAACTGTCTATACAGCTGTTTTTACATAATCATATGGAAATTAGGGGTCAGCTCAGTTGTAATAAAAAGTAAATAAGTGTTGATATTTATGTTTTTATATATATACTTATTTATATGTAATCGGCAGTGGATATTTAGATAATCAGAAACATAATATATGAGAAAAATACCTATTATGTATATCTATGTAGAAAAAGACTTATGTAGTAAAATCTTAGATAGTTTTATGTTTCAAGCTATATTATTGTATTTCTACTTTTAGTATTAGGAGTACAACATATCAACAAATAGATAATAACATAATAATAATAATAATAGGGATACATAACTAAACGGAGTAATGATAGATTCATGCAATTGGTCTTAAATCGTAACAAAGCGCGACTCTTTTTGGCATCTTTGATGTTTTTGGGTCAATTTCTCGTGACTTTCAGCCAGGTTTTTGGCAGTACCCGAGGCGACAAATTTAAACATAATGAAAAGGCGCTCTAATAGAAAAGTGATGATACATTTAACAGGTTAAGCACCAAGGCGGACACCGGTGTCCATTATGAATTTTACCACCCGGGCAGACCCCAGTGACTGATTATCGATTTTTGACTTGGCGCCTAGGCCAAGCAGACATGTTTTTATTGACTTATTGAATGCTACGTTACGTGCCTGCTGTAGCCCTGCATTACTAATTCCCGGTGTTGGGTTCTTGTTTTGAGTGTTGCACGTGTGCCAATGACCCGAGGAGGAATTATCGACAAAATGGATTGGCACTTAACCTTTTACAAACAACAACACTAGGAAAAAACACCATATAAAATTTTCATTAGTTTATTATAAATTATATATACAGCTGTTTTTACATGATCATAATAGGCTCTAGAACAAACTGTAAAAAAGACAAAATATGTACAAGTAATTGGTAGACAAAATTTACATATATTATTTATAAATGAGATACAATAATAATCTTTCTAGAAGGTTTGTCTTTCCCAGCACTTATAAAGTTTCTATTAGCGAACTTAAGGGCATAAAAAAGTCTTAACCTAATAAATAACTTAATTAAATACGTAAGAGGAAAATGCGAACAGTTACGGGTAAATGTACAAGAAACAGTCATCATCAGTACAAAATATTTCTTTAAAATGTGCTCCTTCACAGAAAACTCTTCAAATTTACTAACAAATATAGTTTCTAACTGATAAATGTAGTATAAAAACTGTTCGTTCGGTACAGAAAGTGACCCGTATGTAGACGCTGAATCAGAAAAGTTTTTAAAATATGTATATAATGTGTTGCTGTGTAACTCTTCAGATGCATTTCTTAATTCTTCACATATATCACAACTATGCACTGTTAAATATTTTCTTATTAAGTAACCACAAACATATACAAATGCATTCTGTTCTGGCAATGTCTGTGTTCTATAATCACAATCAGGTAATTCAGGTAACTGTATTTGATTTGCTTCGGTCACTACGGCTGCTTCCTCCACATTGTATTGCAAATCTTTCAATTGTGTTAGAATTTGTGAAAAATCATCACTGCAATTAGCAGCATCGCTATGCAAATAATGCTGAGAGAAAAGCTTTTTAAAAGCCCTCTCAAATTGTATTGGAGTCGGGTTAATACAGTTTCCACTTTGTTGACGAATTCCACCAAAAAAATTTTCAAGACAATCTTGATTTACTCTTCGCGTCATAAGAAATTTGAAGTTACCTGCTACCTGCAACCGATCCCATAGCTTTTCAATTGCTGTGATTGTTGTCAGCCACCCAGTTAAAAATTTAACTTTCGATGTGACATCTTGGCCGTTCTTGTTGACAACTGACACTCCACTGATAAAATTTTTCATATTTTGTAGAAAATCCCTTTGTTGTTGATTACCAGTGAAGACGGCTTGATATATGGTATATGCACCTCCACCTGAGGAGTTTAACATATCAAAAAGGTTGTTGAAGTTCTCTATTACTTCTACGGTGGACATAGCCTCAGCTGGTAGTACACCCAGTGCAACATACGTGTTCAAACCACTAGAAACAGTGTGGCTTAATATCTGCGTGGCTAGCTTCACTTTCATTTTTTGAAAATTGTTTGGACTAAGATGAATATCGGTCAGTTTTGGGGCTAATCGATTAATTTGCTGTTTATCTTTTTCATAAAACTGGCAAATATAACTCCACCTTGTCGTCTTCCCTTGAAAATGAAATTGGTGCCTTAGTAAATTATTTCGAGTGGCCTTTAATAGATGGGGTGTATCAAAAATAAATAGTAACGTTTGATTATCTATTACAAATTCTGGATTTTCAGGTGTGATGCCTAAAAGATCTTTCAACTGAATGAAATTCGATCCCATATCACTCAGCACAGCATGTATTTGTAGTCCCACTTGTGTCAGCTTCACAACGGCTTCTTCTAACATATCTTTTAAAAGTCTTGCCGGAAATGAGGAATATACAAAGAAATATGCAATTGGTTGCTTCCAGTTGTTATATAGTCCTCTAGCCATTAAGACAGTAGCATTACATGCTGGCCTAAATTCTTTTATATCACTGTTGACTTGACATAAACCAATAATTTCGTCTCTGCTTATATTGTAAAATAGACTTGATTTTATGGACACTTCATCAATGCATAAAATGCAGTGTTTATCCTCTAGTACCATTCCATCTACCTTCATTTTTAATGAAGTGTATAACAATTCGTTACCAAGTCCTGGTTGATACACAATCTGGTGAGTCAAGGATTGCAATACCCGTTTGGAAGGTAAGCAAAAAAATTTCTCCAGAAAGTGGTATGCTCGAGGTCCTAGAAAATACAGTGTTAAAGCAAATTCTTTATATGCCATAGAATATCTCCGGCCTCGTGGTTTTTTCATATTCAAATGTGCTTGTACTTTCACAAATTCAGCCAAGGGTTCTGGCAAAAACAGCTCGCACATTTTTTCGAAATCTTCAATGACAGGAACATGTGGCTCTTTGCTGTCAATAATTGCTTTCTGTGCAATATTCCTTTTTCGAAGTTCTTTCACTTTCATTCGTAACTTCTTCTTCCTTGGAGTGTTTGAACTCAATGTTACTGAAGTTTGTGTTGCTGAAGGTGAACATAAAGGAGTTGATCTCGGTGTTGATGGTGTTAAACCAATTTTAGTAGACGGTGACATTTCCATTGTACGTGTATCTAAAAAATAAATTATTTATTATAAAAATTAAAATAATTTTAATTGTACCTAATTCTACATGCATGATAATACGAGGGATAACATAAAATCAAAGCAAACAAGTATCACGTTATTGCACTTTAAAATACTTCGAGTTGAGCCAAAGTTGAGATATAAAAAGTTTTCTTAAGAATTCTAGTTTCAATTAATTATATATATTACATATAATGTTAAAATTATCTAATAATTCGCCTTATGACTATTTATACTTACCAGTAAGTTCTAATGTTGATGATATGTCAACACCTGATCTATATGCAATCTGCGGTACATCACTCATAGATTCGGTTGTAATATCTAAAGAATAGAAATAAATGAAAATTATACCACATATTCACAGACGACAAATATTTTGAAAAAATATATGCATACCTGCTTAGCAGTAGGTATCATATATATATATATATATATATATATATATATATATATATATATATATATATATATATATATATATATATATATATATATATATATATTTAATAAAGTCAATATCAGTTTGATAATATATTTACCTGTAACTTTTGAGGTCGAGGGCATATTTTGAGTATAACTCGTATATTGTGTTGTAGCAACAGCAGGTCGAACAATAACATCTGAAAAAATTATTATTATTACTACTAGGCAATAATAATTTATGTTTTCATTGTTTAATGAAACAAGAAATATATGATTACTTTATTAAAACGTGTGATTTGATTAAAAAATTAATCAATGCTTTTAACCTACTAAATCTGAAAATGCGTAACTTTGTTGTATCTACCTACCCGATAAAATGTGTATTCGAGGGAGAGGTTCATCTTCCATTTTTTGCGCTATTTCTTGCTGATGCTCCTGCTGTTGTTCCTCTTTAAAGGGAAAAATTGTAGGCACAGCTGTTGGCAGTAGTCTATTCTTTAAATCGTTTGCATACATCCTATCTTCGAAATGTAAATCACAGATTCTGCAGTTTTGGTAGAGCCATTCTGGTGTCTTATCAACCAAGTCCTCTCGGCAACAATTTATTACCCATTGTCTTGCTCTAAATATCAACAAAAATGTACATTAAATACTTAATCATTAAAGGGTAAGATTTCTTCTTAAGTTTTAATATTATTTTTATTTCTGTGACATTTATTGGTATTTTAAATTCCTGGAATTACACAGCATCTCCTGTAAGTTGAGTGAAGGTTCTTTCACTCAGCGCTGTAAGTTCCACACACAAGGGAACTTACTTAAAAAAAAATATGAATATGGGTTGGGCAAGCTGCTATTAAGTATATAGTTGCAAAAATGTGTTTCGCAACTAGGTATACTTAATAGCGAAAGGAAAAACTTCAAAGTACTTATTTATGGACATAATAAAACATGTTTCTAATATCCTTCCAGCAAACACAACGCATGAAGAACCTAGACCTAGCTTACTAACTATAAACAAATACTTAACTTGAAACAACTAAGTATTTCCCAAAAAATTGTAGACTTGACAAAAATCAGTAATGCATTTTTATGCTCTGAATAGGTACTGGAAATGCACTTTTATGCAGTGTCACTTTTAATTTTTAATATACGACGTAACGAAAGATGACAAACTTACATATTATTCTAGCATGTTATTACATTATAAACTTGTCTTGAAGTTATGTGGAATTACTTAACATTTTCTGAGCATATAAGACTCTTATTTAACAACATTAACACTTTCCACTGTTATTGGAAATAAAAGAAGTGTTTTATTTTATTTAAAACTTGAAATACCTAAGTACATACCTTTCTGCATCTTTTGGAATTCTAAAGAATGATGCATTTTTAGCTCTATCCTTATGTTTGCTGAAACAACCGCGAACAGCACAATATGTCCCTTTTCTTGTAGCCATTATTAATATAACACACTACACAAATATAAAAGACAAGCTATAAAGTTAACGACAACTTTAAAAACAAACACTTTCTAGGTACACCACACACAACCTCACTATCCAATTTGTAAAACATAAACAAAGGTACTACCAAAAACATGGCCGCGCCGCACATGCGCATAAAAATTTGGCATTGGCGGGAAGGTCGACTTTCGCTTCTGGTGTTGTTAATTCTGTGACCCAGTCCCACACATTACTGCAATACGCATGCGTGGGATTAAAAATTCTACCTCAACTCCCGGGATGCATTGGGCACATTCGGAACAAGTTCAGAATTAAATGTATATGCTCCGCGAACACAGAATTTATAATCCTGAACGTATACTTTTCGGCACCGCGAACGACCAACTTCAAACTGCGCATGATTCTGATGTCTGAACTAGTTCGGAATCGCTACCGCGAACGTAGCTAATATTATCTAACAAGCGGATACAGACAGGGTCTGAAGGAGCAGTGCAGCAGCTCGGGCATGCGCAAAAGCTTCGCAATAAATTTGAAATTAAATCAAAGAATATTATAAGTGTAATATTCTTTCATTAAATACAACAGCTAATTCCAAAATCGATAATAATGAATTATGATCCATATTCATCAACCTAGAGAAATAAAGGGCTTTAGAATTTCTTGGTTATGTTTTTATTAGTACCTACTAAAAACTAAAATCAATAATTTTTGAACAGGATTAGGTAATTAATTAATTACCTAAGTATATTTTTACAAAACAGTATTATAGCAGAATATAATAACCATTCTAACGCATAGGTTATTCCGTAAACTTTGGTAAAGTAGAAAAATAACAAATATAGGTAGGTGCCTTAGTACCTACCTAAAGTAACATCCAAACATCAATGAAACATTATATAGTAATAATAATAATAATCTAATAATCATACATGCAATATGTATGATCTGTAATACAATATAAAAATATATATATTACACTTTTTTAGTAACTGACTTAAAATTATAGCATTATTAATTAGTTTCAAGTCTTTCCTCAATATTAATTAAACTATTAGTAAGAACTTCACTCTCTTCTTCGGTGGGATTACACATTCCACCCCTGCTTTTTTTAGAAACCTTTCTTGTTTTATAAATTCGTTGAGGAGAAATGTTTTTGTTTGATGGCTCAACAGTAGTTTTGGGAAGTGTTGCTTTACACTTGTCTGATGCTGCTGATAATAGTGGAAGAAGAGGTTTTATTACTTTTTGAGTGAGGGTTAGATCTTTTTGCGACTTTATATTTTCATTTAATATTTGTACAACTGTGTCTATAAATGTTTGTTTCTTTATCAAAAATTGATCTAATTGAGAAGTTGATGGCACAATTTCTATAATCATATTAGAGGCTAGATCACTCACTATTTTCTTTGTTTCTAAAATATTATTTTCGTAAATTGGCATATGCTCATTTTGAATATTTTCGGATGGATTTTGAGTTTGTGTTAATACAATTCTACTTACAGCATGGATATGTTTGCATATATTCCATTTAATTGCACAGTCAATACAGGAACATATATATGAGTGTATGCATGTATCACATTCAGAACATATCAGATTACAATTGCAGTTTTTGTCATTTTCTATTATATTGTAGAGTTCATAATTCCTTGCAGATTGTATTGCCCAGGTTCCATTCCCTGCTGAAACAACCATATTGTCGGATATTTCTAGTGATGACTTGTGACGTTTTCTTATGTTGCTTATTTTAGACGTTAATTTACCTTTGTTTAAACTGATTAGACGATCAAAAACTTTATCTCTTATAAAATTCATTAATGCGAAGATACATGTATCAAGCCTTTTGTTCTTCTTGCCTCGCAAGTATATATATTTTATTGTTCTATGCATCCTCTCGAGATGCATATTTATATTCAACCAGAATGGAGGCGGTAACAGTATGCCCAGCATTTCACATTACTTGTATAATTCATTTCAAAATAGTCGCAAAAGTCTCATAGTTTTAGATCAGTTCTAAAATGTGCTATTAATTTCTGTTGCATTGTTTTAAAAGTTGTTTCATCAGTTTATTCCATGCAAATTCGAAGCATTTTGTAAACTTCTTTTTTTTGGTCAAAACTGCATTTTAGTTTTGTGTTAATATTTTTTCTCCACGCCTTGTCTACATGCCAGCAACAAAATAATCTAAATGTAGGAAGTTCCATTGTTTTCTTCCAGGCATTGTAAAAACTCTCCGCCGGCCATATCAGACATAAAGGTTTTTGGAGTAATTATTCCAACATTATTTCTAATGTGTAAAAAAAATATCGTCATGAATTGTTCATCTGTTTTATTTGAAATCATGAAACTACAAGGAAAGCCTTGGTGCAAATCATCTAAGATTAATAAAGTTGTTAGCTCAAACAGATATGAATTGACATTATGAGTGCTATCCAAACAGATGCAATCATTCCCAAACTGTTGTAACATTGACTTTTGGCACTCATTCATTATTATAATACAAACATCGTCTACTTGCAATTCTGGAAAATTTTCATCCAACTGACCTTGACGTTTATAAAATAAAATACTTGATGACTCACATGCCCAAGAATCTACGCTAATTGCATCATTTTCATGTATTACTCCCCTACAAGAATTTAAGCTGTAACATTTTTCGATGTTATTCAAATCTTTTCTTGTAAGAAGATCGTGTCTTTGTAAGCCAGTATCTTTAATAGAGTTTCTAACTTCATATAGGATGTCTTGGAATGGAATTCTCATAGAAATTCGTGTAGCTAAATACATTCTTTCGCCAGGGGTGAGATTTAAGTGACATAAATCTGGTTTATGTCCTACGTGAGTAATTATATAATCAACCACGACTCCTCCATTTGGTAAAGTTTTTACATACATGCGAGAGTGGCAATATTTCCCAATTTTTTTGGACCCTTGAATTTTCAAATATCGCAGGCTTTACCTTTGCGCTTGTAGAAACCACTGCGATGACAGTAAAATGTTATTCGTTCACAATCATTTTTACATTTTTTGCACTAAAATGTTTTACATATTTATTATAACACACGTTTTCTTCTTCCTCCTTCCATACCAAGAAACTGGACATTGAATTAAATGTCTTAAGTTCTTTTTTAATTTGAATATCATGTTGTATGAAATAATGATTTAAAAGTTTTTCAAGTGAATGGCAGGACATTTTATCACAAATAGCACAGACAAATGTATAAGTACATTTACTTATTTTTTTGGATGAATGTGTTCTTTTAAAATGAATAATTAAATTGTCTTTTCGGTTAAACACTGAACTGCAGAGGTTACAAAAAAATTGTTCACTGGTTGAAGGCAAACTTACACACTGAGGCGTATTTGTGGGATGTTTAATTTTATAATGTCTTATTAAGGAGCTCCTAAGAACATATGATTTTTTGCAGTAGCAGCATACATAATTTTCACATTTTTCCGTTGAAGGTATAGTTATATTTAATTTATTTGAATGATTCGTTTTCATATGTCAAATTAGTGAAGATTTTAAATCAAACTTTAGAAAACAAGCATCACAATAAAAACATTCGGTTATATTTGAGTGTTTCTGTTTTGTGTCTTTTCAATGACGATTTAATTTGAAATTTTTGTCCACATAGTTTACAAGGAAATTTATCAGTATCACTGGGAGTATAAGAACTAACAACACTTTTCACACTTTCCATTTTTCATGTTAAATATCAATAATACGAATAAGCCTACAAAATATATTAATATAATAGAGCCCTCCCTTCTGTGATTATAGGTTAAGTGTAGCAAAACGTTAGTTTTTAAATTCGAAGCATCTTGCGCATGCCCGAGTTGCTGCTCTGCTCCTTCAGACCCTGCCTGTATCCGCTTGTATATTATCTATAGTTAGTAGTCTATGATGAGAACAAGAAGAAGGATGTTAGTTGTATGTTTATAAAGAATAAAGCAGTAAAGTAAGAATAAGTGTATAAGAATATCCCACCAAACTTAACAGGGTTATGGTCCCAAGCTCGCCGGTAAGCAAACAGGTGGATGTCCGAGTATTCAGCAGTAAGTACATATTTGTAAGTGAAAATTGTAAGAATTGTCCAGAACGAGGCCGCCATGTTGTCGAGGGAAAAATACGTTATAGTGCCGTTTGCAGGTGAAAACTTTACAGTCTGGTCGTTTAGGATTAAAAGTATACTAAGAGAGAGTGGAGTACAAGAGGCTATCGAGGTTGAAAACTTTGCTGCTACAGAAGATAATGCTACGTTGGAAGCCCGTGCACAAGCTATATTAATAGGCGCAGTGGCTGATAGTCACTTAGGGTACATCAGGGATGCAGATACAGCGTATGCAATGTACAAAAATTTAGAAAACAACTTTAAGAAGAAGGGTGTTCGCAGTCGTTTATTTTTAAGACGAAAATTGGGTGACATGAAGTACAACAAGAAGAGTTCACTATTAAACCACTTCGTAGCAATGGAAGAAATTTTTTCTCAATTAAAAGACGCAAACAATGAACTAACTGACGAAGAAAAAATAAATTATATACTAATGTCAATGCCTAAGTCGTACGAAACGATCATAACCGCGTTAGAAACAATAGAAGATATCAAACTGGATTTTGTCAAGGATCGTTTACTAGGAGAGGAAGAAAAACGAAAAAAATCTAACTTTGTCAATCAAAATGTTAGCTGTGCCTTTTTATGTTATACATGTGGCAAGCCAGGTCATAAAAAGTTCCAATGCAGGCAGCGAAGATACCCAGTACAAAATCAAAACATGGAAGGACAAGGTACGAGTGGATATCAACATTTCAAAAGGCAGGAAATACAAAATCAAAACATGGAGGGACAACAAGGTACGAGTAGATATCAAACCTTTAGAGGACAGGAAGTGCATCATAGACGTGGACGACAAAATTATACCAGAGGTAGAGGACGAGGAGGACCTAGCGTATTTGCAGCGGAGGATGAAAACGAAGAGAAGATTGTCTTCATGTGTGACCAACCTAGTAAGGTGTATAAGTGTAACGCAAGTGCTAAAACTATAGAGTGGTGCATTGATTCAGGGTGCTCTGATCATCTGGTAAACAACAAAGAGTTTTTTAGCGAATACATAGAGTTAAGAAATCCGAAAAACATATCAGCAGCCAAAAATGGAAGTGTCTTAGAGGCCATTGGAATTGGCAATATACAGGTTAGATGTTCTGTAAACAAGGTAAATACTTTGTGTACAATAAAAAATGTTTATTATGTACCAGAATTAAGGAAAAATTTATTGTCTGTGTCAAAAATGGAAAATGTAGGTTTAAAAGTTGTTTTTTCTAATGGTATTGTTAAGATTTATAAAAATGATTCATTGATAATTGTGGGTAACAAAACTAGATCACTATATACTGTAAACATGGAGTTAGAATCATCTGAATGTAACTATTTGACGTCAAAAGATAAAAATGATATATTGCAATTATGGCATAGGCGATTTGGCCATTTAAGTATCAAAAGTATTAACACATTAGTCAAAAATAATTTAGTTGAAGGTATAAACGATATTAAACCGAATAATAATGACACTTTATGTGAACCATGTTTGTTGGGTAAAATTACAAGACAGCCATTTAACAATAAAGGTTATTGAGCAAAACGACCATTAGAATTAGTACACAGTGATGTATGTGGGCCAATTAGTCCTACCACATATGACGGTTATAATTACTTTGTCACTTTCATTGATGATTTCACTCACTTTGTGATAACATACTTAATAAGACATAAGTCCGAGGTATTTGAAAAATTTAAAACTTACTATAATTATGCTACCAAGCATTTCAATGCAGATATCTTAAAATTAAGAACAGATAATGGTAGGGAATATGTATCTAATGAATTTCAGCAGTTTTGTAAGGACAAAGGTATAACTTTACAATATACAGTAGCATATAATCCAGAAATGAATGGGGTCGCTGAGCGGATGAACAGGACCTTAGTAGAAAAGGCTCGAACTGTTTTACTAGACTCTAGTATGCCTAAGAAATTTTGGGGAGAAGCTATTTATTTTTCAGCTTATGTAACAAATAGAAGCCCAACAGCATCGAAAGAAAAGACACCAAGCGAGTTGTGGGAAGGTAGGAGACCTAACGTAACAAATTTAAGAGTGTTTGGGAGTGTTGCTTATAATCACATTCCAAAAGAATTAAGGCATAAACTTGATGCAAAAGGGAAGAAAATGATAATGGTTGGATATAGTTCTAGTGGATATAGGTTATGGGATGAAGAAAATCAAAAGATTGTTGCAGCAAGGAATGTGGTATTTAATGAAAATCCTAAGAAACAGGAAGAGGTAATAAATATAACAGATTGGGAGGAGTACGGAAAAGAAAATAGTGGTGAACAAAAGAGAGAAAGTTATGACGATAGAGAAGAAAAAGAAGAATCTGAAAGAAGTGAAGAAACACAGATAAGTAAACGCATCAAACAAAAACCAATATGGCATAATGACTATATAACGGATTTCGACGAAGATGATGAAGGTCGTGATGAGGCACTGTGTGCTTTATTAGTAAATCAATGGAGCGACGATGTACCGGTTAAATATGAAGACATAATATTAAGAGAAGATAAGGAGCTGTGGAAGAAAGCCATAGATGAAGAAATTAAGGTACTAGAAGAAAGTAAGACATGGGAAATAGTTCCAGAATCAAAAGCAAACAATAAAATACTAGATTGTAAATGGGTTTTCACTAAAAAATGTATAAATGATAAAAATATATGTAAGGCAAGATTAGTGGTTCGTGGTTTCCAGCAGCAAGGACATTTAGAAGATATATACTCACCTGTATTGAGACTTCAGACCTTAAGAATGTTGTTATCGGTAGCAGTTCATAGAAACTATCATATACATCAGATGGACGTTAAAGGGGCTTTCCTGTATGGTAGGATTGAAGAACAGGTATTTGTTAAACCTCCAATAGGCATTTATATTAAAGACGGATGTGTTCTAGAGTTAAAGAAATCACTGTATGGATTAAAAAAATCACCAAAATATTGGTATGAATGTTTCACTGAAATAATTAAAAATTATGGTTTTAAACGATCAGAAAATGATTTTTGTTTGTACTCAAAAGATAATCTTTATTTGTTACTGTATGTCGATGACTTATTAATTTTGGGAAGCAATTTACATGCTATAGAGTCACTTAAAGAATTTTTAAAAACAAAATTTAGAATGAAAGATATGGGAAGTGAAAAATTAACATATTTGGGAATTTCAATTCACAAAGATTCTAATGCTATGTTTATAGATCAGTCTAAATATTTACAAAAGGTATTAAAGAAATATAGAATGGAAAATTGTAATAGTATTGATACCCCTATGGACGTTAACTTCAAAATAGATAAACAAGATATTGATGAATCATATGAAAGGCAATGTAGATCACTTATAGATTCGCTAATGTATGCAAGTATAGGTTCAAGACCAGATTTAGTCACTTCTGTCTGTTATCTTAGTAGATTTCAGTCACAACCAAATGAACATTTGTGGAAAGCACTCAAAAGGATTTTAAGATATGTCAAAGGCACCTTAGATTATAAACTAAAATATGTAAAAGTTGATGAAAGTTTATCAATCGTAGGCTATGCAGACGCGGATTGGGGAAGAGATACCGACAGAAAATCTACATCTGGTTATTTATTTAAAATATATAATAATACAGTTATATGGAGATCTAAAAAACAAAAAGTTGTAGCGCTTAGCACAACAGAAGCGGAATTTGTATCATTATGTGAAGCTTCAGTTGAAGCATGTTGGATTAAGAAACTATTATTAGATTTAAACATTGATGTGAAAAATATAACCATTTTTGAGGATAATCAAAGTACAATAATGTCTGTAAAAAATTCTGATCAAAAGAGGCTGAAACATATGGATATTAAATATAATTTTGTAAAACAGAAAGTAGAAGAAGGTATTATAAATGTTCAATATATTTGTACACAAAGACAAATCGCAGATATTCTCACAAAACCTTTGAGTAAGAATATGTTTAAACTAAACGTAAAAGAACTTGGTTTGTGTGACGAAACTATAGACATTGAGGAAGAGTGTTGAGGAACAATGTCTATGGTTTCTCAACAGCTTTGTCAGGTTACTTATGTTCTGTGAGTTCTGTGGTTAGTGGTTAGTAATAGGTTAGTTAGTAGTGAATATTATCTATAGTTAGTAGTCTATGATGAGAACAAGATGAAGGATGTTAGTTGTATGTTTATAAAGAATAAAGCAGTAAAGTAAGAATAAGTGTATAAGAATATCCCACCAAACTTAACAGCAGACAAAAAAAGTTTGACTTCTCTTTTTTTTTGAAGAGCAAATACGACATCTTCTTCTTTTCTCGGTTTTCTTAGGGTAATGGCTTTTTTCTTTTGTCATTTTCTTTTTAGGTGACATAATTCCACCCACTCCTGTCTCTATTTTCAACAGATCTAAGAGTACCATTTCTCGGAATTGCAAATAGCTAACTTTTTTTATCGCAACTTTATTATATATGTAAGTACTGTTCCATAGGCAAACATCCACTAAGTGAAAAAATACCTTTAGATACCATCTTATTGTCTTTCTAGGTGTAGTATAATAGGAAACCATCTGATCACTCCTATCAATACCAGACATATTCTGGTTGTTATCTATTACAGCAATCGGTTTTTCTTTTTCTATGCCTCTTTTATTAGTGAATTTGTTAGATGCAGCAGTATGTAATGTCGATATTACAAGCACCTCCCTTTTGTCTCTCCATTTTAACACTAGGACATTATTCTTCCTCCTGAAAACTGTTTCTCCTCTTTTTAGTTTCGAACTGATAACAGGTTTTGGATTACCCTTTCGTGTTTTTCTTAGTGTTCCTACGACATGCGTTTTGTTTTGGTAAAGGAATTCGGCCAAGTGAACACTATTGTAATAATTGTCTAAATACAAATTGTGGCCTTTGCCTAGGTATCGTTGCATTAATTTTGTAACCACCGATTGAGAATGACTTGTCTCATTATCAACCGTTCCTTTTCCAGAGTAAATCAGAATTTCCAAAACAAAACCATCTGGTGTGGCAAGCTCATACAGTTTTATTCCGTATTTGGCACTTTTATTCGGAATATATTGGCGAAATGCTAGTCGCCCACGCCAAAGTAGCAGAGCTTCATCTAACGACAGATTTCTTCCTGGATAAAATATATTTCGTATATTATCGGAGATATGGTCCAAAACTTGCTCTATTTTATGCAAACGAGAAATTTTGTCATCACTGCTTTTGTAGAAGCATAAACATCGAAGGATTGATTCAAATCGATTCCTGGACATGGTCTGACCGAAAATTGGATGATAATAAAGCATATGTGTACTCCAATAATTTTTAATACTTGGCATACTTATATTTCCCATAAGAATACATAATCCAATGAAGCAGAGAAACTCCTCAGGATCAGTTGGTTTCCACTTATTCATTGTTGAATGTTTTGATAAATTATTGTTCCTGAGAGATTGAGCACGAAGATTTACCCAGTCACAAATTTTTACAACAAGCGAATTGACAAATAATAATTCAAATATTTCTCTCGCGGTACTTGTAGGTAAAATATTGATTTTTAAACCTTCTTGTTCTGAGAAATCAAAAACTGTGGGTTCACTGTCGATATCAACCCAATCCTCTATGTCTTGATCATTCGGTTCTCCATTGTCATTGTCCTCCTGGCTTTGGCTAGCATCTATAATTTCCTCTTCAATTTCTTCAGAAGAAAGTTGTTCTGGCTCACTAGAATCGGATTCTGATGAGGGTTTATAGCTGCTTCCAGAATCGGAATACATTTCTGGAATCTCCTCAAAAATGTCTCCGTCCTCATTCATTATTTCATCAGCTGCCTCTTGAAGCTCTTTTGGTGTCAAAAACTTGCGTCCTGCCATAATTTAGAGAATCTTCAAAAACGTATTATTTTTATCAGGTTTCTATCCTACCCTAAAATTTTCATATTTTATAATTTACATTTTACACATAACATGTAGATTAAAATGAGTATTCAGCATAAACATAACGTAAAGCATGTATAATTCTAACACTAAACACAATAATAAATGTTTACCTGTACTATAATTCGATAAAAAAACTGCACAAAAAGACACGTGTTGATCGAGTATATATCCCCAACAATGTAAGCTACACACAAACCATGTGTCCCATATATGAGCCGGGCCTTTCTATAGACCATGTTAAGATCTTACTCCGCCGTTTTAGACCATAGCGTTTTAAACGCATATTTACTGCAACACGATTGCCGGCTCATATATGAGACGACGTAGACCGTCGTCTGGAAAATTGTTGGTTGGAAAATTGTTGTGGCTCATATAGGAGACGCTTGGTAGCGAACCTGTTAACTAACGCTGCATTAAAAATGGTTGGTGAAACAATTATGTACTTAAGCAACCGTTAAATTTCAACGAATCGTTAGTTAACAGTTGATTAAGCAATAGTTAACAAGGCTTGGTGAAATTGGCTCTGAACTGAAAAGTAGGGAGAGTGCCCACTGCCCAGGCCCTGACTGTCAGACTACTAATGTCGTCACACGATATTCATTTCTACAGTGGGAAATTCAAACACTATATCAAACCTCCCATCTTCTATATTATGAGTTCTCCCAGTCTCCCCTACAGTCGGTGGACTCGGGCATAAGAAATTAATGGCCGTTTGCACCGTTCGACTAAACAGTGAGTAAAAAATTAATCGTTGATTAATTTGAAAATTGTGTTGTACCGTTCGTTAAACATGGTTTTATGTATCCTAAACACTGATTACTTAAACCTAGGGTGACCAGATTTTTTACGACTCAATGCTGGACGGCAAGAGGAATAGTAATTAAATACAAATAAGTTTAAATCAGAAGTCTATTTATAACTTTTAATATATTGATATTCAAATAAATAATATTATAAAGAAGAATATAACAAACGAAAAATAAAAATAAGAATCTGGTTACAAATATTTTTCAACGCTATGTATTTTTTTTAATATATCTTAAATTTTTTGTACAAAAACTTCACAGGACTCTGCCATATTTTGTCTGATTATTAACATACATTTAAGTGTCTCAACACTAAGTTGAGACTCCGCAGTCCACAAATTGTTCATAACGGAAAAACTCTCTCAGTTGGTGCATTAGTACCAACAATATTAAGCATGTTCGAAAATCGGATATGCTCTTGTTGAAAATAATTAAATACTTCAACCCATCTTATGTCAATATCCATATTTTCGTTTTTTCACTGTTCTATTTTGTTTTTGTTACTAAGATATATATTAAGAAAAGTAACTTCGTCAATTAAATCACTCTCTTTAATTTTAGTAACAATATGGTTTGAAATAAATTCCAAAGTGGTCTGAACATCAGGCCTTTCTACGATAGTATTCCTCCACTCAGTCTTTAAAGCTGGATATAATGCTGGACAGTCATGAATGCTGGACAGTACTTCCAAATGAAGGACTGTCCAGCGCAATGGGGGACGTATGGTCACCCTACTTAAACCGGTCCTTTTTGGATGATTAACGACCGAGTAGTTTTCCTAACCTCACTGGACTTAAATTTTTCGTGTTTTGTTGCATTTGCGCGTGTACATTTTTTACGGATTTTTCAATAATTTTTCAAGAAAATGGATTTCGCAGAGTTCGACGATATGTTTTTAGAAGATGATCAAGATATTCTTGTTTTTGTTTTTTTCTTAGTACTCATATTGTACATTTTATTACACATACACAATACACAATATAAATTAATTTTAACTTTCTATGAACCCTTTTACATAGGAATGCTCCATAAATAAAATACACTCGAATACTCTAAGATACAAAAAAAAGCGGGGTTATATTACTACCGTCACAGAACAGAAGCGAAGGTAAGGCTTCCCTCCAAAACCAAATTTGAGTGCGCATGCGTTAAACAAGTTGTATAGTTTTCAACCTCACTTTTTTTGTACGAACGTGTGGCGATATATTCGTTTAACTTTCGTTTGTGTTTGAACTCTATTTTTTGGGTGTTTTTGTTACAATAGTTGGAAACATTATTGAGTTAGATACTTTGTGTTCTCTTACATCATTTGTGCTCTGTGTAGTAGTGATGGCTCGTAAAGGAGGATATGCTTATTTTTAGGGGATGTTCTTCGAGAACAGCCCCGAGAAGCCTTTTTTCTATTCCAAGAGATCCTTTAAGGTAGGTAATGGATAAATTTAATTTACATTAAATTAGCATTTTATAACATTACAAGTTAACATCCGAGAGTAACAAAAGAGATAACTGAAGTAACTATGAGGTAGGGGTTTCGAGGTTGCACCTCAAATCATTTGCTCCGTAACTTGCAGTAATTGCTTATTTGGTATGTAAACTTCACTAGCGACTACCTTGAAACCTACTCCGCCCCAAGCCACCCAGTTTCAAACTCAAAAAATTAATTTCGTTTTTATGTAACTTAAATACATGTTATACATAATATATATGTACTATGTAGGTAGTTAGAATGTGCACAATATTAAATCGTTTACTTTTTAGAACGCAAATGTGGTTGAGGGCAAGTAACAGGTAGGATCCTTGATTTGAGTGTTGATGACCTGCATAAGAACTATCGGTTATGTGAAAAACATTTTGAAGGAAATTATATAACCGAAAACTTTGTTCGTGGAAGCAGTACCAACTATATTTAGTCACGCACTTAAACGTGAAAGAATTCCTGAAGACCAAGAGTCTGAAGAAGCACCTGGAAAAGTGACTATTCTTTCAGGTAAGTTCTGGATTATGTATTCATTATTAAATTGACATCCAAATTTAACTTAATAATTGCAATATCTTTTGTAGTTTTGTACTATCATAAAGCCAATAATTAGTTTCTATGGTGTTATTCTTCGCAACTCATTTGCTATAAAGTTATTATTTAAAATGCCTCAATTTGTAAATTGTTTAAAATAAATTACACTAAGATTTACAGAAATTTATTTTATTTGTGCGTATAATTAGTGTATACTAACCATAAACAAAATTTCAGATATCCGTATTCGATCATCTGCCTACGAAGAACAGGAGATTACATCTGATGCCAAAGCTGCGGTTCATGCCACTTTAGAGTGCTCTTCGAACACAGCAGGTATGAGTTTTATTTATCTTTGTGTGTTTTTATGAAATACCTATTGCACTTGCTGTGCGTTATTTTCACAATTGTTCAGATATATTTATTAAATCGACAAATTAGACCCAAATTATACGTATATAAACACAACTCTTTTTAACCACAACTCTTTTTAACCACAACGAAATTTCAGATCGCCCTCTAGAAGAAAGTACTGAAGCTACTGTTGTTTCTGCTTCTCGATCTTTTTCACCCATTGCAGGTAATACGTCTGTTGGTTTTATATTACTTATATATCAGTTTTAATAAACCTATAGCATTATATGATATTTATTTACATTAATATGACATATTTTAATTTTGGGCCCAAGTGACACCTCTATAAGGAAGTCGCCATTGCTGACTCCAACATCTTCATGTGTGACCCAACCATATGCCAGCTTAAGCTCCACCAGTCCACGAAAAAAGAAGTCGAGACAGAAGGTTTATGTCATGTTATGTAAGGCTTATGTCCAAGACTGGTGTTTCTAAATACTGTCGGACTAAAATTAAAGCGTCAGATTTGTTTGTAGATATGTCAGCAGCTGTTGAGCACCTTTCTTGTAGAAATTTGAATAGGTCAGGAAATTTCTCTGAAAAAAATAATAATTTAAACAGCTCGGTAATTGTTTATTGAAATTACTAATACCTCTTTGTGGCCTTCCTTCGGGTTCAGGATACAATACAAAATTTTCAGAAGATAATGTTGAGGTTGAGGGTGACTCTCGATTATTGTTGCTTACTTGCTTATTAATATTAATAATTTTGCTGACCTCATCCTGCAAAAGTTCTTGTGCCTTATTCGCATTTTCGACCATTCTGAATCCCATGTTTATAAAACGTGGATCTAAAATACACTGCGCAACTTATTTAACGCAGCACAACCAAAAAGTTAACTCAAATTATGACGTTATGTATTTTCGACAATTTTTGTTCGTTTTGGACGATTTTTTTTTCAAATTGTAGGTTTTTCTCTTAGGAATATCAGTCTTAGTTGTTTTGGTAAAACGAATGATTTTGATATTATACCAGGTGCTATAAAAATGTTGTTTTTTTCAGAAATTTCAAAACGTCCTGTGGGCTATACAAGGTATTGCAAGTTATTGCAATTATAGCCAATTTAAAGCCTCATGTTTTTTCTACATTTTCTTTTTTTATTCATTTGTTTATCTCTGTTACTTCATAAAATATCCAATTTTTGAGTTGACGTGATTTTTATTAAATTTATTAACTTTCTTTTTTGTCAAGTGCTCATTATTTATTACTCATTATACTGGTTCAATGCCTCATTTTGCGTTCTGTTTTCCTTGATATCTTATAATTTATTGAGAGATGCAAGGTGTTTTAGAAGAGAAAAAGGTCTTAAAAGGACAAAAACTCAAAAAACATACCTAGAAAAATGGATTGCTTTAATCAATAAAACAACGAATAGGGTCAATGTGGGGTCAAATAAAAAACTATGGCTACTGAAAAATGCTGAAAGCCTTTAGAAACTTGTAAATAATAAAATCATAAAAAAATACCTAAGCCTTTTCGAAAATATCCAATGGCTTCGGAAATTTGTTATAAACTCGTTCTCCCTTCATTACAATGATAGGGTCGGGAGTAATTCCAACTATTTGATAAATTTTTTCATAACAAACATCATTTTCCGATATAGAAAAAACTGTGGAGTCATCATTCATACATTTTAAGGCCATAACTTTGACTTCATCTTCATCTAAGTCGATTTCTTCGATTACGCATAGGTATTTATATAAAGTGGTCATCCTCTTGCCACCTTTAAATACAACTATGGCAAATTTCCCTTCTTTTAAGTTAGTATTTAGGTCCACCGGTTCTAGGTCTTGATAGTCTTCTTGTTCTTCTAAAGGGCTGTCGTCAGTTTCTGCATAAGACACTTCCGCTTCACTTGAATCTGAAGATGAGTCCTTTTTCTTTTTTATTGATTTTTTTTTCATTGCTTGGTTTCTTTTTCTTGGAGCTATTTACCTCAATTTCATCATTTCTTTTCTGTTTTCCAGTCTATGTGATCAATTCCTACTTCTTCAAGATAATTTCTCACGATAAGACTCGTGTGGGGGACGCGCATTGTCTTGCATAAGTAAAAAATTGGGTCCTATATAGGGGGCATAAGGCAAAACATGTGCTTCAAGAATGTCTGTGATGTATCTGTCAGAATTGAGATTTCCATTCACAGTTACCAAGTCCGTTCGCCCAGTCAAAGATATTCCGCCCCACATCATGATGGATACACCTCCATATAAAGTTGTGTGCAAAAAATTGCATTGACTGTATCGCTCATCGGGTCTTCAGTAGACGCGATTACGTCTGTCACAATTATACAAACTGAACCTTGACTCATCAGTCGAAAGAATACGTTCCCAATCTGCTTCCATCCAATTAACATGCTCATTGGCAAAATTCAATCTGGCTCTTCGATGATCTACTGTTAATGCGGGTCCTCGAGCAGCAATCCTGGGTCTTAAATTTGCCTCCCTCAGTCGTCGGCGTACAGTTTGAACGCATATGAGTGGACCACCTGCGTCTTGAAGTTGTGCTCTTAAATGTGTTGCAGTTATATATCGTTGTCTTACAGCATTTACTCTTGAAAAGCGATCCTGGATAGCGGAGGTAACACGAGATCTATCTTGACCAGCCCGTCTGGAATGTTCTCCTGTTTCCGCGTACCTTTGAATTGCTCTCGCTATAGTTGTGTGAGACACTCCCAACCTTCCAGCTATGCGGTTGTAACTCCACCCTTCACCATGTAATGTAGCTGCCTCAACACATTCATCACGAGTTAAATTTCTGGGTTGGCGTTCCATTATTCACTAATTATTGCTGGACTGTCAACAAAAAACTAATGACACAGTTGTCAGTTTATGACGTGTAATCTTCGATTTCCATAGCTTGCTAGCTGTTTGAGTTGTCCGATAAATGCATTTCATGTGAATAAAAGCATAGAGGAGAAGGTCCGAATATGGGCCTTGCATTTAATATGGGCTACCTAACAATTACTATTAGAGCATTAAGAGACATCTATAAATAATAACTTAAAATACGCCTACTAGCAAGTTAACTATTTTACCGACGCTAACCAGTTCATTCCTCATGTTGTTGTAAGCAGGTGCTGGACTATGTGTTTGTGAAATTCTGAATATTACTAGAGGGCAAGTTATTCCTATATTTGTTTGTAGATTCCTAGTCACGTATATTCGTAGCGTTTATTACAATATGTTCAATAGAAATTAAGCTTTCTTTTTATTCATCTAAATCTTAATTCACTTAACCTCAAAAAATTATAGGCATTTAATTTTTAATGGCGCGTGATGTTGGTAATATGGGCTTTTTGCGGGTCCAAATACGGGCCAGGGCCCATATTCGGACCAGACTTTAAATACGGATTTTTTCAGGTTTATCATGCCGCGTACAAAACCTAAGTTTTCACCCAAGTCACTAAGAAAGAAATGGAACATTGAGGACATGGTAAAAGCTTTGAAGAGTGTTAATAACAAAAGTTGCGGCTTAAAAGTCGCAAGTAAAAAATACAACGTGCCAAGGTCGACGCTTCAGAGATTTATAAAGAGACAAAAAGAAAATCATATGAATGCTGAAGAAATAGTTCAAACTCAACTAGGACGAAAAACAGTTTTAGGGAAAGAAATAGAAAATGATCTAGTCAACTATATTTTAGCCATGGAAGCCAAGTACTATGGGTTAACAAGAAAAGATATTCGAAGGATGGCATACTCTTTAGCTGTAAGAAATGGAAAAGCTAATACATTTAAAAACGGCACTGCAGGGCGTAGTTGGCTTGATGCATTTTTATATCGTCACAAGGATTTGCTTTCCATTCGAAGGCCGACAGGAACCTCATTTGCTAGAGCCTTGGGTTTCAACAAAAACAACGTGGAGGAGTTTTTTAACAACTTAGAGAATGAATACACACAACACAACTTTTCACCTCACAGAATATTCAATGTCGACGAGACAGGTTTGTCAATTGTACAAAGTAAGGTGGCCCACATAATTGGCAGAAAAGGAAAAAGGCAAATAGCGTCTCTCACATCTGCTGAACGTGGCTCACTTGTTACGTTTATTGCAGCAATGAGTGCTGGTGGTCAGTTTGTACCCCCCATGTTGATTTTCCCTAGGAAAAATCGAAATGATCAATTAATGCGTGGTGCCCCTCCAGGATCAATATATTCCGTCCATCCCAGTGGATGGGTGCAACAAAACATATTTACAGACTGGATGAGACATTTTATAAAATTCGTTAATCCTAGCGAAGAATCTCCGGTTTTACTCGTGCTTGATGGACATTATAGTCACACGAGAAATTTAGATGTTATTCAACTGGCAAGGGATAATTACATTTCTATCATCTCGTTACCCCCACATGCTACACACAAGCTTCAGCCGTTGGACAAGACCTTTATGGGTAGCTTCAAGGCTTACTATAGTGAGGAAATTCGAAACTGGATTCGCACCAACCAACGTGCCATTACACAGTTCGATCTAGCCGAGCTTCTAGGAAGAGCCTTTCTAAAGTCACAGACTGGTGAAATTGCTGCAAACGGCTTTAGGGCTACTGGGATTTTTCCTTTCAACCGACATATTTTTTCTAACGCTGATTTCATAACCGAAGAGATTGAGGCCGAAAAAACTGTAACATAGCACCATTAGAAGTTAGAAAAAAATCAAAAAACGGTGCAACCCTAGAACCACAGCCAGGATGTTCCACTTGGATAGACCACGATAAGTGTTCAGTACCGTCAATAGGAGAAGCCGAGGCGAATCTAAAGAGAACGGCTACAGCACAACCAATTGTAGATGTTTACTTAAATAGAACATCTGTAGAAAACGGGGCAGAGCAACATATTTGCGACTCTTCAACATTTATTTCGCCATTCAACATTGCACCGTTACCAGTGATAAATAAAAAAATGGGTAATCGCGGAAGAAAGCCATCTAAGTCCCAAATTATCACTTCCTCACCATATAAAAATGACTTGGAACAATCACTTTCTAATACGCCTCAGAAGCTAACTCCAAAACGAAAGGTGTTTTCAGAACTAAACACTTCAAAGAAGAGATCTAAGAAACGAAGTAAGTCTGCTAGCGACCAAGATTCTGAAGAAGAAAATGAACAACTCGTTCCGGCCGACGACGACATGGACGATGTTGATATCGGTCAGTTCTTGCCGGAAGACGAAGATGCTACTTGCTTGTTCTGTGATGGTCGATTCTCAGAAGACCAAAGAGGGGAACTGTGGGTGCGTTGCCTTATGTGCAACATGTGGGCACATGAACAATGCTCTGGGGCTGAAAAAGATGATTACATTTGCAACTTTTGTAAATAATTATTTTATTTTTCTTATGTTTTGGTACAGAACATTATTGTACACTTTTATGTATTAATGATGATTTTCTTTGTTAGAATGATGTCTTCAGTTCTATTTACATCGAAATAAAGTTTTCTTTGTTAAACATAAGTTTGTGTCTCAATTCTGACGGGGGCCCATATTTCATACACTCTAGCGTCTTACAAGACTTTGAACATTTTTAAGATTTCGGCTGAAATCTCAGTGTGTCTTGAGCTTGCGAAACTTTGCTGCCCTTGATAGAGTAGACAAATCTTTGTGCTAGATGTATCCCAAGTTTGAGTTGATTTCTTCCAAAATCCTCATAGTAATCCATGAAAAACAAACTAGGGGCCCATATTCGGACCTTCTCCTCTATGGTGTTTCAAAACGGTATATTTCATGAAGTAACAGAGATAAATAAATGAATAAAAAAAGAAAATGTAGAAAAAACATGAGGCTTTAAATTGGCTATAATTGCAATAACTTGCAATACCTTGATAGCCCACAGGACGTTTTGAAATTTCGGAAAAAAACATAACATTTTTATAGCACCTGGTATAATATCAAAATCATTCGTTTTACCAAAACAACTAAGACAGTGATATTCCTAAGAGAAAAACCTACAATTTGAAAAAAAAATCGACCAAAACGAAAAAAAATTGTCGAAAATACATAACGTCAAATTTGAGTTAACTTTTTGGTTGTGCGTTAAATAAGTTGCGCAGTGTAGTTGAAATCTGACATGCTTGACGACTTTCATATGGAAACAATCTTTTCACAATAGCACTTTTTAATTCGTTTACCAGGGTCGGAGACATTACAGTTGGCTGAATAACTGCAAGTTTATTATAAAGCCCAAAAGTTGTTGGAATTATTAAAGAAATAGTGCAATATTGTGCTCCAGACATTTGCTTTGTAACCTCATCGAGGTTCTAAACCTCAAGGTAATCGAGGTTGTAACCTCAAGGTTCTAAAATTTGAATAGCTTCCTTTATAATCATTATCTCGTCTACATCCAACATAGGTGAGGCATTCTTTAATCGACTTATAGCAATCGTTAAACAATCGCCTATGTCAACAAATCTTTTTATCATCAATAAAATGCTATTCCATCTAGTAGAAACATCCTTAAGTAGCTTTAACGGAGGCTTCAGGTTATTTAATTGTTCCTTTCTTAAAGCATCCATGGCAACATTACTTCTTTTAAAAAAAGTTACTATATTGCGAAGTTTTATTAACAGGTTATTAAAATCTTCATTGGAGTGGACACCATCATCTACTACCAGATTTAGGGTATGAGCATAACAACTTAGGTGTCTTATACCTAACAGCGAACATGCAGACTTTACATTTGCCCCGTTATCCGTTACAATGCATATAACCTTCCGGTTTATTTTAAACTCTGTCATCACTTTCTAAAAATCATTACAATTTACTATAAAAAATATTTTAAATAACTATAAACTTACATCAATATGTTCTTTAATATTAGTGGCCGTATGTGAACCCGGGAGCTCAACGGTCTTTAAAACTGTTGTCTGCAGAGTACTTTGATAAATAAAATGACACGTTTCCCACTCGTTTTATATTCTTTTTTGCAGTAACCACACACAGCACTGTTTGTTGTAAAGTTTTTTTCAAATTGGTTCCAAACCATTGAAAATTTTGTTCGTTTACACATGTTCATTATTACAATTGCGGACAAAAATTGCAAATATAAAACAGCAAAGCAAAAACGAAAACGCAATTATAGGTTAGGTTACAGTAATAACAATTCACAGATTAGTGATCACTTGATCAGTCATATCAGATCAGTGATCACAGAATTATAGAATTTACTCTATAGCACTATTGGCAGTAAAAGAGTAGAGTAAGCACAGACAGAACATACGCTATATGGCTTCTCAGATCTTGATTTTGCACACTTTATCGATATTTAGATAGTTTTAATCGTTGTTTAGACTATCGATATATCGATAGTTACTATCGATAGTTTTGCACCTCTAGTGTAAAGTGTAAACAATTGTTTGTGTTTGGCGTTTGGGATTTTTTGGATATAATTAAAGTTGGTGGAATTGTTGTTATTTTTGTTAACACTGAAGTTAACATTTACAACAATTTGGCGACGAGGCAACAGAAGCTCTACATAATGATATTTAGACAAAAGAAGAAAAGTCTCGTAGTGGAATTATTACATAACCTCACTTGGTTGAATTTACATCTTTCGGAAACGATAAAACTATAATATAAAATGCCTGAAATGGACCCAATACATTCAGTAGCTACAAAATTTTCCATTGAAACATATAAGATACACTTAAAAAATGCAACAGGTGGCTGATGAGACTCCAGTGCTTTCAATTTGCTGTTCCATCAAATAAAAAGGCAGTAGGTACCTATACCTATTACATTATATGGGTGCGGATACCTCCTACGATGTACTATGTGATAAAATATCATCAGATCAGCCAAGCAATAAGTTGTACAAGGAGACGTAGTTTATAAGGACAATGAAACAACACTTGAATTTGCAGAAAATTAATTCTCTACACAGAAAACAACAGGAGTGTGTTAATGAGAACCTAACGGCATTGCAGAGATTAGCTACATGTTAGTTCGGAGACTGTTTAAGAAAATCGTTATGGAACGAGTTTGTTTTTGGACTTCAGTCTCAAACTAGGTATTCAAAGCAGGCTACTGGAATTCGGGACCTTACAAATGACAGGGCTTGGAAGTCGCTGTAAGCATGGAGACAGATAGCAACATACATAGTGTCATTTTAAAAGTGCAAAAACAGATGAGTGTAATATGCAGCGACCCTCTGCAACTAGAAAAAAATAAAATAACTTGAAAATGTTTTAGGTGGGGATCAGAGAAACATGCAAATCAAAGGGATAAAAGAAAAATGTATGTCATAAATGCAAGAGGAAGGGACACTTGAGCAAGGTATTAATTTTTTTTTCGTTGTAGATTTGTATTGCGTCTCCCCACATTCCAAAACTTTCTAGGTTTGGCATTCCTTTTTGATTCTTTTTTACGGTTCCACATGCGTTGGTTTTTGTCCGTGTAGCTGCTTGTAAAGATTAAGGCTATAAATAAAGAATGACCATTTCCAAGATAAGGTTTCATTAAAGTTAGAACAACATTACCAGATATTCCCACCTTTTTGAGAAGCTCATCATCTATTGCGTGCAGGTTAGTATACTTTCCAGTGTATTATGAAATTTAATATTGAGGGCTTAAACCTACGTACTAAGTACCTCGTATGTTACAAAATGTAAATTTCACAGGGCGCATAAAAATCCATTCAAGTTGAAAGCAATGATAAGCAAGCTTGTATTTTTGTTTTGCTTAATTTAAAGGGAACTTATTATGCATGCGCTGGACAAAATATTATTAAATAATAAATATTGGCAAAAATAGTATTCCTTATTTGCAAATTATTGTAACATACGAGATAGTGTTACCTAAGAATTTTTACTGCTTCTAAAGTAGAACATCAAAATCATCAATTAAAAAGAAACTTTTATGATAAACTATTTAGAAAAAAGTAACGAAATAAAATTACCAGCAATCGTTGGGTATGACCGTTTTAATCTGCTGAAGGTGATCGAATTTCTTTTTTGCTATTGGCAATTTTGCTCTAAATAGTTTAGGGAATTGGGAATTGTATTGTTTTCATTTCAAGTTGTTTTGGACGACTAGACAAATCTTCAAATACATCTTAAAAATGAATTTTAAACTGGATTTTGCTATCAAAATATTTTAAAACTCATCATTGTAGGTCCATTTAATTTTCCTGGTTTAATCGAGCTGTATTTCATCTGATTTTTACCACCATAGTAAAATAATCGTATTTTTAACATCGTATGGATTCTTAACCCTTGGCTCTTAGCTGCCTGAGTATTAGGGGAGCGATGGCTAATGGCGCTCACCTAAGGAAAAATTCACTGTCTTAGGGAAATAAAACTACTTTTTCCATTCTGTCTTCGCGAAACATTTGACTTGCATGTATAGTAGCTGTATTTATTGATGAATTGGTATTTAAAACAGACTCTAACTCAGAAATTATAGTTTTTTGAGAGTATCCAAAGAACGCCATTGCCCGACCCGGGAGGGTAATGCCGCTCAGGCGAGTGTAATGATGCTCAATAATAACAAATCATAAAAACAGATTGATTAAATAGAAAATTAAACTGTATTATTTAAAATATGCACAAGTAAGTAGGAAACAACAATAAACATAAATTAAGCTATTTCGGCACCTATTTTCAATTAAATCTTAATTTTTTTCAAAATTTAAGGCTTGCAAAAATCGCAAATATATCCATGTGGTCGATCTACTCCTGTGCAGATGGCATGGGCCCACTGCCCACATGAAGAACATCTGTACCAAAGCTCATTCTTCCCATATTTATTGAAAATTATGCATGCTTCATCTGAGTGCTCTTTTTGTTTTATTGCATCTGAAGTAAGAAATAAAAAATTACAACTTTAAACAAGCGGTCCCTAACAGTTTTTTACTCACTAAGTTCATTATCAGACATCTCCATATCGTTCAGTTCATCGTCGTCGATAATGGGCTGTTCATCATCCTCTCCAGATGATTCACTTTCAACAGATGATTCACTTTCAAAAACTTTCCTTTTGGTAGCTTTTTTTTCGGTTTGTAACTTTTTATTTTTACTTCCTTTTAATTTGCCTGCTGCCTTTTCTAAATTATTTTTCCTTTTTGCTTCTAATATCTCGAATTGCTCTTTAAGTGGGGTTGACGTTAGAATTTCTGGCCTCTGCTTCTTTCTTTTTATAACTTTTCTGGTTCCTGGTATCTTGGGAACAGGTTTGGGTGAAATTTGTGAAAACGAAACATTAGAATCAATGACACTTTTAATTATATTTGTTTGAGTCCCAGAGCATCCAGCTATTGGTGCAATACTTTCTGGTTCAGGAACTGTCTCGACTGTCTGTCTGTTGCTATTCCCTAAATTGTTTATGGATTGCTTATCAGGTTCTCTAACCGAATAATCTAGATCACCAAATACATCAGGATTCATTGGATATATTCCAGCAATTTCAAATGCCTTTACTGCTTTCTGAGCTACAGCTACTTTAAGATAAGCCTTAGTGAATAATCCAGGTAAGTCAGTGTTGGTAATTTTCTCATATGCGAGGGGGTAACCACTCTACTAAAAATGTACATGTATTTCGGAAATCACAATGATTTCGGGAAATGTTACCGGGATTTCGGAGATTTCGGATGATTTCTAAAACCTTTCCATGATTTCTGTTGTTTTCCGCAATCTTTTCCTGATTTCCTATGATTTCCGAAATCTGTCCATGATTTCGCATGATTTCGGCGAAATCTTTGCGATTTCGAATTATTTTAGGAAAACTCTTATAAATTCAAGAAATTGTTACATGGAAAATATCTCGGAAAATATTTTCACAATTCACTTGTAAAATATGTTACTGGGTAACTATATTAAATATTATTGTGTAGCTTATTGTATTGCTAAGCAACTCAATCTTTTATTGAACATTTAAATTGTTTGAACAATTTATAGATTTTAAGTCTGTCATATCTTTTTATATTAAAGGGACCATTGCCCAATAAGTTTAATGAACCATAAAAAATGTATTTTTTATCAATCTGAATATCCTCAGGATTAGGCCAAATAAATTGGTCCAATTCACACTTTAAATATTTTATTTTAAAACAGTTGTCGTTTAACTTTTCTATGACACGTCCTACGTACCATGAGGGCTATGGTACATCATAATAAACACAATAATATTTTTCTACTTCTATACCTAGTTCTATACTTTCTTCCAGATTTACTTTACTTTCCGTATTATCTTCTGCAAAATCGTCATCAATGTCACGTTCTACGAGTCTGAACTCCAACTACTTTCGTCGGAAGGTCGTTTCAAGTTCTTCTATGGTGCTTTTTTATTTTCTTTACTTATTGTCCCTTTTTTGCAATTACTTCCCAGGCCTTTCTCATTATTTTTTCGGTCTATTTATTCGGTTTTTACTTGTCATACCTCTACATCTAATTATTCGATCAGAAGAAAGATGACCTTATTTGTCATAGAACAACCAACATAATGTTGATTTTCTTACTATCTTCTCCTTGTTATTAACATTTACTCGTAAAAATCGTACATCATTATTTTCACTTTTGTTTGATGTATTACTATAATCTTTAATGTCCAGTGATGTATAGTTTGAAAATATTTTCTGGTATTCATTTATTTCTTCGTCTTCTTCTTCGTTAATTGTAAAATTTTGAGTGTCTGAGGGAGGGTTTTGAGATATCCTCAGTGTCACACTCTATGTCGGACGCGTCATCAGAGCTTAGGTCTGAGTCAGTTTTGTGTTTTTTCTCGTTTTTTCTATTTTTTATTACAGTTGTTAATGCATATTCTTCTTCTTTTGGCGATAGTACCATATTTAAGCTCCTTGCATCTTTTGTGGCATCTTCTTTTGCCTTCACTAACATTGTTTTAATATCATCTACTTTTGGAAGGGGGTTTGCAATATTTTTATTTACAGATGTCCCTAATTTAGGCATATTTTCTCTAGGAAAGTTGAACATTTTCCCTAAAATATAGATAAATAAACACTTAATATCATACACTGCAACAAATACATCAGACACAGATAAAATAATTGAATAATGCTAAAATTATAGAGTAGACGTTTTTTGACACATGCCTAGACAGATACTAAAAGTAATTTGAAAAAAAAATATGGGTCATATTGCGTTGAAATAAATTATGTGGAGTTGTGATACTTCATAGAAAATAGTTACTGAATTGAATTGAATAGTATTTCTTAGGTAGT
This sequence comes from Tetropium fuscum, assembly GCA_964058915.1. Taxonomy (NCBI): domain Eukaryota; kingdom Metazoa; phylum Arthropoda; class Insecta; order Coleoptera; family Cerambycidae; genus Tetropium; species Tetropium fuscum. The sequence continues at coordinate 235,659 of CAXKVY010000140.1, forward strand.
ACCTAATATATTCTTAAATCAGAAATTCGTCATATTGTAAGGTGTTTTCTGCCCTCTTCAAGCCAAATGGTTTAAAACTTGAAACATACCAAACGACACTTACCTGAATCACTAACTATGTCATTTATCGCTTGGATTCTGTGTCGTCTTTGAAGAAGATCTAGCATATCCAAATTTACTACGGTGGAGTATGTACTTGTCATCGAACGTGTTTGTCCCATCGACCTTTTTTCTCTTGCTTAGACCTCAATAAAGAATTTGCCGAGGAATTGGCACACAAAAATTAGACCGAGGACCACCGAGGCCAGAATATTTCTCAGACAATTCAAATCTTGACGCGACTAAAAGTACCTGTTGGATTTCTGCGATATTTCTATGAAATAAAACTCTCTACAAGAATAAATGTCCACTCTGCTGATGTATATAGTTTCATACATCGATTTATTATAAGTTATCTTTATTATTACCTAAACAAATCTGCAATACGTGAATTGTAACACATATTCCCTAGATTATATCGCTACCTCAATACAACAACTAGATATCTCTAAATTTATAGTTTTGAGATAATTGGCTTTTAAATTGTAAAGCGACTATTAAGGTTTATTAAAAGTGAGCTTTAAGAGATATCAATTTGGTATTTTTTTATAAGCTACTAAGACACTAATACATTCTTTATATAGATATAGAAAACTAAATTTTAGGTTACAGAAGGTAAAAAAAAATGTTTTTGTTAGTTATCTATTTGTTGCAAAAAAACGATATTACCAAATGCAGAGTTGTCTATATTTAACAATAATTAACGCTGTATAAAAATAAAACATTTGAGGAAAATTTGCTGCAAACATGATTTATTGTATTAATATCCAAAAACAAGGAACAAAGAACTAAGGAAATACAAATGCAAGACACTATAACAACAAATAACTTTCAATCATACATTTTTAATCTGCTGTTTCCTAATCACTATCAGACACAGTATCCTGAATTTTGCTATTATACGGAAGACTATAGTAGAATGGCTTGTAGGTGTCACTTAGTGCTGGAGGGTTCATTGTAAATAGTGACTTCAAATTTTGATATTTTGCCTCTGATATTGGTATTGGGGTTTTGTACAAAAGTTTTAAAGGAGTGGCTGGTTGGGTCTGGCGACGAGTTTTTTTGTTGAAATTAACGCTTTTAAATTCACCCTCAAAACTTTCCTTGAACTCCATAACAAACGGTTTAAATTTGCTAAAACGCAGCCACCACATTTTTTGCCAATTTACTGCTGCACTGCACCACTTTCGTCTGTTTTTCTTATAAGCATGTTTTCATCAACAAATTTTTTATAGTCGTATATTTCATTAATACCAATATCATGAACTACATAGGGCATGTCACCTTTCCTTCTCGCACTACGTGCTATAATCTTCCAGTCCTCTGGCCACAATGCCTTTCCAACTCTTTTAAACTCCTTACTTATGGCGGCATGGATGGAATCACATTCCATTTCACTGTGGCCAACTACTAAGAACTTAAGATTTATGACTTCGATATTTTTAATTTCTTGAACTGCTAGTGTACACATGGCTGCCATAAATTTATTTAGATTTTGACCACCACATCTATCACTAAAAAATGTTACATGCTTGGTAGATACTGGCAAAGACGTTAAGTATTTATGAATGCAACTAGCAATTTCGCAACTGCCCCTCTTCCCTTGGATCTCAGTCCACATGAAGCAGTCACCCTTTCTAGTCACTACATTATACACTGTAAAGTTATATGTTGCAAGTCTTCGTTTATAAAAAAGCGCATTATTTGTGGGATCTGTTGGAACAAGTAAAACTTGTTGAAGATCAAAGTTAGCGCAAACACATTCTCCGTTTGACTCTGCAGCCTTGGCTTTATCAGTTCTTTTTTCCGCTCTAGCTAGTTCTTTTGCTTGAATATGAGGATTATAAGCACTTTCGAGAACGTTCTTTTCATTATCGGATGCATTATTATAGGACATACATAATCGGCATTGATCCTTTCTTGGACGATGAAATCCTAAATTATAGTTTTCATTAAATACTTTTCTATACATAGCTTCAGACGCCTTTGTTTCCCCGATCTCTTGACATCGTTTGCAGTATAATGAGTACATAATGGTAATGTTTAAGGAAGAGCAAAGATACTGACGTTTAGTCCCAGATCTACAATAGTGAGATGGTACAGATGGGAAGCTTTCTATGTGCTTCTTTATACTCTCGATGACAGGTTGAGGAGTAATCTTTTTAACATACTTTCCTCTTCTGTCCACGGTAGTCGTGTTTTCCAAGGTACGTTTAGTCATAGCTATATCAACGACTCCTTTCTTTATTCCCAAAGTATTAATAAACATCGTTTTGCAAACCTTTAATTTTTCGCCTTTGATGGGCAAGAAAAACGTTATTGACGCAGTTCGTTTAGAGTTCTCGCCTTTGGTTTTCAGGCGAGTCTTTTCCTTACTTGTGTTACTCTGTATAAAATCACGTTGTCGTGAATAGTTTTCCAAACCCCAGTATGTTTGAAAAATTCTTACCCTGTCTTCTTCCTGGACTTCTAGAAAACATTTTTTTCTTCAAGTAACAGGACATGGTCGATTAATTTTCACAGCTGGAATAATTTTGTTTCTGGACGAAATGTATTCCTTTCCCTGAGATCTTTTTTCTTGAGCTATATTTCTTTTCCATCTACTTGGTTTTTGTAAACGTTTTCTTGGTTGCGCTGAAACTTCTGGGAATACTTGCATACCTTCTAGATTTTGTTTTGGGGCTAAATATCCTCTTAAACGACTCAAAGGTAGATCGTCGCTATCACTATCAGAAGATTCAGATAAGTCTTCGGGAATGTATTCCGAATGATCCGAGGAAAATGGCGATTCTGGGCTACGTGGCAATTGTTCTTGTTCTAAAAAAATATGTTCAGAATTTACTGTTTGCAATGTGGTTAGCTCGTATTCGTTGTTAGGAGGTGATGGTGTCGAAAAGAAAACATTATTGGATATTTCCATTTGATCAACAGGTTGGCCTGTAACAAAAAAATACATATTTAGCTTTAGAATATTCCATAAAGCCCATTTTCAAATTTAAAAAAAGATTTAGTGGTTATTAAAACTGTTAATTACTTACTTGTGTAATGAGACAAAGAACTAGTACTCGGTACTCCTTCCTCCAAACAAGAGGGTAATTGCAAGCTAGCAAGTTCAGTGGTAGTCACTGTCTCATTGGAAGTTGGCTCATATGTGAAAGATTCTGTGATACCCGGCATAATACTGTAATTTTCAGGAGGTGTACCATTTTCATGATTTGTTTCCTCATCTTGGTCTTTTACTAAAAAAAAAATTAATACCTATATCAAAATTTCTTGCCAAAACGCAAGGGATACTTGTTGGATTAGGAACACTTAACCTCACTTTTCTGTTAACGTTACAATTAATTTTAATTAATAAAAAATCTGTAAAGTACTTACATTTTCTACAGTATTGTAGCCTATATAGTGTTCGTTTACTCATGACAAACAATCCCAACACTTATCACACAAAGTTTTCACAAAAGAGAACAGCGAAATCAGTAACTGAAGTGTCAACAAATAGCTAAAGTGCTAAATTAAGTATGCAGAACTGGATATCTCGACTTATCTACTTTAAGTATACAGTTAAAGTGATTTAACCGATACGTTATACGTTATAATGTAACAACTAGATAAGTTAAGTTATCCTGTTATTGCACTTCACTAAGGCAGCATTTGACACATGTCTATATTTGACAACTATAATAAGAAATTAAATGTGCGAAAAATATGAGTTATCGACTTGTTGCACGGAAAGGTAATACGGTATCTTGATTAATGATGGAGTTATCTAGAAGTTGCTGATTTTCTAGTTATCTAGTTGTAGTATTGAGGTAGCGATATAGTCTGTATAATAACTATAAATTTATTATAATAAAATCAAGAATAAAAGTAAATTAACAACTTACCTTTTAGGTACAGATAACTTTTCGAGATCGGTTTTACGTATCCGAGGTTTTGGCATCTACAAATTGAAAGAAAATCAGAAAGAAGTTGTTACATAGCAAACGGTGGCCAATGCCGCTCACTTCGGGCAATTGCGCTCAGCCTGAGCGCAATTGTCAGAATGGTCGCGAAATTATAAAAATATTGGCATAACCTCAAAAAGTTAATCTTATGAGAAACAACTGTGAACATTTCAAGCCGAAAGCCTGATATATATTATTGCTAGTTAAATATTTGAAATATAATATAAAATGATTTTACAAACCTTTTTTGAAATAGCAGGTCGAATTATAACAGCACTATACAAAACACGTTTATTCTCACTACTCGAATATCTCGACAGTAAACAACATGGAGCGTTCACAACACGTTTGCACCACTTTAATATAGATGGCGCGCTATACACAAATCCGATTAAAGCTTGGATTTTATTTTAAATGACTGAGCGCTATTGCCCGCTGAGCGCCATTAGCCGTCGCTCCCCTACATAGTTCTATGATACAAAAATATAAAATGGAGAGAATCGATCATAAAGATTTCGACTCACGGATATTGTAAATAACGCATTACCACTAATCTCAATTACCACAGTCTAATAACGCTATAAAAGATAAAGGGTTTAAACAAAAAATGAGAAGAAAATATTCACTATTGAAGATAATTTATTTAAAAAAATAAAATAATATATATCCTTGTAACTCCATTGTGGAGTGAAAAATACTGAAAACATACCATACACCCAAAAAACTTTCTATTTATCTAGCTCTATTTTATTTATCGCCTATTTTTGAGGAAACACTTTTTTAAAATGTCTTGTCTACTTCTGGCATCCATTTGTACATAAACTTTAAGGTCTCTATTTTCTTTGGACCCAAAAAAGCTTTGTCATCGCTTTTTTTATGGCTGATGGAATTTGTTTAGTCTCCGCTGTTACGTGTTGTTTTCTAACGCTTCGTTGTCTTAAACTTTTGAGGTGTATAGTTATTTTCAGAAAATGATGTCCGGTATTTGATTTCGTAAAATTATTTACTAAACTCCAAGGAAACAACCTTTGAAAATGGAACTAAGTTACATTTTAGTTTCGATGAATACCAGCAGAAATCAAGGAAATCTTGTGGTTTCATTTGAAGTAAGTACTAAGTAAGGTTTTTTGCATTTGCTTTCAACAACACTCTAAATAAGGAAATAAGGGAAAAATGTTCTGCTTTTCTTAAACTGTGTTCTATACTAATAATAATAATAATGACCTAGGAATATCCTAATGTACAAAAATATCAACTATACAAATTACTTAATTTAACTAAGCCTACAAAACTTTTTAACATTATTATAAAAAATAAAAGTGTAATTAGGGCCTATATCACATCATAAGGAGACTAGCAGGCTATAGTAGTAGTTTATTTGAAAAATAGGAACTCCTAATTTACAATATACATAACATACACATAGAAAGAAAAATATACATATACTGATTTATACCTACGTGATTTTATATCTAAACTAAAGAATTTGGAATACATATTATTTTAAATGATTTACCTTAAATTGATTCACGGTTGTAGAATTCTTTACAGTATCTGGTAACTTATTGTTATTAATAAAACCCTCGATAAAACCTTTAAAATTCAATGTTTTAGTACTAAAAGCTTTAGTTTGGTTGATTATATTAGGTTGGCTAATAAGTAATGGCCGTTTTTTCAATTTTTTTATATTTCATTTTTCAACAATAATTAACAACAAATTAATCAATAATATACTCTCCGTTGTTGTTTACGACTTGTTCCCATCGTTCCACGAGTTTTTCGATGCCTCTTCGGTAGAAATCTCCCGGTCTCGGCTTGTAAAATTCGTCCAGCCAAGCCCGCAATTCGACGTCATTATTGAAAGAAGCGCCGCGCAAAGCGTTAGAAAGCGACCGGAAAAGATGAAAATCTGAAGGCGCCAAGTCCGGAGAATATGGAGGATGCGGTAGCATTTCCCAACCAAGCGTCAGAATAGCTTCCTTGGTCAAATTGGCAATATGTGGTCGGGCATTGTCGTGTTGAAGAAGAACACCATTTTGTCGATCGGACGTTTTTGTTGAATAGCGTTGTTGAGGCGGTGCATCTGTTGAACATAAAGATCTGCGTTCACTGTTTGGTTCCGGTCAAGCAATTCATAGTGAATAATGCCTTCCCAGTCCCACCATATGCACAGCATTGTCTTTCGAGGATGAAGATCTTGCTTCGCTCGCGGTGTTGCTTGTTTGTCCGCGCTGAGCCATTCTTTGCGCTGCTTGATATTGACATACAGGCACCATTTTTCGTCGCCCGTAACAATTCGATAAAGGAATCTTTGGTTGTGTCCATGAGTTGGGCGATGACGGGCGAGCAAACTGGAGGCAATAGTGGAACGTTGATTTTTGTTGTTTTCGCTCAATGCATACGGAACCCACGCGCCAAACTTTTGAACCTTCCCCATCGATTGAAGGTGATGCTCAACAGTGCCGTGCACGCATCCCATCTTCTCCGCCAACTCCCGAGTGGTTTGGCGCGCGTCTTCATGCAAAAGTTGATTCAAACGCTCTTCATCAAATTCGACTGGTCGCCCGGAACGAGGAGGGTCCTTAAGGTCGAAATTGCCGTCTTTGAACTTCGCAAACCAATTTCGAGCAGTTCTTTCAGGCATAGAGCCTTCCCCGTACACAGCACAAATGTCGCGAGCAGCTTTTGCATTTGCTTTTCTACATTTTCTACGTAATTTTCTACATACACGTAGAAAAATAATTTTCTACGTGTCGTTACCCAACCCTGCGTCTGCCACATCTCAAAATAATTCTCATTGCTCGGTTTTGGAGTTTTTGGAAAGATGTTATTTTATTGAGGTCAAAGACATACAGTAATGTAGGGCAGTATTCAAAATGGGGTTGAATAATGGTTTTGTACACAGTTACTCGAGAATTTAAACTTAGGTGTTGTGACACCCTCGAAAAAAAATATAATTTCTTCATAATTTTTTTTTGAATATAATTAAAATGACTATTCAACGATAAATAATTATCTAGCATAAAACCCAAATATTTATATTCTGTTACCAATTCAATCCTTGTGTTTTCTATGTTTATATGAATGTCATCAACATTTATTTTATTATATTCGAAAGATGTAGTAATTATCATTCCTTTCGTTTTATCAGTATTTAATTTTAATTTATTTATTTTTAAATATTTACTAATACTGCTAAGAGAGTTATTCATTTTATCTACTGCTACACATACATTCTTATCGCTTACTGATATAAGAGTGTCAAATAGATGTATATAATCACATTCATTATGGTATTCTATATCATTTACATAAATTAAAAACAACAATGGACCTAAAATACTTTCTTGGGGAACTCCATGTGCTACATCAATAGCCGATGAAGTTATATCATTAATTTTTGTTACTTGTTTTCTATTTATAACATAATCTTTGTACCAAGCCAATACTTTACCCTTCACCCCGTATAGTTTTCATTTCTTGAGCAGTATTTTATGGTTGACGGTTTCGAAAGCTCGTCTTAGATCCAAAAATACTGCTACGTTATACATGCCTTTGCTAATATTATTTTTCCATTCAGTAACAGTTAATTGAATGGCCGATTCACATGAATGTTTGGATCTAAAACCAGACTGGTTAATAAACAATACATTTTTATTATTAAAATATTCCAACAATTGATAATAAACTACTAACTTTAATAGTTTTTCTGCACAAGGTAGGGTATTGATTGGTCTAAACTCACTACATTTTTTCGTAATAGCTACTTTTTCTATTGGAATAACTACGACTTGCAATACTTGTTTTTATTTCCTCTGGAAACAAAAACTGTATCCAAAGATGTATTTACAAAATGACACCAGACTCCAATTACTTCAAAGCTATTTTTTATAATCTTACTGCTTAATGAATCTACCACCTGTGACCATTTATTCTTTAAATTTTTTACAATGTTTCGTAGTTCGTGCAGATTTAAAAGTTTAAAATCACTGAAACCATCTTCCTGGTTTTTAATATTACAGGTAAATTCAACATCTTCAATACTTGAAATAATATCATTAACACTATCAACATAAAATCTATTAAAATAATTAGCAATTTGCTCTATATTTCTTTCAAAAATAGTTTCATCATTGTTTTCAAATTGAATACCATTAAAGAAATAATTAATTACTTTTCTTGGGTTAATTAATTTTTTAAGAGTTTTCCACATTAAATGAGAATTATGTAGATTTTTATCAATTTGATCAACATAGAATTGATTTTTTTGTCTTGTATAATATTTACAACAGTATTAAATGTTTTATATGCTGAATCTCTATCTCTGCTTAAACTTCTCACCTCATTATCATACCATGGCAAATCATTTTCATAATAAACTGTTTTTAAAGGCGTTATATCATTAACAATTGTTTCACAATGTCTTTTAATATCACTATATATATATATATTGTTTATATCAGTGCCATCAAGTAAGAAATTACAGGTAATCAAATTTAAATTAATCTCATACAGACTAACTTCAGTTAATCTTCTAATAACTTTTTTGCATTTATTTTTAAAATTTAGTTTTTTAAAATAAAAACTATTACTGAATGGTCCGTGAACTTAGGTTCATCTAAAACATTTGCTTGCACGTTTTTAAAATTAGTTTAAACATAATCAAAGTTTTGCTAGCATCAGTAATTCTGGTGTAATTTTTTACACCAGATTTTTGTAATTTAATGTATTAAATAAGTTCCTAATTTTTCTAACATAAAATTCATCAGACAAAAAGTTCAATAAATAAACAACAATAAAACAATAAAATTTCTGTCTTTAACAATAAAATTTTCTTTCATGTCACCTGTCTTCTTTTCTATAAATTCTTTTATGTCCTCTTACCTCTTGTGACACTTTATATATATTATTATATACATCCATATCTTTGGTCTCTCTCCTTTAAACTACATGGTCATCCTCTGATTGTCCTATATTTCTACTGCTGTTCTGTTTTTTCTCCGTATTAATTGCCAATTTTCATCTCTATTACCATTATTTTGTACTATATTGTTTTTTGAGTTATTAACACCATCAATATCTACATTAATGATTTCATTCATTAAACTCTTTTGACTGTCTTCTAATATAGCTACATTATCTTGTTTAGATGTATTTTCATTATTTTTTAAAGTATATTGTAAAGGTATCTGTTTAGTAGTTGTTAATTTGGTACTCCCTGTATTTAATTGTTTTGATACTTTATCAGTCCTATTCATTGCCAATGTTTGCTGTTTTTGCACAGATGATTTTTTTTGTACAGTATCACTATCATTATAGAATCTTCTCATATTATAATTATTTATTTTCATGTCCAGGTTATTTACTCTTTCAAACACTAATTTTAAACCATTATCTATATTTGTTTTTACAATGCCATTAATTAGAAGCCATTAATTCTAATAATTTTTCATGTAATACTTGTATGTCTAGCTTTTTTTCATTCTGCTTTATTTCTTGTTTTAATTCTAAATTTTCATATTCCAAGATTTTAGTAATGTAATATTTTCTCTCAAATCTTTATTTATTTCTTTTGGTAGTTTGTTTTCAATTAAAACTGATTTCTCTAGCGATTCATCTAATATATCCACCCCTTCACTCATTTCCAATTGTGTTTCTTCTACAAATGATTGCTTTTCACAGCACTTTTTTGATTTTTTATTAGAACAACTGTTATGAAAGATTGATAAACAATTTACACATTTCACTTTTTTGTTTATTGCTGGTTTTTTACAAAAACAGCAGAGCACATTTAAACTTTCACCTTCAGATTCGGCCATCTTGGATACTCTATATGGACAGGCAACCAGATGGCGAGTGGTAATCTGGGCCTTTGAGTAGTACAGAGCCCCCTCGTAGCGGCCAAAGTGACCCCAAATGGGCAGGGGCGGCGATATGGGGGTGGGGCAAAATCGAAAAATTTTTGGCAAAGCAACCGGATAAAAATGCGGTAGCATTGAAGGTAATACTCTAATTATATAATAAAATTTTTTTGCCAGCCAAAACACACGGGCCATTTTTGAACTAGCTAATAAAAAAAAAGCAAGAAAAAAGTTATGAGGCAACCGCTTCGAAATTGGTGAGCATCCTTATTGACACCACCAAACATTGGGAAAAAATTGCCATCCGATCCTGATCGGCAGTTTCGGAGAAAAAACCCCTCAAAGTCGCCGCAAAAACTCTTTTTTTCGATTGTTTCAACAATAATTAAAAAAAAAACACTAGAAATTGTTGAAATCGGATGGCGTTCGAAATTTATACTTTCCTAAGTACACATAATAGTGTGTATCAATGCCATCCGATTTTGATTAAATTATCCCCTATTTAGCCACCCTCCAAACCTCATTAAAAATACAATAATGCCATACGCTGCACAAAATTGTTGAAAATCCTTTTCAATGAATATTTACCGACTGCTTGGACTTTTAAAAAGTCTGTGCATGCTCATTATCCATTTAAACCCCCCACCCTACCCCAACAACCCCCCACCAACCCTTAGGACAATGTGGGCAACCGGACAGGGGGGTGATTTTTGAAAAATCACATACCACAAGAATCACATAATGAGCATGCACAGACTGTTATTATATGGCAAGGTTCGCTCATCATTACATACTGACTAGCCCATTTCCTTGTGCCGCCCCTGGTTTGTTCAAGAAACACTTCTCTTCTTTCGTCTTCGCTTAGGATGCGATAATGATCAAAATAATTTTCTAGTTTCTTGATGAATTGAAATGGGTCTTCATGATCCATCCCCTCGAACGTGGGTAAAGTCGGTGTTCTTTTGGGAGCCATTTCTTGTCTCATCGTCGGTTTCTGTTTTGTCTTGTCTTGTCTCGAGGGTTTGCATCGTTATTGTGAGAGCGAGCGTCCGCCGTTCTTTACATTGAGCTTTCTAAATTGTTCGTTGTTGGTGATGTACTTGGTACGTTCATTATATTTAATGCTGATTCCGCACGCCCCTTGCTCGGTACATTAGGTATGTGTCTATTATGTGTCATCACTGGAGTGCGGTATTGATGGCTTGGTATTAGCGTTCCAGTTAAATTAGGGTCGTATACACATCTTGATGGTCCTAAGATTTGCTGCTCCGATGTGGATGGTATGTTCGGTCGAGGCCATGTCGGAGAATAATCAGGTATGATTTGATTTTGATGAATTGTGTTCGCGGCCGATGTCCCATTATTTTCTTTCTGCCATACAGAAAGTAAATAATAGGCCGGTGCCTACAGATGAAGTTTCCTCTTGACCTTCGTCTGGTAATTGCTGAGCATTATGTGAAGACATCTTTATATTGTTATATATTAGATATATGTGAATAAGCTACCAAAAATATTATATAAAATATGAATTTGATACGTAGGGCCTATATTATTTAGTTGGTTCCTATTGAGACCAGAGTTCTATCTATAATACTTAATCGTAATCAATCTACGGTAAAAAAAATATTCCAGAAAATCGGTTAAAGGGCGCCACTTACAGTATGTAGGGCTGCAAGTCCCGTACTAGCTCAGTATAGCTTATGGGGGTGGTGAGTTCTGGGCCTATTGTTGTCAATACCGTCAACGGGGGTGTTGTTGGACGAATTTTTTGATTATTTTACTCTATTTCTGGATCTGATACGTCAAAAAACGTCGAAAAAACGATACGTTCTGAAAAAAATCATGTAGGTGGCCAAGGTATATTCTATTGTGTGGTATAATTAAAATTTGAATTTTGTTTTTTATATATTTTTTGATAACGGTTGTCCACCTTCACCCGGCAGAAAGGGGTGAAGTTGGACATAGCTTTAAATCAATGGAAATCCAGCTACGGGACGGTCTATTGCCCGAGTTGGACATAACAATTGTTTTTTAAAAATGAAATCTTTCAGTTTTACTCTAAAATAAATTTGTATTTTACTGTATTTGTTTAATACACATAATACATGTCTTATGTGTATTAAACCTTTATTAAAACTATCGGTCATTAACAAAATTTAAATTTCTTATAAAAATATAACAAAATATTTAACAACAATTTAACTTATTTAAAGCTAAAAAACTTTTTAACCTATTCCAGTATAGTTAAGTTTCTCACTGAGGACGAATCGGTTTCTTCTTAAATCTGTGGGTTTTTTTAATAAGCGTAGGACTTCTTCTTTTAATACCAGAGCTTTATCATGAACATCTGGATATACAAAATAAATTCCCATCTTTTCAGATTGTTTTTTTCTTAGGAAATTTACTTCCATCGAGTTTCCCTCAATAAATTCAATAGGTATTTCCTATAAAATTTAAATTTCTCTTTGTGGATTGAAATTGAAAAAAGATAAATTGGTTGCACTCAAATTCAGTCTCATTATTAATTATTGGTCTTTACCAATAATTAATAATGTGACTGAATTTTTGTTCAGTCTCATTATATTGTCCAATATCACATCTACTTTGGCTTTGTTCGTTATTTTGGTCATAGTCATCCTTGCTATTTTCTTCCTCCCTTAGTTCTTCATTAGATGCTGAGTGTTCTACTCTATTATCACAAAATGTGACGCTTCTTCCGGGGACGATGTGTAGCCTTTTACCTCTAGCCTTTTTGTTTTTGGAAGAAGACACTATGTTTTCTTTAAAAAAGTCGAAAAATGAGTTCGTCCATTTTTCTGTGTTGTTTTGGGTTGGTGTGTAATCCGCCAATTTCTTGAAGACCCTTTCACGATCAGGAGGTATAACCCCGCAAGCTGCAAAACCTGACTTAATATTTTTGGCAGAATTTAGTTGAATTTTTTTGAAGGTCTGATACAATAGATTTGGAAAATCGCTCTTCTGGAAAACGCCTCTGTGTTCCATTTTCCAATTTCGCAAGACGGAGCGCCAGGATTCCTTCAGTGGTCGGAAGTAAGCGACATCCAAGGGCTGGCAGAGATGGGTAGCGTTTGGTGGGAGAAGTATGAAGGATATGTCATGTTCTTTACATTTGCTGATCACTTCAACTGAAATGTGGCTCGACAAATTGTCCCCGATTAGAATTATTTTCCCGAACGTTTGGAAGAATAAGGCAACGCTATTTTATAAAACCAATCTTCAAAGGTGAACTGGTCGAACCAACCACTCTTGCTACGATTATATATGGCACCAGGCGGACCATTTTCGATCCAAGTAGGGTATAGGTGTAGGGCTTTATAAACTATATATGCCGCAAGAAGAGAGCATGAAGCTGCAACAGCTACCATAACGGATATACTTGTTTTTGATGTATCCATCACCCTATGGCAGTGTTTAGAGCCTCTTTTTGTAATAACTTTGATCTTACCCGGATCATCTGAGAAGTTAGTTTCGTCATAATTTATGACGTTTTCGGGTGGGATATTTTCTAGGGCTTGATAAAGTTCATCAAAATAACTGTTTATTACATCCACTTGTACTTCAGCTCTCGCACGTTTCATATTTTGGGCTAATCTAACTGTAAGTTCCTGATGCCTTCCCAAAAATTTTTTTTACCCAATCATCACCCGGAAGATTCATGTTAAAATTTTTTATGTTTTTGCCTCTACGATCTAAGTAGCTTTTAACAATTAATTTTATATCTCTAATACTCAGTGGAAAGTTCCACTGGGCCGCCGTCATAATCCCTTCACTCACCATTTTTTCTTCATCTCGAGTTAAAACTGTTTGACCCCCATAAGTTTTGGTGCATTTAATTCCTTTAACGTGGTTGTGAAGTGTTTACTTTGGAACATTCTACTTTTCAGCTGCAGCACTGACACTTAAAATCTTATTTTTTACTTCTGTTACTGCCATTTCAAAATTTCTGGTGGGGTAACTACAATTCGGCTTTATGCCAAGCGGTTTTCTATATTTTCGGGGCATTTTTTGGGTGTCCAACTTCACCCTGGAATAATACGACATTGTAAAAGAAATTCCCCCACTCCACTATTTTTCAAAAAATATAATTGAAAGTTTCCATGACTAATACTTATACAATAGTGCAATTTCTTGGACCGTCAGCCCGGACCGGATATACCGTCAGCCACATCGTAGCTACAGTAGTTATAAGAATAAGTTTATGAAAATGTAAAAATTTCACACAATGCTTTCGTAAATAATAGACTCACTTACCTCCGTCCTTCATACCCACACCGCGTTCCAAGAGTAACTGAACATGTTTCACGATTTCTGCCGCCATATCAGTTGAACGTTTACCCCTCCCCTACCGGGTACGAGGTTTTTCACAACAATACCGTTTGTCCACCTTCACCCCTGCTGTCCAACATTACCCCAGTTGACGGTACCATGCAGAAATGGTAAAATACAACACTGGTCTTACCAAGTTACTCGACGGAGATTCTGCTGTAATTCACACACTTGAATCTTAATAGTACCTATTGTGATACTTAGTCAGGTAATGGCCGGGGCAATAAATCATAACGTTAATAAAATTAAACAAATTATAATGAAATATTTGAAAACAAATAGAAACAAAGAAAAGCAACCCATATTAATTACAATGTCCGCGTAGGTACTCCTGATCAAGGTGTCACGATAAGTTAGATACCTGGAACAAAACAACAGTCTGAGCAACCAATTCGTCAAAAGGTATCATATATCAGAAATTATCTTCTCTGTACATATATATTCATTAATATTCCCAAAAAGTTATATTATTATCAAAAATATAATTTATCGTTAGAATGCACTTGTGTCTGTCACCCACAAGTACAATATCTGTGCAAATATTTATAGTGGTAAACCAAGGAACTGATAAGAGAATAGGACAAACTTGTGGCTCAAACACTCCACATTAACCTGAACGGCTCAAGCACTTCGTCAAGTATATAGGTATATAGGTAAAAGGTTATAACAGCGGCTCAAGCACTCCTCAAACCTTAGGTACACACTAAACCGCTCAAGCACTCCGTAATAGTGATAAATAGGAACAAAGGATTAGGTACCTACGCAGCTCGGCTATATTTTAACTACCTCTATATTTTAATGAGCTACTTAAATAATTAAATGTAAAGTCAGATGAATAAAGTCAGACAATGAAATAACAATTATGATATGAGAGAAAGTGGAATGCTCAGTGAATAAACTCACCAGTTGTAAATATCCAGGGATAAACAAATTCACAGGGCACGATTTGGCACTATTCAGTTTTTAGTTACGTACACAAACAAAGCAACACACTAAAATGAATCGACCCTTGTAGGGCATATTGGCTTCAGGCCTTTGTTTACAAAAAATATGCCCGCCAACATATTTCTTTGCCTGGCCTGTGTATATGTCAATCGACTTTATCTTAATGGGTATGGTGTCGCCGTTATGACAGCGGACCACCCATAAATTAGCCAGAGGAAATAAACTTACTTCTTACACAATTTAGTACTAAATGTAGAAATAAATAAAACTCAATTTAATTTTATAAAATGACAAAAAATAAAACCAACAATTCGTTAAAAAAAGTTTGTATTATACCGTTCGATAACTGAACAGTGCCTAATATAGTATAGCTAAATTAAAATGAATAATATTATAAGAATGGTGTATTGTGTATATTAGTAAATGGATGCTAATGAGTTAATGTTTGTTATTATGCACTACTGTGATGTGTATGTTATGATGATCGGAAGCGAAGTAGTGTAAAATCTGCTTCCCGTTTTTATGCTCGGTATCGGTGCATATTTACGTGGAGTGATGTCACAGGTCGTTAGTGAGCCTTCCGGGAAACTGTGTATGCCCCTCACTAGTATCGTCGAAAGGAATTTTCCTGATTTTTTTCTTTTCGTGTATTTCTTATACACTTCTTATCCGTCTCGCACATCTGGTTTCATTTCAGTTTCAAATTTTTAAAATTCCTTTTCGTCGCGGAGCGTATTCAAAAATGATTTTAGTGAACTATACTGGCCAACAACGTTAGAGAAATCTGTAGGTAGGTACCTTGTCCTTGAAGCTTTTGACTTACATTTTGAAACTTCACTAGCATACGGTTCCAAAAACGTATCATTATGGTAATTTAAGTCTCTTCATTTTATGCACCAGTGATTTTGGCTTCGGATCTCATCATTGGCCTTCATCATTGCCTATCTTGTTTATTGCGGCAAGATATGTAACCGTTAACAAGTTGTTTTTAAAAAAGAATTTAACAGTTACGTTAGTTATTTTATTACAAACTTTAGTGTGCGAGTGACCAGCACATGGAATATAAGTCGCTAAAGGATTGAGCTGTTTTATTCTCGATTGTAGTCCTTTGTAACATCCTAACATGTTACATTATCATAACTCTGACCACGACAGTCGCTCAAGAGGAGTTGTAAAGGTTCTATAATGAGCAAAACTGCTTTTTCCTTGTCCTCTCCTTTGTGGCCATAGTTTGGTAAAAAACGTAACAAAACGTTCAAATAACAAAAGCTAATTGGTCAGTATGTGAAAGAAACATGGAATCTACAATTATCGAATAATACTTGGCTTTCTTTATCTCTGTTATGATTTCGTTTTTAACTCAGATCAGATAATTGCAGGATAATCTCATCAACAATAATCGAAGGGGGGGATGGATAAATGGATAAAGGTGTTAATTAGCAAATTGCTAATTCATCAGAAAACCATTCTTAACCCTCAACTGGTATGGTGATTTCTGGGTCAAATAACTAGTATCGTTGGGTCAGAAATGACCCAACGACCCAGTCCCCATTTGAGAGTGGAGGGGGCATTTTTTTTTCATCTACATGGAAAAAATTCGTTGTATAGGTGAAAATAAAAAACGTTATGACAAAAAAGTATCAAACATTTATTATAACTCAAAAATACAACTATCAAAAGAAAATAATAAAAAAAATTTTGGCCTTATACTCTTTGGCAAAAATAAAAATAACAAATACTTCAGAAGTAAACTGAACCTTAAAAACTATTAAAAAAAGGTATAAAGTAAGCATCTATGCAGAGAAAAATAACATAGGAATCATGAATTAAAAAATAACAATGGCTTTCGGCTGTAGTTTTTGGTAACTGCAAAACAACTTATTCGACATCTTTACATTCATTACACAAAATGGTTTGATGTGAATGTTGTTTACAAATTGTTTTGTTACATTTAGTGCAGAACGTGGAGTGTTTTCTGTCTAGTGTACTTGGGCAGTCTTTGCATCGCCTTCTTTTGGGGGGAGGTTCGTGCTCATCCCTTCGTGCCGGGGGATTTTCATTGATTTTTAGCAATTCTTTGATTTTCAGTCTTAATTCCTTTGGTAGATGTTGATTATAGTATCGTCGCCTCATTTCTTCATCAATTAAGGACATGCTCAGACCTTTTATGAAAGATTTTCTATTCATCTTCAAATTTTTAACAGCAAAATTCAACAAAACGTGACTATTCACACCTGCTATATTCAATATTGCATAAAAAATGGCAAGTGGCCATCGTCTCGTTCTGCGATTACACGAAAACACAGCACACTTCTGGTCCAGAGAATCGACTCCACTTTTTGTGGAATTGTAGAAATGTACGATTTCCGGTTTTTTGGTTTCATCTTTCATCGTTGATTGGTCATGATGTAATGATGAAACTAGGAGCACACTTCTGTTTTTAGCCGGAACATAAGAGACCAAAGTATTATCTCGTGTAAAACCAAATATTGATGAATATATATCTCGTTGTCTATTAGCTAAGAATTCCGGAGGAATTTCCCTCTTATTCTTCCGAATGGTGCCCACATATGTTAGTTTGTTTTTTCTTAACTCTTGCATAAGTTCTAAAGAAGTAAACCAGTTATCTCCTGTCACGTTGCGATTGCTTCCTGCTATTGGTGCAACCAGATCTAAAACTGAGAGCGTGGGTATGGCTAGATGTCTAGGATTCACAATATTCGGGTTTTTGCCAGTGTACACAAATGCATTGAGTAGATAATGTGTTTTTGAGTCACATAGGCACATAATTTTCAGACCATATCGTTGTGGTTTACTTTTTATGTAAACCCGAAAACTACATTTCCCTCTAAACCCCACCAACATCTCATCTATTGTTACGTATCTATAACAATTATAGTTAGTTTTACAATTGTTGATGAAATTGTTGAAAACCTCTGATATTGCAGCTAGCTTGTCACCACGAGATTTTCTTGCTTCCCTCGTATCAGGATTATCGAATCGCATAACTGAAAGTAGGAAAAGAAATCGTTTCAAACTCATTGTCAACCTGAATATGTCTCGCCCTGTACCATCAGTAGCCCATAAGCTATTTGCGTCTTCATGTGCTGACTTGAATATTGCAGTTAGATACAATAAACCAAATAATGCCCTCATTTCAATTTTATCTGTGTGATTTACGAAGGTAGCAGTTTCTCCATACTTGTGAGATTCGTCCGTTATTTTTCGGTTAGTGTGCTCTACGATAATATCAATAATTTCCTCCGTCATCAAAAGGGACCATGCTTTGTACGGAGAAGTAGGTGGATTTGTTGCAGCAGATCCTTTCAGCCAAGGAAGGTGTAAAACGATGTTTTCAGCTCTTGTTCTCGAACTTGAAGGGGGTATTTCAGACCACTTGTACCTGTTTTTCCCATAAAAGTACTGTCCTTGGTTGGAGGGTGAAGTGTCACCTTCATATTCATTCTCTAATTCGATGTCTGATTCAGAATGTTCACTTATCAATTCTGCATCACTTAAATCGCTGTCACTTTCCTGAATTTCAGTCTCCAAGGGTCCCTCATTATCACTGACATCAGATAAATTGTTTAGAATGTCTTCCAATTGGGCGTCGGTAAGAAATCGGGACATTTTTGAGGGGCGGCACTTGGTAAATAGGTAAACGCAACTGGTATTGTTGGGTCAAATTTGACCCAAAACGTGTATACCGGCCCAACTGTAAACGATAACTGAAACACTTATACTACACAAGGAAGGATATATCACGCCAGGAGAATACCTGGCGGGGTGGGGAAAGATCGCCTCTACTCCTCTGAATATAGCGCTTAGAAAATGCTTTGGGTCAAATTTGACCCAATAATACCAGTTGAGGGTTAAGAAAATACATGGTCCCTTTTTAATTAACTCACTAAAATGCACAAATTAATTATTAATATATGTATTTAATGGGTATGTCTGACTACATAAAAACTAAATTATTCAATGTTGATTTTCTTATTAATTCCAGGTAAACAGGAAATTACCTCCTTTATTCATACCAAAATATTATGCCGGTAGCATAAACTTAATTTGGATGAAGGAGCTAATTACATAATACATAACAAAAATAATAATGTCGAACACGGGCAATCGAAATAATAATAATAATAATGTCTTTATTAGCCCTGCATAAAAATACATTTCATTTTATTTTCGCTGCCGTTTTGTTCCAGTTGGTAAGGCATCCTCATTTTCAAAAAATTGTTGGTAAACCCATCTGTGTTCTTCCAAAATGAAAGGTAGCTGCTGTTTAATATTGTCCAGTTTCTTTACTGAAATACTTGAATACTGAAATACCTGTTTTTGCATTTATAATCCGAATAACTGGATTGGTGGGAGCAGGTCTATTCTTTTTTGCCAAGTCAACTCTTTGAAAATGCTCAGATTCGTCATAGGAAGTTTCGTATAAATAACTGCCAAACTTTTGAGTGCGAACCCATTTTATGTTGTCACGAAATTTTACTTTTTCCTTTTGAATATTTTTTTCTATTTATTAAATTGAGTATTTGGTAGCTCTGACATATGACGAAAATGATGCTTCATATCAGAGACGACTGAATCCTTTTTGCTGGTTTCTCTGATAATGCTTCTATATTCTTCAGGTGTATATATATTTTGATGTTTACGTAGACATTTTTCTATTCTTCCGAAATCACGATCAGAGTCTAGAAAGGAGTGTCCTACTTCAGGGAATTTATGGTCAATTATTTTAAATCTGCCTGTGACAATCAAGTATTGACGTAAACACAAAATCTCAAAATTTTTATTTTGGCCGGCTCATGAGTCCGAGCAAATTATTAAGTGATTCGCATTTTTCGAAATATCCTTGCTGATTTGTGTGAAACGCAACAAACAACTAGCGATATCATCACTTCCTCGACAAGAAACATCTTCGGTCCATGTGAAAAAAGGATTTATGTCTATTAGTAGAAACACTATCTACTCCAAAATTGTACAACCAGATTTGCCGCAAGTAAAAGGCTGGAGGTCGAAACTCTTGGCAATGGCATTGATTGCTGTAAACCCGTTATTAAATAACAAATGGGTATTTGTAAAGGCTTATTTTCTTTCCCTTTGTTAGAGTTCAATTGCAGCTTTGTAATAATTTGCGTGATCACCTTTACCCTGCCCAGAATCGCATCTAGAACAGGTGTTGTTTTGTGGTCCTCCAAAACCCAAGTTAAATTATCTGCAAAATATTTTACGATATGTGGTTTCTTTTATTTTGAAGTATTCAGATTTAGTGTCTTCACTGCAATTTGTAATGTACAAACTATACATTTTACTAATAATGAGAATCGGTGATAAGTACTGCCGATTAGAGGGGATGTTGGAGATGTTCTAGTAACTCTGTATAATATTTGTTTATCTTTTGATGAAGTGGCATGCTAAGTTGAGTCATTCACTTCTTGTACAGCTAAACCGATAGTGATTTTTAAATTTTTGATATATATCATGATGTGTAAATCTATTGTTTGCATGGTTCAACATACGCCTTATGTGATATGATTCTAACACATCAATCACAAATTCTAAAAGAGCAATACTATTTAAATGCCTTGCATCTGGCCAAAATGATATCTTTAAATACCTTAATAGAACGTGATTATTTGTATTGTGCCCTCGAGTAATAAAATTGTCAATGTATTTAATTAGATTTTCATTTTTTATACCTTCTAGAAACAATTTATAATTTATTTCACAATCCTCCACAATCAGCATATAATATCCTCCTAAACATCACCATAACTTGTTGCCTGTCAGATTTTCTAATGCCGTTTTTATTCTCCTACAACCATCGCCAAAATGCCTGAGAAACATGAAACGAACACAATATAATTTTCTCTCTGGAAATGAATTGGACAGTGCGTTGCGCTCTGCGTAAATTTTGACAAATTCGGGTCTTACCAAAATGTTGTAAATGAGGTTAATCCAATTTAGAGTGAGGGTAATCCAAAAAGGGTATTTTTCGAATAATCAAAAAATAAAACACGAAGTTTAAATTTTAAATACGAAATTAAACGAAACTTTCCTAACAGCCGTGTGCTATCAGGCGGCGTTTGAAAATTAACGAAAAATGTATGCAGTTATATAAATCTACGAAATAAAAACGGTTCTCGACGAAAAATATAAAATAAAAGAAAATTCACGAAATTGATGAAAACTTAAATACCAATTATTTCCCTAATAATTTTAGGTGGATAATTAGCGTTTATATTTAAGGCGGAAGTATGTTATTGATTTATCGACGCGAAGTGATGATATTATCGGTACAAGTAAATTATAGACGATAACGGATTTGACGAATGTGGTGGGTAAGTATAACCTTAAGAAACGAAATCTCGGTCGCGTGAATTTATGATGAAAGAATGAATGGTTGGAGATGAAAACGTAATCGTTGTTAGCTAAAGAGCCAATGTGAAAACAACGATTAGTTTGATAGAAGTTCGGCGGAGCGAATGTGAGCGTGGTTGTATCAGTGCGCGATCTGAGACGAGACTGTGACAAGAATTGAATTTCTCTTTTAAAAGAGATGTATTAGTACCCGCTGATCGAGTACAAACAGGCTCCGCCCCGATTCGCGTCCGCGAATCAAACGGCGAGTTACGTGCTCGCGCCTCTGGCGCAGCGGATCCTGATATACTCGATTTGCTTTCGCGAAGCTGAGTCCACCGCTTTAATTTCCGCGGCCGGACCGAACGTTCGACCTAATGCAGCAACGCTCAGTCCGGCCGCCCAACTGGATGGGTGGATTTGCTCGTGAGATTATTTGTGACAAAGTTTTTCGTCCAAGGGAACTTTGTTTGTGGTTGACGAAATTACTTTTTGTTGATTGATAAGGAATTGGACTTTGATAATTGAAAGTAATTTAATGCGATATAAGCGTAAACGAAGCCTGTTCAAAAATATTTACGAATGCAGTAACGTCTACTTGGGTCGCGTTTCTGGATGGATAATTGTTTTCGTAGGCATACATTTTGCGATCACACGATAGTAACCAGCTTCTCCAAAACCGGCTGGTAGATTATTTTTGAGTATACGAAAAGATTGGTAGTGTCTTGCTCGGCTCTTTGTTTATTATTAAATAATTTAATTTGTCCCAAAATTCGCCAGAGCGTCTGGACTAATGCCAGGTGATTTAAATAAGGAGGATGAATTATTTTCGGTGGCACCGAAGCAAAAAAGTATTAGAAAAATATCAATTCTGAAGTCAGGCGCCACCAGTGATAATATGGGTCACTGGTCCCAGTTAGCTCAGCGGAAGTTTAGACTCAACACTCGGCGTGGCTCCGAGGGCTCTGTGATGCTTCTCGAGATTTCGAGGGAAAAACAATATGAGAGAACCTGGACTCTTACCTAGATGGACCTCTCCGATGACTAGGAATTTCTATTCTGACTCGTACAACACTCGTTTGTTAAATAAGGGGTAGGTATAAGAATAAATAATACAGGTATTTAATAATTTAAAAAACGGAAAATAAACTGAAACTAAGGAAAATATAAACTAAAGGCGTTATATTCTAAGGATTATTTGATAATGTTTGCGTAAGCGATATGGAGAAAGCATTTGGAGAAAGCAGAATGAATTTAATATTATTAGTTTCACACTTCTGTATGACATCCAATGTTAGATGACTATTTAGGTTGTCACCTACTAAAACTTTTGTATCATCCAATTTCCAAAAATAAGGCAAAGCACATGTTTCAAACCAGTTTTCGAAAAGCTCTGAATCGAACCAACCCGATATGCTTCGGTTGTACCTTGTACCTTCCAAGCCTCCTTCTGTCCAACCTTCATACATATGCTTAACTTTATACACCACATACGGCGGAAGCATGGTTCCGTCACCCGCGATGGCAAACATTACCGTTGTGCTACTTTTCGAAGTATCGATAGTCCTATAAGTGTGCTTTGTCCCCTTTTTCGTCACAACTTTCACTGATCCAGGGTCGGCGGCAAAATTGGTTTCAACGTAGTTTACTACGTTTGAGGGGGGGGACATCTTTAACAACTTTATTAAGATTATTAAAAAATTCCTCAATATTTTCATACTTCAATCCAGCTCTGACACGTTTAGTATTTTCTGCTAATTTTATTGTAAGTTGAGGGTGTCTCTTCATAAAGCTCTTAAACCAGTCGACGCCTGGGAGGTTCTCCTTAAATCTTATTTCTGTTTTACTTAACTTATTTAGATAATTCTGCATTATCCTTATATCAGTGAATCGTAATGGAAACCCCCACTCTGCTCAGATTTCAAATGTGTTTTTTATTCTTTGTTCCTCGGTCTCACTGAACACTGGCTGGTGACCATATTTTAAAGGATGTTTTCCATGAAGCCTTCTTTTCACCGTAGGATGGAACCCCATAGTGTTCAGACGCCTGACGGCTGCCACCGCACGGTGTACGTATAACTGATCCTAGTTGCATTTTCTCGAGGGCCCAATTTTTTTTTGTAAACTCTGACCATTCTAAAATTAAAAGAAAAATAATCTTTAAAAATACACTATTTTCAGGGGGTTGCAACCCCTATTGAACAATGGTAGATAATTTTTTAAAGATCACATCTATGTAGACTTACCGAATTTTCGTTTATAAATTAAGTTGGTCGTTTTTTTATCTGAATCATTTTACCCCGCAGTTTTACCTTTTTACACAAAAATAATTGTAGAAAATAGGCTATGTAAATAATTTATCTATTTTTTAAAGAATATTATTCTTAAATGATGAAAGAATCCATATTACCACCCTCCATACCCATATACACTATCTCCTATCGTGTACAATCAAACGTTTTCGACAGTTATGAAAAACACGAAAACACGTGGCGATATATTAAAATCTCACGCAGCTTACCTATTTGCTCGATGGACGCACAGCACTTAATACAGCTCTTGTCGTCGACTGCGGAAAGGATCCCGCTCTTAAACATGGTTAGCCACGGCAGATAGCTAGCCTGCAGACGAAAGGTACCGACTGGTTCATTTAACCCATAGTGGTTCACTTAGCCTTAGTTGACGGTACCTATGATTTTTTGTAAAATTTCCCGTTCTTTTATTTGGTCAAATTAGTTTTTTATTTTATTTTTCAAGACATTAGACAAAAGCGGAATTTTCGAGTTTGGGGGGTAGTGGCTCCTTAAATTTTGTAAACTTCAGGATTGTTTACTGCCACTAATAAAATAAAATAGCTTCCTATGAAAAAATTGCCTGCAGAGTATTATCTAGAGATTTTTATCCTAGTGACTGAGGTTCCGGCATGTCTTGTTGGCTTGTACAGTTATATTGCTGTTTAATCATTTGTAGTTTTAATTCTTCTTGGTGTCTTTGCAACTCTAGAATTTTCATTCTTTCTTCGTGTTCTTTTCTATTCTGAAGCAATGTTTCTTTGGCAATTTCTTTTTCTAGAGCTACCAATTCACATTTTTGTTCTGCCAAGTTTTCAAATTTCGCACCAGCAGATGATAAACACTTTTTCTTGGTTAGAACAGGTGTTCTTCTACTCGACCATGACTCTAAAAAAATATTGAATAGTAACATCTGCTTTGTAATGGTTAACAATTATTTCTTAATATCATATAATATTGTTGTACAGAAAGCATTTACCATTATAAAAGGATGGCAACAATGTCTTACCATGGCTTGCTTTGATGCAAAAACATTTTAATAACTAACTGATTTCCAAAGGCTGCTTATCTTCCTCCAACGGAATAATTTCTGGGATCTGTTGGTAAGTGTGGTCAGCACTTACGACAATTTCTGTGTCAGAATCGGGAACAAAAGAAACATCTGTAGTACTATATTCCTCAATGTCACAGTCAAGATTTTCATTTATATCCCGGGGTGGACGTCAAACTGGATTTACGGGCGTGCGCAAAAATTTCACATTAGGTGGGGTCCAATCGTCAGGAACATTTTCATCCTCAATTTCAACATTATCAGGAATTCCGATGCCGCATGTAATGTCAGAAGTACCTTAAATGAATAGAATTACATATCTGTATGAAAGTATACTAACCACAAATTAAGTTACCAGCCTCTCCATCTGAGTCAAAGCTATTTCGTAATCCCTGTATACTTAGAGCTATTGTTTCAGCTAACGTTTTCTCTTCCTCATTTCTTGGTTTCGGTGGACCAATATATATTCCACCTCCGGTACCTGCCATATACGTTCGATGTTTGCTAAATTCTTTGTTTAGTTCTTTTTTGATAGCTTCATATTTGGTCTTCAGTTGTTTCATGGTTCTCGACTGAAAATCAACATGAGTAATCATTTAGAGTAAAATCTTATGTTTGTACTCACTGGACCTATTTATTGTAGAGGAGTTAAATTTGAGTTCCACTTTCTTCCAGACCTCCTCCTTCTCTTTCCAAGTCATTGCATCTGTCTTTTTACACTCGATTTTGTAAAATTTGCTATTTTAATTAATAGCGCCCTATCGGCATCTGCGAAATTGGGAGTTCGTTTGGCACTCATGTTTACCAGAAATTTTCAACAATGGTATTCAAACTTCAAACAAAATATGAATTATGAATAACAAACAAACAGGCGATGTGGCTGTTAAAGCTGTCAAATTGAAAATTATCAAGCCAATCAGAACAATTTGCTGAAAAACAGAGGTGCCAACATTGCTTTGGCTAGCAGTTAGCAATGGAATAAAAATTGTTGGATAAACGGTAATTCTTAACAATGACTTTGACCGACAGCTAAGCTTAGCTGCTAGCCAGGTAACAGACGAGTTTAACAGTATATTGATAAACCGGCCCTAAGTAACCTCTAAATAATTGGGTAACTATATAAACGTCAATATTATAAAGAGGGTTGACTTGCCTTGTTAAAGTATGGGCATTTTTTGGATTTTTGAGAGATTTCAGCAGGTCTGCTCTGCGTGTCCTCTCCTTTTGCAGATCGGGCAGTGTAGGGGGGATGCGTGCCTTTAAGGCTAGAAAAATCTTTATTTACACTGTGCCTCCACATGTCCTGTTTATGGCAGCTGTGACATACCTTAGGCCGGTTCCGGGTCGTTTTTTCTAATTGATGCACCTAGTTCTATGCCTTGATGTTCCAGCTTGTTTAGGAATCCGATGAAAAGTTGATCTGGCGTATGAACATTCCAAGCTCTGGCGTTCGTTTGTAGATCGTAGGATCATCTATTATACACGACACTGCTTTTGTTCCAGAAATCCCGCACTACTACCAGCATATGCTTGTAGTAATAATAATGATGCATTGTCTCATTTTTTGTTTTTTTCTAATTTAACATTTTCCTAAGGATATCCACAAAATTGTGACACATGGGGAAAGCACTGACAAGAGCGTCGGTCTCAAAAACTAATGTATGTATTAGTTCCCTTGGATAAACACATAAAAATACATTTGGCGGGGTTTCTGCGGCTTCTGGAACATTTGAACCAAAGGTTTCACTCAAGACTTCAGGCTCAGTAAAATGAGAATTATTCGACCATTTAGTTTTTTGTGGTTGATCGTTTACTTATTCCCTGAAATTTGCTAATGGTATATTATCGTCACTTTCAGAATCGAACCCAATTTGGACCCAATGTCTCGCTGTAAATTATTTGAATGAGTATTCGCTATGTTTATCTCGACATCATCCAATTCATCTTTTGATGGCATTTCAGACGTGATTGAGCCACTATCTTATGGAATTTCTTGTTGTAAAGCATACGCATCATCGGAAGAGAGTTTAGACAGGTCCAGATCACTGAACTGAAACAACAAAATAATAAATAATAATTAGCTTACAATAAGATAAAATTTTCTGTTAAAAAAAGCATCCATATAATTTTTTTTCTGTAGTAGTCCCAAAAGAAACTACCGTTGCCAATGGTATCTATTTTTGTTCCCATAAAAAAGATGTTGCAAAAAAAAAGAACCTAGTGGTTCCAATAGGAACCACAAACAAATTCCATACTTCCATGACACCGGCATATTATTTATGTATCACCAACTATACTGTTGTCCTAAGCCTAACCCCCGTATTTGAAAATGTTTAGAAATGGCGGAATATCGATTTATTGTTTCTATTTTTTTTGTAGCTTCAACGAACCTTTGCGTTAATAACATTAGTTGCTCATATTAAACAATAGGGGCACTAAAATTCTTATTTATACTTTTAAAATCCTTATGTTACTGTTTTTATGTTATAAAACCCCATACGAGGATTTTTTTACTTCTATTTGGCTAATTTTCTACGCAAAAACCTCGTATTTAGCAAATACGGGTTTTTTTATCTAAGCCATTGTCAAATTTACTTAGGTAAATCATCGTATTTGGCAAATACCGGTATTTAACGTAGGAAAACTAGGTATAAATTAGAAATAGCAACACATGATTTTTTAAGTTCCTTTAATTAAAAAAAACGAGAACAAAATTATAAAATATTTGAAATACTTATAAATAACGGTAACTGAAACACTTACATTACAATAATTATTAATAAGTACACTAAAAACACTTTTTAGACAATAACCTTTTCTGGAAGGTCCTCCCAAAGTTTTTTTCGATTATCTGGCATTATGGACCCTAAAGCTTTGAACAAATTGTCAACTTTTTCTCGTTCAAACCCATTGGGTGCCGTTTTTATGGACGGTGTTGGCATTTCACCAATATATTTTTTAAGCAAAAAATCAAGTTGTTTCCATTCTTCATCGGATTTGTTTTTGTAGTAAATGTTAAATTCATTTCTCTTAACCATTAATTCCGTTATTTTGGCAATATAGAACTTAGGGTTTTGATTTTTAATTTTACTAGCCGAACTGAGATTTTCCATAACTGAAAATCATTTACTTTCATAGACTTAATCTGCACTTTTCCCTTGTTGCTTGATTGTACAGATTTTTCAAAGTCTGCGAAATCATACGTTTTCATTTGACGTTTCAGTGATTCTTCCACTTGATGGTGGAATGAATCCGCAGACATAAACGTATGCCCTGGTTCAAAATAGTTGACATGTATGGTTTCTGCGGCTACACCTGGCGAATTAACAATATAAATCAAGAAAGACAACAAAGCCCAGTTTTTGTTCTGGCTAGAGCAATTGTCTAGCCACAAAGTAATATTTTTAATATCCCTATGGTGGAGAAAAAATGCATTGAAAGCACTGATAATGTCATCTTGATGTCGTCCACTGACGGCTTCAGCCACAAAGCGGCGAACGGAACAAAGTGTCTAATTTTTCCGACGGGTACAAAACTTTCATTGTAGACTATCAGGCGATGAGAAAATATTGCCTTTTTAAACATTTCCATCCGGGGTAACATTATAACCTTCTGAAGGTCAACAGAAATGCATAAATGATCTTCGTCTTCATTGTAATTTTCTTTCTTCAATGTGTATCTTTTACGAGATTCTATTGCCTTCTCAATATGATCTTTCCAACTGCAGCATTTCTCACAATCTTCATTTAAGGACTCAGCTGTATGCTCTGGATTATGCATGTGGTAAGATTCACAAAGTTCACATTCTTCGATTCCTAACTTGGCAAACGATACATTTTTCGATTTAAGGACTTTTCTATATTTCTCGTATGAGCAAATGAAATCGGGAAATTTTTTTCTAAAGTCTGCAAACATAAGAGTAACATTTAAATCACTTGGTAAGTATAAGCGATTAGGGGCATGGACTCTTCTATAGTGAGACACAGATTGATTGAATGAGTCGATGTGACTCTCTATTTGGTTATTTGACAGTTTGTTAGGAGGATGTCTACCACGTCGATCTGAATCATTCTGTACTTGATTTTTGCTATTAGCATTTGTCCAAACTGAATGAATTATCCAATCATTCGTATTTTTGTACCCTAATGTTGTAAGGAAGAAAATTTTACAAACACGTCTTTTCGCACCATTAGCGTCTTTTAAAAAATATGTAAAAGTTTTGTTTTTCTTCGAGCCTTCTACTTTGCGCCTCGGTATTTTATTTTCGGTTGAATTCATAACAAACGTTCTTTTTTCTTTCCAGTTTAATTTCCAAAATTCTTGATTTGTTTTTGTTCTGTCCTCCTGCGAGAAAAAACTGTGACACTTAAATTTACAATTTCCGCAACTTGGTCTAACTGTATGTAGCGAAATCTTCTTTTTTTTCTGCTTAATTTCAGTTCTTACGCTTTTGGAATGTTTATATTTTTTTCTTCTTCTGTTTTCTTCTTATGTTTGTATTTTTTTGTGTGGGTTGGAACCACTTCATTTGGATCTAAAAATATAAAATGACAATGAAAAAAATCTTGTTAATATGTAGAAAGTACTTATTATAGGTACTTATTTATAGGTACGTACCTATTATTTCCTCAGGTGCTTCAACTTCATTTTCGTTTTCTTTATTTTCATTTTCCTTTTCTTGATTTTCATGAATCAAATTCTTTAACTTAATACCATCAGTCTCATTATTCTCTTCCATTTTTTCAGTTGCGCTAATTTACAGTTGTTTGTTTCCTTTCTCATTATGATCATATATAATTATTTCTATCGTCCTCCATGCTTTCAGTTTCATTATTTACCGTTTTCTTATTTAAGCTATCTTCAATATTAATATTATTTTTATCTATTTCGAGGAATTCTGAGAGATTGCCTTCTAATTCCAAATCTAAAAAAAATTAGATCACGAAGTTATTCCCAAACGTTTTTTTATAACAAATAATTACCAGATCCAATAATGATATTTGTAAAATCCATAGATTTTTCGGTAAGTATATTATTCGATGCATTTATCAATCCGTCATCCCCATTTTCCAATTCTGAATATTCTGCATATAAAATTATGTTTTTCTTCAAATGTCAATAATGTAAAACTAACGAACGAAAACAATAAATAATAAAAAAAAGACAGTAACTTAAATAAAAACGTGCATGATTCATGAATTGGGTATGATAAATAACCCCCCTAGGATGAATTTCATCATTTTTTCTAAAGACACGGTAAGGCGCGTTTTTTGGAAAAAGGCTGTGCTGCCATATTTTAAATTAAATTGAATAACATTTAGACACTTTGATATTGTACAAACAGTCGTCACCATAGAAAACTAGGACATTCAAATTCAAGCCCATTAAAAGTGACAGAAAAAAAGGTGGTGAATAGAACGTAATATTTTAAAACTCAACCGATGTGACTGTCAGTAGAAATACTTAAAGAAAATCAAGGCCCAAATCGCACTTCAATTTTAGAGATGACCTTGAATATCCTAATTATTTTGGTGACAAGTGTACATTTTAAAATTACGAGAGAGAGAGTGAGAGTGTTTCCACTTCGTTGGACAACCCTGTAAATATAAATACCGATTACCTTTTAAGTTCAAACCCAAAAATATATTAGACATTGAAAAGTTGTTAACTAATCTTTATTAATAATAAAGCACTTACCAAAAACAATAATATCTTTTACGTTTCCAGATTTTTGGTAAACTTCATTATTTGATATATCTTCCAATTGGTAATTCTCTGTAACAGTATTCTTCTGCGCCTAAAATCAATAATTATTATCTCCTTTACAAATATTAATTAACTTAGGTATAACTTTTAAACGTAACAAAGTACCATAAAAAAATACCCAAGTAACTAATCGTTACAATTTATTTAGTTATTTATTACTTAATATTTATTTTTTACTTACCATTAATAACACATGTGTGCAAGTATGATGATGTACTATTATTTGGTTGCGATTGACTCTTTATAATGCAACTCTTTTTAATTTTTATAAATTTTCCATCACCGTTATTATTATTAGCATTATTTAGTTCATTATTATTATAACTTAAATCTGAGTTACCCAAGAAAATCTCATCCTCTGAAAAAATTGGAAGCACTTTTGAGGTGCTAGCCAGGGCAACTAATTTCTTTCCTCTACTCCCGGTAGTCCACGAACTCATTTTTTTATGATAACCTAAATTTTATACTTTATTATTCACTAAAATAAGAACGTTATTACAATATTTAGAAGACCACCACGACGAATAACGGTTACCGGCAAACTAAAAATTAAAACATAGACAAAGCGCGCGTTAGCAATAGACAGGATTTAACAGGTCAAATTTCTACGCATAAAGCCCGTATTTGAAAGCTGCTACACAAAATACCCGTATTTGATTAAAAATACGGGTAAAGCGCTTAGTAAACTATAAATACTGGGTTTAGCCTTAGTATTTCTTAAGTTATTTTCAAATACGATTTTAATATTATTTGATTTTATATATTTCTGCTTCAGATACGGCGTTTTAACGTAGGAAAAATTGAAATTTATCATATTTTATTATGCTAAAGCAAGAAATCTCGTTTTTCAACTTTTCTTCAGATACGGGGGCTTAGGACGGCAGTATACCCAAACACTAAGTACATTATATACAAGCAGAAAATTATGTGAAACTTACCTGCCATGTTCTTTTTATTAAAAAATCAGCACAGTGAAAACCGTTACGTTTCGACACAACGCAATTTGCCAGGAAACATGCTAAAACAAATGCCGACGAGATCCGCTCAACGTAAATGAAGCGCGGCAGAGTGGGGCATCCTCATGTTACGTGTTCAGCGTATGTGGTCCCATCCAACGCTTACTAGGCCGCCTTAACAAAATTAATTATAACGTGTTTCCATAAAGACACCACCTGTACGAAAAGGGTTAAGTGAAAAATAGAAAAAAACGCAAAAGTAAATGTTGGGATCGACCAACTTTAAATGAAGAGAGTATAGCAGGCAGGGCCAAAGTGAATAAGAGTAAGTGTAAGCACACGGGAGACGCAAGTGTAAAGAGGTGTTCACACGGGTTGATTTTCGCCGTGCGACGAGTCGCTTACGAATTCTCCTCACAAAGCCGCATGGCTACCCCATGTACACAGTTGACTTAAATCGCAAGCGACTAAGTCATTTTCTTCGAAACTGTTGAGCAAGACAGGTGTTTTACGTGTTGGCATCGAAATAGTTAGTGAATCAATTCTTCAAGAATTGCTTGAAGAACAAAGCAAGAAGAAGGAAAGGTGAAAACGTAAATTTTGGGTTCGCCGATGGATTTCTCGAGGTAAAATATTGGGTGCTTCATATACTTTATTGATGGAATGGAGGTTAGAAGATCCAGATTATTTTAGAAAACATTTAAGAATGACTACAGACCAGTTTGATACATAACTACATAAAGTTACACCGCTTATCCAAAAATGTGATACTAAAATGCGTGAAGCGCTTTCGCCTAAAATTAAATTAGAAATAACCCTGAAGTTTTTGGCTACTGGCGATAACTACCCAACTCTTGCAGAGTCATTTAGAGTTCCAGAATGCACGATTTCTCTATTTTTGAAGGATGTATTGAATGCTATATATAATGTTTTACAAGAGTATATTACGGTAAGTGAAACTCATAATTTATAAATGTTATGCTCATAATTCTACATATCAGTATAGTGTTCATCCAAGCATCTAACAGCTTGAGACAGAATATCAACGTTGTCTTCGTATGGTTGTTCAGTATTTCCTTGTGTACGTAAACAGCCGGTAAAATAGTCTTCGTCTTCCTCAAAAACGAGAGTACGACGCCGAAAAGTCGACAGTTCGGGATTCGATGTATTGCGTGTATATTCTGAGCCAGAGCTCGTAGGTCTGGAAGTTGGAAGGTAGCGAGAGGCTGAGCTTGAAGGTGTAGAAGTTGGAGGATGTTGAGAATTTAAGATTCTGAGTCTTTCTTCCGACAAATAATTATTTATAAAGTTTTGACAGGCAATGGCATTTGCTAATGGTAAACTGCGTAGTTGATTTGCCACATGTTGTCCAAATGTATCAAATTCATCTTAGCGGATATTTTGAGCCAAAGATTCAAACCTACCGACTGCTTCCAAAACAGGAGGGTCTTTTTTTGGGACACGTTCCGCACGTTTCTTTGGAGACAAATATCTTTTTAGACTCAGTGTCCTGATTTTCCCAATGTCCCAATTCATCACAATATGATGACGCATCGCTGTTTACGTTCTCCGCTGACTTATCGCTGGATTTTACCTGCAATAAAAAAAATACAATAAGATCATTTGTTTTAGGTGCCATCTACAAGAGATCAATGGACGAAAGTACAGAATGATTTTTTCGATCGTTGGCAATTTCCTTTCTGCTGTGGGGCTCTTGACGGGAAACACATTTTAATACAAAATCCACCACATGGAGCTTCCGACTATTTTAATTACAAAGGTGGTTATAGTGTGGTGTTGTTTGCTATAGTGGATGCACATTACCGTTTCATATAGACGTCGGAACTAATGGACGCATGAATGATTCGCATATTTGGAAAAAAACAACGTTCTACGAAGCACTTCAAACAAATTATTTAGAACTACCTAATAAAGCCGTTTTCGTTGGTGATGATGCTTTCCCTTTAACAACAAATATATTGAAACCCTATGCAAGACATGAAGGTTTGGTACACAAACAAAAAGCATTTAATTATAGATTATCAAGAGCACGCCGAATCGTAGAGAATGCTTTTGGTATAATGGCTTCCCGTTTCAGAGTATTCAGAAAATCTATATCTGTTTCATTTGATAAAACTGATTCCATTATTAAAGCGGCATGTGCACTGCATAACTGGCTTCGGACTAATGGCATATACATGAATACGCCAGAATTAATTGACGAAGGGGACCTCAGTTCAGGAAACATAAGGCAAGGAAGTTGGAGAAGCATTCCTGCAGAAGGAGTAGCCGAATTGCCGACACCGTTGTCTTCTAACAACTATTCCCGAAAAAACAACTACGCCATAGCTTTGCTGACTATTTTGTCGGGCATGAAAAAGTTCCATGGCAAGATAGAATGATTGTGTAAATGTTATGTGATTAATTATAAGAATTACTCAGTTGAATAATTAATACATGAAACACTTAAATAAGAATAAGTAATAAATAATAATAGTTAATACTTACCATGTTATTTTTACTGCTTCTTCATTCAATAACTGGCTTTCAAAAGCGGTCAGCTGTAGAAAACCAAAAAATTGAGGTTTGTATAGATCATCTGTACCCGCACCACTTTTTTTTTGAATTTGCTACCTTGGCGGTCTCTCTGTTATATGTGATTCGTATGTTTTTTATCTTCACTTTAATATCGTCTACTGATATGGTAAGGTGCATTTCTTCAATAATAGACTTGAGAGCCGCTAAACGACCATAATTTCTCCTATAATCTTGTTCTCTTGGGTTCCATAAGCATGGGTGCCTTTCATAACATTCCAAAAAGAGTATGGTACTATTTTTATCCATGGTTACTTAATTTGTTCAACCAAACGATATGTACGTAGATATGCGGTACTACGGTAGCCGAATAACACAGCGCAAAACACACGACCAAGTGATCGCCTGCGACTAAGCATTTTCACGGTCGATTTTAGTCACCCGCCTCGCCGTGCGGCCTAGTAGACGCGATGGTCGGTTTGTACAATAATAGCTCCTTCGAGTGGAGACAGGTAGTAATCCAGGGGTCACGTGACTTATATATAGCCCTTATCTACAGTAATACACAGGTATATGGTTACAACAAGTTTATTATCATTTATTCTTCAGGACATCTATTTCTAATTCTATCCTTGTCTAACAAACAATCTACACGTACTATCTACAGGTTATTCAGTCTGCCTACGTCATACTTGGTTAATGATTAAGCGGGAGTATCCGATGAAGTTAGCGTAGCACGAGGAAAGCGTGGTATGAGAAAATACTACGGCGGAAAATGATTAACAGTTGGTTTGTGGATGATAATGAATAACTATGATACAATGGGCTTGTGGCGTAAGTTTAAGCGGTGAGCGGTTATCAGACAGGCAGTAGGTTACAATTACAGTTGGAGGGAAGAAGCAACGGAAGCATGCGGAACGATCGAATGTTCGAGAACTCAGGTGTTAATCGGAAATGGTCATTTAAATGATTTGACTTACCATACCAGTTAAACACTTTAACTGGTATGGTATTGAGCGAGCGAGTATTGTTAGATTGGAGTGTACCTTTACTAATGTCGGCGTGTATAATAGAAGCGTATTTGTTGACAAGAAGGCCTTTCGACCGGTTGTCAACTGGGGAGTTGACAAGAAGGCTCGACCGGTTGTCAACTGGGGTGTTGGCAAGAAGGCCTTTCGACCGGTTGCCAACTGGGGACGCTGACAAGAAGGCCTTTCGACCGGTTGTCAGCAGCTACCAACAAGAAGGCCTTGCGACTGGTTGTGAGTAGAAACTGCGATCCGAAGTAAATCGCGTGCTCACTCCAGTCTGGTATGGCTTCTGGATGTCGTCCTTCCTGAGTCCTGTACTGCGTGTATATGGCTTACTTCTTATCTCGGATTACGGCTGGAACTACTAGACGGTTCAGGTAGGCGGAGCTGCTGCTGTAGGGGCTTCTTGGGAGTCTTGGACACAGACTGACTGTTTCAGTGTTGCCAGAGCGATCTACTGAAATATCGCCACGAGCGGGTATGAAAAGTCGCCACTTTGTCGCCACATCTTTCAAGTACATGGGAGAATAAATATGTAAAATAAAACAATGTTTTTTACGAAACAAACGAAAACAAACTTTATTATCCTAGAATAAATATAAAAAAGAAAATAAATACATTCCTAATTTTGGCAAAATAACAAAAATAAAACAAAGAATATTACTCACAACAACAAAAAATAAATAAAAATAATAAATATAAAAAAATTACAAAATACAAGAAAAACAAAACATTCAGTTTGATTCACTATCGGAATCTGAACATAATTTTTCATCATCTTTTGAACTTTTATATATATTGTTCATTCGTGAAAAATGTTTATCGCTAAAATTATATGTCGTACAACAGTCTTTGTTTTGTTTTAAATCTAATTTGATTCTCAATAGAACATTTGTGCACTCATTTTGTTTCGTTTTTTTGTTTTAATGTCCAGCATGTTAGAAAACACTTTCTACATCTGCATCCATGCGATATGATTAAAATATCAATAACAATTTTTGAAAAATAAAATTATTGAAGTTAATGTTCGAAAAGTCGCAAAAAACGGGCACTTTTTGAAAAATCGCCGCCACGCTCGAAACATCGTAAAAAGTAATCATTTTGGCGACAAGTCGCCACAAATTGCAACACTGGACTGCTTCAGTGTAGGAGCTCTAGTTTTATTAAATCTTTCGGTGCGGTGGGGAACGACTCCCTCACCTGCCTGCGGATAGTTTTCTTGGTAATGGAAATCGTATTTTGTACGCGAGATTTCCCAGAAAATATTTATTTGTATGCACGTTGTAAGTAGAACTGAATTGAAAATAAAATAACAATGTTATAAATACGAAAAATATATTCCTACTTAGCTTAATAATTAAAACAATATAGCAATGACAGTACAATTTTACGTAACGAGTGGAAAAATATTTCCACTTCAACAACATACATAACTAATTTGGGTTTTCAGAAAATATGATCGGGTCAACCTGATCATAGCTTTTTGTCTTTTTATTTAGGTACTAATAAGATAAAAAGATAGTCAGATGGTCAGGAGACCAGGTGGACTCGATCATAGTTTCCGAAAACGAATATAGAGTAGTAGGTATGTACCTACTAGTACACTACACTTAGTAGGTAGGTAGTACACTTGAATGGGGCTCCAGTAGTAGGTTTTTATTAAAAATTACCGTGTTTCTTTCCTCGTCGCTTTCTAATTGGCAAAATGAGAAATTCGTTTGTAACTGCAAAGTAATTGCACCGATCGTTAGTAAGTGCAGAAAGTCCGGGTTCGGGTCTGTGTTGCATTGAGAACACGTCGCAATTGCTGCAGTGACATCGTGCTTGAAAATTTGCCGCCTTTTTCTGATAACCTTTGTTAAATGTTTAATGTCCGGACTATTTGGGAAAATATGTGGTACAGCATTCTTATTTAATTGTGGATATTTGTAGACACCCTATATAATTATGCAATTATGTACAAAAATGGTTTCATAGGTACTTAAAATAATATTACCTTCATAGTTCCTGCTGTCCACGTTCTCGCGATTCATCAGTTTGTGTATGTGAAAATGTTTTTCACATACAGTCTTTCGAAGTTATATCTCTATTGTCTACGCGAATCGCATGTTTCCACTTCGCGAATAGGTTCGGGGTCTTTTGGAATAGCAAAAATACAGACCTTTTCCGGACACGTTACATGAGGAGCAGACTTCCAAAAGGAGTTTAGTCCTACCTAAGAAATTGTTGAGAAAATGCAAAAAACCACTATACATTTTGTAATGTATTTAGATAAGATTTTCTTTTAATGTGTTATAGATAGGGTTAATACTATTCCAAAACTACGTTTACACAAATCTATACCAATTTTAGGTAAGATTATTTTACTTTTTTTTAGCTACATAAGTCCTTTTGACTGTCAGAGGATTACTTAAGTCCTTTCGTTTGTCAATGAAGTTCACAGCTCACGTTTAAATAATAAAAACATATTATTATTATTTAAACATGTCGTTATACGATACTTAGAAACTTAGAAAAAATGAACATTATTGTCAGAATGTATTTTTACAAAACGTTAAGGTAATACGATGTGTGTATTCGACCTAATCATGCTAATTTTGTAGACAAGCCTTGGTCGAAAAATTAACTAACAAAACGTTTACTACGAAATAAAAAAGAATTTTATTTTTAATAGTAAGTCAACACAACAAAACATATTGGGCTATAGTTTTATGGCACCATCATCATCTTGACAGGCGCAAATTATTGATTCCTCCTCTGCCCCAGCTTCGTCCTCTTCCGGTAGTTGGTTTGGACCGTTAACAATGGGCTCGAGCCATTGCAAATCCGGATCTTCTGGCCAATTTTCTGACCCCAGCTGGATTAGTAGTTTTTTCAAACTAGTAATTTTTTTTTGCTTGATCTGATGAATTAGCGGAACCTCTGGAAATTTAACTCTTTGCAAAGTTTTGCCCCTCTGGAGGAGTGACTGATACTTTTTCGAAGGATCGTCGTTTCTGTAGAAATTTTCAGTTTTAACCACTACTTTGTTAGATTTGCGTTGAATTATTATACGCTTAGCTTCCGAAATTCCTCCAAGCTTAACCATACTCTTAAGAGCCTCTTTAATGTTATAAATTTTCCAGTCGGAACCTAACTTGCGGACAGTGCCTACTTTAGAATAGTGTTCATAATACTGGTCAGGAGACTTAATGACACTGCAAACTCGGGTTAGTTTTTCTATCCTGCCAAATACCCTGTCTGCAGGCATGTACGAATGTCCTCGTACAGGAAAGTACATTGTAATGGATTGGATATTCGTAGATGCTTCATTTTGGAGCCAAACCATTAACATATGTACGATATGGCTGTTCTTGTTTTGGCCTGAACAGCCATCAGAAAATAGTCGTATATCTGAGATATTTGGTGGAAATTGAAAATGCCTTAGAAAATCCAATACCGCAGAGCCGATTTCAATGCAACCTCTCGATGCTTGATGCTCTAGCCACGTATAAAAGACTGGATTATGAGTGGAAATATCAGTAACACAAAAGGCGTAAAAAGACAATTGCTGTGCATAAAATGCCTCGCCGATAGGCACTTTCGGAAGAACTTGAACTTGTTGTAAATCAAAACACCAGGAAACTGAATTTTCCGGAGACTCTTTTAAGAAAGTATAAAATTGTTTAGCTCGAAGCTTGTGAACTCTTAAATTAGTTATAAGATCTTGTTTCCTTTTCGCATTATTTTCGAGGGATATCTGCCTCTGGTGTCTTACACAAAAACTGCACACGTCCTGAGCTGGAGTACCAAAGCCAATATTAAACTCTTTATTGAAAATGCGACTAAAATATTTATAATTTACTTTGTACTCTTGAGCAACTGATTTGTTGTAGGGTTCATGCAGTATCGTTATATTTAACTCTGAGGATAAGTAGATTCGCCTAGATTTTGAACGACCGTAATGACTTTCTTTTCCTTTCAATTGTTTAATAAAATCTCTGACTTTCAACTTTCTTGGAAGAAACGTCTTTGACCTTGAATCCCCTCCTCGATTTTCGAAAATTCCTTTACCAGCAGTTATTTGTTTCGCTATAGTGTGGGCTCTTTTTTGACTTATACTATATGTTGCCAGAAACATTTTTTGACAAACATTTACGTCTCCATGTTCTGTTATTAATTTATACTTAACGGCTACATTACGATGTCTAATAGAATCGTCTTTTCTAGATCTCTTTCGCTTCGGTTGATTAATGGACATTAAATGTGATAAAATCGTGTCTTGCTTAATTTTGTTTGCGTGTTGAAAAAATTTGGTACGACAATACTGTATGTCTTCTTTGGATAGTGAACTACATTGGTACTTTTGTTTCACGTTATGTTGACAAGGTATTTTAAAACTTTGGAGCTCGCGATCTTTATTTTCATATCTACAACAATACATGCTGTTCATATCAAATAGCACATAACCTAAAAATCTAAATTACGTACCTCTTTTCAATATTTTTTTCTTTAACAGTCTTGTTTCGTCTCCTTTTTCTCGTACCCCTATCCGTGTCTCCTACAACATGTTCCTCATCCATTCTGTACTAGACAATATAATTAAACGTCCTTTAGTCTTTAAAATTTTTCACTTTTATGCCTGGGAACAACAGAACAACCTTTCAACAATTGACTCTCAAACGATACTGACATCCAAATAGCGGTAATTGCCTCAAACAGCGCTTAACTCCTTTTGTTTGTCCAACGTGTGTGTAGTAAATTCCTTTTGAATGTCCAGGATATATTTGCAATACGTTTGTTAGGTGTTTTCATTCCGTTTGGATATCCAGGCCTCATCAGCCTTTTTATATGTCAAAATAAAATGTAATGACGTATTTTTTGCGGGATTTTTAAAAAGTGGACTTAAGGCTTTTTGGAAGTCTGCTCTTCACATATCCGGAATTAAAATTTGGGACACAACATTTGCGACCCATGTCTTTAGTGGGGCAGTATTAGACACGCTGCGTAGTGGCGGGCGAATATCGGCCTAGTTTGTTTGCACACGGCACCAACCACCCGTTACAGACGCGTCGCTTGCAGATGGGCTGGTTTCGCACAGAGTGCCTACACTTCTCTTATTCACTTTAGGCTACGGTTACAGTGCAAGCACTTTCGCGCGAATTGTCCTTCGCGCTTATATGCGCTTACTCGCGCGAAAAATCAGTGGTGTCTGGTATTCCTAGATTCGCGCGAATTAAAGCAATTTTATCATTTAAATTAAAGCATCTCGGGTACGAGCACCAGTGTTAAAAACATTAAGAGATGGATACTGAGGAAGAATTTTATCTAGCTGAAAATTCGGTATTGATGCTATCTGCGTTTACTAAAAGAAAGAGAAGGTTCTGGGTTAACGAAATATACGCAAATCGTCATTTAAGTGAATATTATCAGATGTTCGAAGAGTTAAAAAGGCAGCCGTCAAAGTTCTATGGATATTATCGAATGACTTACGATACGTACTCTTATATATTAAATGCAATAGAGGAAGAAATAACGAAACAGTGTAACTTTAGGGAATGTATTTCTCCATCAGAAAAACTAACAGTAACGTTGAGGTAAGTTTATAGTAAAACATATTCTACATTTAAACCTGGAAATTTGAAACAAATGTTGCAAAACTATAATTTGGGTCTTCCGTTTGGGGAGTGTCAGTGTCGAAAACAGGATCATTATTTGTCGATAGATTGGAATGCTGGGATACGGGACGTGGAGAGAAAGATGAGAGTGAAGAAAGTTCATACGAAGGTGAGGGTGTACATTGAGGAGTATACAAAACGTGACCTGTGGAAGGCCTATTTAGAAAATTCATATGATGTGATGGTTGAGTTGAGTAGGACGTGATCTCTTTAAGAAGAACTTGTTGCAGCTGTAACTGTATAAGAAGCTTTCTTTCTGGTTTCACAGTTTGGAAATGGGGTAGTAAACTCATTAAGAAATGGTAATCATAATCTGTATTTACGTCTGTTTGCACTTTCCTTTGCTTAAAAAATTTTAGCTTTTCTTCTTCCAATTGTAGCAATCTGCTCTGGATATCATTTGCTCGTTTTTCAGGTCGGGATTGCTGTTTTTTGCTCAAAGGTTCCTGCTGTTCGGTTTGTGGCAATGGATTTCGCTCTGCAACAGCTCGTTTGGAGGGGTTAGTAGTACTCGTAGATGGTAAAACCTCTACTACGTCATCCGGATGGTCATTGTCGGGATTTTGTGTTTCAGGAGAGTCTGCTTCGTCATAATATTCATCGTTTGTTGGCAATGAGTTTTCCTTAGACAATGGAATATTTCCGGAACTTTCCCTTGGGGTCATTTGATCTGCCAAAAAATACAAGCTCTTGAAGTAAGGCCATGTAGAACCACTTTTTCCTCCTCCTGCCGCACCTGATTTGTGTTTAACAGCTTTCTGATATTCCCGCCGAAATGTATCTCGTAGTCCTTTCCACTTTGTCTTTGCCGCTTCACCTAAAAGTGCAGAAAATAGCTATAGGATTTGCATATGTATCTAAATATCTCTGTTGGTATTATAGAGAATAATATGTGGATAGTAATATGTAAAATATACATATAATATTTTAATTTGTTACAGATTTCTCTCAACTGGACTTGCATTTCGTTCCCTAGCCTACTCATTCAGAATGTCACACAGTACGATAAGAAAAGTCGTATATGAAACTTGTTCAGCTATTTGGAAGAAATTACACTCACAACACTTGCCTCGTCCTACAAAGGAATCGTTATTAAGAAGTGCTATGACATTTTATGATAAGTGGAATTTTCCAAACTGTGCTGGTTGCATTGATGGAAAACATATTCGTATTAAATGTCCTAAAAAATCGGGTACTATGTTCTATAATTATAAACAATACTTTTCCATAGTGCTACAGGCTGTAGCTGATGCAAATTGTAAATTGCTATGTATTGATGTGGGTGGATATGGAAAGCAAAGCGATGGTGGAACTTTCGCGTCTTCAACTTTATACCAGCAGTTAGAAAATGGATCTTTACTACCAGAAGAAAAAATACTTCCTAATTCGGAAGTAGTGCTTCCACACGTTTTACTAGGTGATGATGCTTACCCTTTGAAAACATATTTAATGAAACCATATTCTAAAAGAAATCTTTCACGCGAAGAAGAAATATTTAATTACAGACTATCACGGTGTCGCAGAACAGTAGAATGCTCATTTGGAATAATGGCAGCTAAGTGGAGACTACTTAATAAACCTATAGAATGTTATCCTGATAAGGTCGATTTAATAGTAAAATGTATTTGCTTATTGCATAACATTATTATAGACAGGGAAGGTACCCACCAGTTCGATATGTTACAATCTGAGCTATTAAATTCACAAAGTAACCAAAATCTCAAAAAAACTCGTGTAAATAATAGATCTACTAACATGGCGTACGATGTACGAGAAACTTTTAAAGTGTACTTTAATAGCGAAATAGGTGCAATACCGCAACAGTATATAAACATGTAGATTGTATTGTACCTACTTATATCTTAAACTGTCTCTAATAATATAATAAACAAAGGCTATAATAAAATAAAATATAGAAATCGATACTTACTGGTAATATTTAATTCTACTGCCACTTCTTCCCATAA
This sequence comes from Tetropium fuscum, assembly GCA_964058915.1. Classification (NCBI taxonomy): domain Eukaryota; kingdom Metazoa; phylum Arthropoda; class Insecta; order Coleoptera; family Cerambycidae; genus Tetropium; species Tetropium fuscum. Next base: position 278,484 of record CAXKVY010000140.1, read on the forward strand.
TTTTCGTGAATTATCTCGGTTATGGTACCTTTTACATTTCTGGTCCCACAACACCCTTCTGTCAAACACCAGAAATATAAGTTTTTCACTATCCATTTTATCAACACCTACAGAACCTTGATTGAATTAAATTTTAGGTCGCTGTTCGCGCGAAAAAAACAAATCAGTTTGAACGCTTAGCGACAACCTCTGATTAGCGCGACTAATTCGCTTAAACTGTAACCACCTGCATTTGTTTATGTGGATTTATTAGTTCGCGCGAATTCGCGAAACTTCGCGCAAAGGACAATTCGCGCGAAAGCGCTTGCACTGTAACCGTAGCCTTAGGCAGGACTATCTACAGTTGAAAATTTGTATATTGATGATCAGTTAACAACGGGCGGCATGTAGCGGACGCAAAACATCATGACTTTACGATCGGGAAAATCCGAAGTGCAATTCGTATGTAAGAGGCGTATTACAACTAAAATTGCTAACACATCTCCTACATACGCAACGTTTAGTGTAAATTGGGTTAAATTATTCTCACCTGATTCCCCGCGGGTTCTCACAAAGAGGTTCACTTTGGTACTTGCACATCGGTACTTGGTCGTGGGCAGGTTACGATAACGGGAGCATGCAAATAAATATAACAATTACTGATCTGTTAGCATTGGAACAATCTAAAGTACTCACCGAGGGTCTCCACCCCCTCGCCATCAGTTCGTCCAGTGTCATATGGTTGGAGTCTACGTTTCATTTATTAATTCTATTACTTAATTATGAATTCTTCGACAACTAGCTAGCGCCACCCTAAAATAAGTTGAGGCTTCCCCGAACGCCCACCCCATTGGGGTTGGCATTCCAATGACCGGATCGGGGGCACCTAATGAGGCTACCCTCTCCACCTGCATCACGTCATTCGAGCAGCCCACAACACCCCCAAGTTGTGAGTGATCCCGCTCGAAGGAACCACGGTCTCATGCCGGGCAACAGTGCACTAGGGGTGAATTATTACATGTAACATACTCGTTTTCACATTATGTATAATACTCTTTATTTGGCCTATATCGCACAAAACGTGCATTCATGCGAGCACTCACATACTTACTGCCTAATACTTTTCTCTCTCCGCGCATCGTCCTGCCCAAGCATAACATTACTCATTTCTTTCAGCTATTTGTATCTGAACTAGGGGGGGGGGGCAGACGCAGGGGCGGCGGATTTTCAATATGTCGTGGGGTGCAAGACATGTGGACGCGCCTTCCGGGGGGTGTGCGGGGCAGAAGCCTCTCGAATAGCGGCGCAGACGAAAATTTTGAAAATTTTCAAGGTCACGCATTCTACTGACACTTTAGAATTTTGATGAAAAATCCATTTATACAAAAATATAAACTTTCACAAGGATAATTTTCGGAATAATGACCACGATACTCGGAGAGAGGACATAAATAAATAAATTTATTGTTATTTTATTTTTATTATGTTAATAAAAATTATTTGCGAAATGAAAAATAGATTCTTTTTTCCTCAAAAATCAATGGAAAAATAAAATAAAAAAACAAACAAGGAGCTTATGGGGTGGAATGCACCCCATAAACTACTTCATTGGGTGCAGCCGACCGCACACTTGTTTTTCTTTTCTTTTTAGTAGTTATTAAAATATTAATATACACATTCTATACCTATAAGTAGCAAAATTTTTATTTCAAGTCTTCTTGGATTTGTAGCAAAATCGTTTAAAACTTTTTTTTCTAATTGCTCCCGATTTTCTTTAATTAAATCTCGATGCACACTCATCAAACATAATCCCGTCGACCTTTCCTCTCCCATAGTACTTCTCAAGCAGGTACGCTTCGAAGAGTACTAAAAGATCGTTCTACAGTGGCCGTAGTACATGGGATTGTCATCAAAATCAAAAGTGCCTGTCTTATGATGGGGTAAAAAACGCCGGTTTCGCTGAGAAGGTCAATGTTTTCAATATCTTTCAACTTGTCCTCAGTTATCTTTTTATTTTTCCACAAGTTATACCATAGTTCGATTTCCGCGGTCAAAATTATTATTATTATTATGACATTATTATCAAAACAGTTCTCTCCACAAAGTGAAGGCACCTGGAGCACGCGGAGTATACGAGGCAAGACGGGGGATTCGATGATCGGTTGCCGCGGCATAAATAAACGTGATTTACTTCACATTTAATTAATTTTCTCAGCTATGTGAGGTAAAATTGTAAACGACACACCGTTGTAATTGGAGAGCTTTATTTTATAATATTGCAAGATGTCTTTTTCGATATCAGAGCTCGTTTTCGAAATATCGGGTGATAAACGTAAAAATGCATCGAAAAATTCCTTTTTTAGCAGGTACTCGAACAGAGATATGGACGTTCAAAGTTTTAAATCTCCATAAGCGTCAATGCTTTTTCGATAATTCAATATTTTTTTTCTGAGCAACGGCTACAGACTTTTTGGTCATTTTTTGCTAGAATATTTATTTCAATGGTGGCAATCATTTGCTGTCAATAACTCGAAAATTTTGAATAACGCACTTTTGCAGATGGCAATTTTCGGCCAACTTTACACATAAATATATTTAATTATAAGGTACTAAATGAGACCAGTGGCAGCTTTTACTATTAAAACCCCCACAGGGTGACACATTTTCCTCAACGGAGCTCTCTACTATTTTGCTATAGCTGAGTAAGCTAGCCACGGGTACGTTGTAAGCCATTCAAATCGAAAGGCTCGCTTAGCACCAGGGTTTGCGTCATTCTTAAAATTATACGTTTCACTAGGACTCCACGGATATCTTAGTAATTTCAAACGTAGATCGTCATCAATGTGATAGTTAAAATCTAAACACAACCTGACAATGACAATGAATGGGTGCTTTTGCTACTAGAATCGGGCAATGTATCTTGTTCTTGTTGGAGATCTTTATTGGTGTGACTAGTTCCTATAAATAAAAAAAACAGAATAATAGTAGACAAATTTAATTTTCAACCGAGATTAAAACTTATTAAACAAATAAAATACAACTTACCCGGATTCGATGTCGTCGTAACCTGAGGTGTATCAATTGTAGCATTGCCATCATCAGTCTTGCGCTTTTTGCACAAAAAACGTCTTATGTCGTTCATAATTTAAAAACAAGTTCCGCAATAATAGTGGGTAGTACAATCACTTATCACTTAGGTATTCACTTGTCTTGCAGCTAATTAATAATATAGCAATTAGCAATGCCATACGATATTTTGTTTACATACATTAAAATCCACTAATCGATTAGTCGACTAGTCGCTATTCGCGGTTTTTGCAATTCTAGTAACCGACTAGTCGATTAACCGATTAGTCGACTAGTCGATTAACCGGTTAGTCGATTAGTCGATTAGTCGATTAACCGACTAGGCGATTAGTTGATTGGGCGATTAGTTGATAGCGGATTGGTAAATAATCGATTAGTCGATTAGCCGACTAATCGAATCGTGGTAACAATTCGATTAAATCACTTAGTTCGATTCCTGGTTCCTTGAATAATTTTGGTAACTGATTAATGGAACCTATTGATTGTATTTTGAATTTTGAGTTTACTTTACATGCATGTAAAATTTGTAAAATCAGGTGTAAAATATACAATAGGTATAGGTAGATGTACTGATTTTTTAACGATACTAATATTAGTTACTGGATAGGGCTGGAACCCTATCTGATGTAACTATAACACTCGGAGTAGTTTCCACAAACACCAAAACACTTTCACTTCGCTCGACGCGCGTTTCGCCAACCAAGTTGGCATCATCCGGAGACGATTAAAACTGATCTGAGTTTTAATCATCTCCAGATGATGCCAACTTGGTTGGCGAAACGCGCGTCGAGCGAAGTGAAAGTGTTTTGGTGTTTGTGGAAACTACTCCGAGTGTGATACTAATATTACTAATTGCCCTGACAGGAATAAAAATAAAAAGGTCATTTAGGAAGTGCTAAAATAACTTTTATTTAATTTTAATACGAAATGAAAAACAAACAATATTATGCATATGCATATTCTACCTACATACAAATTAAAACTTTAATATTAAATCAAAACTAATTTATACGAATTTATTTCATGTTGCTATACAGAAATACGAGTGCATCTACAGTTTTTCCCTTTAGTATGCAGTTTATTTTTACATTTATAATATTTCCTGCCATGGAAACATTTTTTCGGAGGGCGTTGAAGTAGCAGGAATTGCTAGATATTTTTTAGCTAAGGATGCAAGTGAGGGAACGCGATTTTGATTAGATTTCCACCAGTCAAGTGGGCTACGGTTTTTATCTATTTCTGGTTCGTTGTAATAAAGGTTCATTTCTGATTCAGTCTCCGTGTTACCAGTTAAATTATCGAGATTTTGCGGAAACAAAATATCTAATGCCGATTTGTTAGGTGAATTAGAGCTTTCACCTGTTTGTATGTCTCTAAGGCTTGGGTTCTTTTCTATAATGTTTTGTAGAAAATGTTTTGTTTTAAGTCGGATAGTCATGATGCGTTCGGTATTTTTATATTGTGGATCCAAGAATGTGCAAATATCTAAAATGTTGCATGTGATACCTTTTCCAGTTAAGCTAGTCGATTTAAAATTGTATCTGTTAAGTACGAGTAGGTCTTTTTCAATAACTTCTTTGAGTGTTTTAATATCAGGATGATCCGTATCACTGACTTTTAGAAAATTATTAATAATACTCTGCACAAGAGACAGTATAATCGAACTTGTGGGATATGTTTCTGGAGACATTACTTTTGTAGCAAGAGCAAACGGTTCCAAAGTATCTTTGATATTTTCCAATAGTTGCCAGTGGGATTCTGTTTGCTCTAAAGAGATGGCAATTCCTTTAGGAGTTACAGTTCTGTCATTTAATACGTTCAGGATTGATTGTCTTTGTTCTATAAGTCGTTCTATCATGAAAAATGAGGAGTTCCAACGTGTCTTAACACTTTAAATTATTTTGTGCTCTGGTAGCCCAATATTCTTTTGAGCTGTCGATAAAGCATTAGAGGCGAGAGTGGAATGAATGTTTAAAATGGCCCACTATACTATTACATTTGCTCATGACACATTTTACATTTTCGTTATTGTCTAAGCCTTTGTTTATTGAAAGTATGCCCAAAACATCTAAGGTTGTCCTCAATTTCCGTAGAAGCTTTGACAGCATTTATTATATTAGCCGCGTTATCCGTGACAACAGCGACTACCTTTCCTATTAAAGACCATTTATCTATAACATTATGCAGAATAAGAGTCAAATTTTGAGACGTATGCCTTTCTTCAACATGTTCCGTAGACAAGGTATAAGTTTCTTGTACCCAGTCTTCTGTTATTGAGTGAAGAGTGACAGTTATATAGGCGTCATTATTTCTAGCAGTCCACATATCAGTTGTTAACGCCACTGATTTTAAATTTTTTAATTTTTCAAGTTTTTTCTTTTCAAGGTCATGAAGAAGTAAGATTCTACATTTAATGGTTTTCGAAACAGGTATCTTATAATCAGGAAGAATTTTTTTTACAAAGTTTTTAAATCCGTTGCCCTCAACAAAAGTTAATGGTAACATATCTTGGCAAATCATTACTGAAACACTTACCATCTCGTATTGTAATATACTATTAATTATAGTGTTGCTTACTTTTACGTTTAACATTATGCGAAGTGTCTTTTAGGTGCTTTGATGACGTTGATGCAACAGAATATTTATCAACATATGGTATAATATGATCTGTATTGATATTTTCTAAAATTTGAGATTGTTCTTCGTATGTAGTGTGTTTTGATAATTCTTGTGAAGATTTGTTATTATGTTCTGATATATTTTCCTCTTCTAATACATGTTCCATATCTATGTCGATTTCTTCAAAGCTACGATTTTTAAATTTATCCGCATTTCCTCTCTCCATCAACTGCAAAATCTTGGATACTTTTGCAACCTGGTATACGTCTTGGGGCAATCTGAAATTAATATCTTCGATACAAAAATAATTTAAAATAAAAAATATTGATTTACTTTTCATGTCACATGAAAATTTTCATGTGTCCTAGTCGTGTGACCCATAAATTTTGCCAGTTGGTCAATTTCATTTCTCTGGAGGTTCAGAACTTGAGTGACGGTAGCTATGTTTTCTTAAGCGAGATGAAGTAAGTAACTCGGGGTTTTTTGCACCACATTGCTTGGCATATCTCCTTATAACTGAGCAACCGTCAATCCATCTATTTGAATATACGGATATGTAAAAAAATAGGTATTGTGCGATGAAAACCAAATATGTGTATTATGTCTTATATCGTCTAACATAGAAAAATATGTTTGCAATTTTTTAGGAATCAAAATGGTAACTGCCCTGCTACCTTTTCTTATTGCAACAATCGTTAAATAATGTTGAGTCAATATTTTTTCGTTTTCCGAATGACACAATGTCAATTCACACACATTAAAATGTTATCTTCCTATCATGACTTATTTGTTTCTTGTACGAGTCTTATTCTAAATATTGTATATCTCCTACCCTTTTTCGATTATGCAGGATGGTTAGAATTAATGTTGTTTCTACCAGTATCTTATAATGTTCTAGTGTTTTTGCGGTTTTTAAAAGCTCATATGCATTTTTCGATTTTTCTTCGACAAAGTTTTTGAATTTTATGTCTTCTGTAAGCGGGAGAAGTTGAGGCTTCAATGCAGCTTTTTCATTTAAATTTTTCAAAGCGAGGCAACCTCTGTTGTCCATTGTGCATCTATGAGTTTTCTAAAACGCTTTAACTCCACCAATGTTTTTTCGAAATCTCCAACGAAATCAGGCATCTTGTTTCTCAAAATCATTTTTGTTGCCAAATCGCTTAGCTTCTTAAGTGTTGTACCAAAGTGTAGAGCCAGATGCGGATCCAAAAGCTTTAGAGTCAATCCGATATCGTGATATATTCTTTTTTGCTTCAATAACATTATCAAAGGGCATTGGTTTTAGGGTTGAGAGAATATCAGTGTATTCCCCAAGTCTTCTTATTTCCAATAGGAACCTCCCACATTCTCGTAATTTGTTTGATATATGATATATGGATATATGTGATATATGCACTTCGCTTTGTGGTTTTTTTTGAAAAGATCTTCTCCTAAGAGGGCAATCAAAATATCATTAATTGCAGTTTTTGTAATAATATCTCCTTGCGTCTTACTAAAAACTTGTTTTGTAACTGACAATTTGTTTAAAATAGCGCCATATTTTTTTCTACAAGCTAAATATATGACTGACTCATTTAATGGCCGGGAATTACTTTCCTTATTGTTTTTTGATTGGCTGGCAAAGCATGTTTTGGTATGGCGGCTTAAGCAGTGTCGCTTAAAGAAGGCATTGCAATGTATGCAGATAGCGTAGTCATAACCAGATGCATCGTGATTCAGTTCGCGTTTTTAGGAATAATATTACCATTTAACGCGGTTTCTAAATTTCCATTATTTCGTAGCAGTGCAATCATGTTTTTTCTTTCAACACATCCTATTTTTAATCGCAATATTTCTATTCCTCTCTTTCCTTACCATGAATTCTTTCCAGGTGCCTAGCAAAATGTTTGGAAATAATATCAGTGTCGCAAAACTTGCAAATTGTTATTTTGTATTTGTTTTTTATTAAAATTTTTGAGTTGTAAACATTTTCTTTCTGAAAACAAAAATTGTTTCATTTTTTAACAATTTACTAGGTAGAGGTAATAATTTAAGAACTTACATTAAAATCTATTTTATTTCCATTTTTTTATCGGATATTTTTTTAAGTCTTAGTCTTAGCCTAGTTTAAGTTTTAGTCGACTAGTCGGTTATAGTCGACTAACCGACTAGTCCTGATTAGTCGACTAATCGGTTTAGTCGACTATCGACTATTTTGCTGTTCGACTAATCGACTATAACATTTCCCTAAAATTCCAAGCCTTAGTTTAGATGCGCATGCACCATGCACCATACGCATGCACCCCCCTCAAAGTAATACTGCCGGCGCCCATGCAAATACGTATGTTTTCTTTCACTTGACTGATATCCATATTGAGCATGTACAGAGGGTGTAGTTTTGTTAAGGCAAAAGCTGGCGTATGTTCCTGAGAAAATCGAATATTTAACGATGATATTATTGAATCTAAATATGGTATAGCTAATGAACGTTTCCAGTAGTCACTATCACAGTCTGATGGCGGATTTTTCCTGTGTATTTGCCTGCTGGTAAGCAGAGGGACGGAAATTTCGATATTCAATTCCTTGGAAAGATCTTGTGCTTTTTCAAATATTTCAGCAGTAAACTAGGTCGACATCTTCACGGTTTTTCTTCAGTACATTAAGGATTACGTTAATATGTTCTTGCAACTTAATCAAATCCATACTTTTTGCTTGCAGAACATTAACTACCGGCTCCAGTAAACCGAGTATTTTGCTATTTTAGTTAGAGCAACAATTAATGAGGATTTGGTAACGGCTGAATGCAACTGGTATGCAGATTTTCTCGTGGCGTAATTTCCTTCCGTAGATAACTTTTCAAGTGCTTTGACAATCTCAGGGAAATTTTGTGCAAATAATCGAATGCTTCTGTATTTTTCAGAACATCTTGTCTCACACAGTCGTGAAAGACTAGGAGCAGAATTCCTCCGAGTGGTGGATTCCCTAAAAAAGTTTATAACATCCTTCACCGTGCCGATAGTGTTTGTAATTTCCCAAACATTATTTGTGTCATTGACAACAAGATTTATCTTGTGGTTTGAGCAATGAAAAAATAATGCTCGAGTGTACTTTTTTCTTAAAATCGCTTGCACGCCACCCTCTTTACCCGCCATTGTAGAGCAGCCATCAAAACCAAGTCCCACACAACTTTGTGGTAAAAAATTATAGCTGATCAAAAAATTATCAATTGCTTTGGCAATCGTTGAGGCATTTTGTGCTGTCAGCTCCACAAAACCCACAAACTCTTCTCGAACTGTTTCTTTACATTGATCATAGAAGCGCAAGCCGATGGAGAGCTGTTCCTTTCCCGAAATGTCGGCTGTTTCATCGGCTAAGACTGTGTAGACTATGGCATTCTTGGCATCATAATTTATTACAAGCTCCCTAATTTACTTCGCCACATATATTTATTAGTTGGTTTTGTATCTTTGGTGACGTATAAGCCGCATTTTGATGACATTTCTCCATGTGATTCTTAAATTTTATGTCGCCAGATTCAATTCGTAAATTCATCAGATCGAAAAAACTCCCTTGTCTGCTTCTTTACCTCTAATAGCCAAATCATGGGTGCCGCAGAATACTATACACGAACTAATTGAAGCCCGTATGCGCTACAATTGTGGGGTTTTGATTACATTTGAATCGAAAAATATCTTGTATTGCTCATCCAAATCTATCAGAATACTTTTATTATTTAAGACTCCATTCGCAAAAGAAAATTCAGTTATTAATATTTTTTCTCCCTCCTCGCTTTCTAATTTGCAAAATGAGAAATTCGTTTGTAACTGCAAAGTAATTGCACCGATCGTTAGTAAGTGCAGAAAGTCTGGGTTCGGGTCTGTGTTGCATTGAGATGACATCGCATTTTTCTGCAGTGACATCGTGCTTGAAAATTTGCCGCCTTTTTCTGATAACCTTTGTTAAATGTGCCGGACTATTTGGGAAAATGTGTGGTACAGCATTCTTATTTATTTGTGGATATTTGTAGACACCCTATATAATTATGCACTTAAGTACAAAATTGGTTTCATAGGTACTTTAAATAATATTACCTTCACAGTTCCTGCTGTCCACGTTCTCGCGATTTCTTCAGCTTGTGTATGTGAAAATGTTTTTCACATACAGTCTTTCGAAGTTATATCTATCGTCTCTACGAATCGCATGTTTCCACTTCGCGAATAGGTTCGGGGTCTTTTGGAATAGCAAAAAGACAGACCTTTTCCGGACACGTTACATATTCGGAATTACAATTTGGGAATTACAATTTACAATTACATATTTGAATTACAATCCCTAAAATGTTTCGGTCTTTTTTTGTTTTCATTTCATTCGATTTCTGAATCATCATTCGTAATATCTGGTTCATCTTCAATTTCTGAATCATTCTCACTAAATTCTCTTAAGTTTCTTGTAGTTTCTTTTAAGTTGTCTCCTCCATTTTCTGCGTTAACAGTCTCATTTCCACGTATTTCCAATAACACACCATTATGCTCTTCCCGAATGCCACCTTCATCGTCTTTTTCTCTTTCTTTTTCAGTCTCTATATAGCTATTTTCATTTCCATTATCTATATAACTGGTCTCATTTTCATTAACATCAAGAACTTCATAATATTTATTGTTGTAACTTGTACCAGTTTCATCATCAATAGGAATCTTTAAAAAAATAGAGAATAACAAATTGAAATGTTTGTTTATCAACCAATAACTTGTATTCATTGTATTCATTCTCAATGAATGTTTCTTCCCCTAGTTCACTTTCGATTAACGTTTCTTTTTCTGTGCCTTTAAAAGAGTCAAATGTTAAATTTGACTATATTTGAATCGAAACCCTGAAAATATCTCACCTCCTATTGGAACTACCATTAAAATCTGATCTTGGATCTTGCTATGTATTTCAAATGGCAGGTCAAACGGTACATCAGTAGGTATGTCTTGTAGTAGTTGGTCGGTTACAATATCCATATTATTATCAAGTTCCTTGCTCGAACCTTAATAATATTCAGAAATGTTAGGGTGTTTATAACATAATTAGATTAATATACCTACTTTCTGTTTCATCTAAAGAATCCTGATCTGAAAGGCAATTTCAAGTTTCCATGGGTAAATCAGATTTGTTGTAACTACCTACAAATTAAAATTTCAATGTAAAAAATAATATTTATTATACTGTAATCAGGTATTATGTATCACGAAGAAAAATCCAAATATATTGTTTTTAGTTTTTTTGCTACACTACATAAGAAAACCCTACAGTTTTGCCAATTTTGGATTTTCGTCATTAGGTGTATTAAGCTCGAAAATAATTATTTACATGCCTAAAAATATACAAATAGTATTTTACAATTTATTCTACATTCTGTGGGAAACAAAAAAAAATCTATTTTTAAATTTCATTGATTTGTTAGTGATTATTTGTTTGTTTATTGACAAAATTGTTCAACATTAACTTATTTAATCCATAGAAATATCTTTATCAACCATTATTTCCCCTTTAATACATTTTTTATTATTATATCGTTTTACATGTATAATTACAATATTTTTGAGTAATTGAGAAAATGACTTTATAACTTAATAAACCTAGAACAGGCTATTATCTGGTGATGGAAAGATAAGAATACCATACATACCATACTTGTTTCCAGTCATCTGAACCAGTTGCATCATTAATTTTCCACGAGAGCACATTATTATTAATAATATAATTAATTATTATTATCACAACACTGGATTCACTGTGGTTCACTACGTAGTATAATTTATATTATATTAGGTCCGTGGTTAGGTCAATATCTGCTATGTGCAACAGTTAGAGGCCCCCCCCTCTATATTAATATTAACATGCAATTAACATGCCATAACTCGCACATAGCAGATATTTCTCTGCCATATAAATACATGCCAGTATGCCAGATATTACAAATCAAATTTTATAAATTTCTGTTTATTCTCTCAACATAGCATTTATTTCAGGTTATAGAACAAATTGCAGCGATTACAGAACCGTGTTAAACCAAAAAGTGAAAAAAAATCACATAGCAGCTATTACCGTGCCAACGACGATATGCCCTTCCGTTATATTACCTTCGATATATACAAAATATACATGCAATAAAAGCTCAATAAAACTGTAAAAATAGTGTTTATTACCATAAATTTAAAAAATAAAATATAATATTAGTGATTGAACACAAAATTTGTGATTCTGTTTAAAAACGGCACAATATGTACAGTTACTTGTTATAAAATTTAAATAAACAAAATGTCATTCTGGAACAGATAACTTCAATAATTATAATAAAGTATATACACAAAATATATAATAATATAATATATATAGGGTAGGATATAGGGTAATATAATATATATAGGGAGAGTTCGAACACTTTTTTAAAATTTTTAATTGAAATTTTATTATTTACTGATATTTTATTTATGAATCCGTTAAATCACCCCCTACACATTTAAGTTTATGCATTAACTACAATTTGCGACAAAATAAATATATTTATTCTTATTTTCTTTAAAAACATATATATATATTGGATTTAGTCAGTATCTCCCGCATGTTCGGGTTAGATTGTCCAGCCGACCTTTAAAAATAACAATACCTAAAAATATTAAATGAACAAAATATAAACAAATAATTATAAATAGGTAACAATGAAATTATATTAAACTGGTTTTCTTAGATTTTCCACAGTCCCGTGGAACCAACGACTGCATCTGATGCATTTGACCCATTCTTCGGTACTTGATGTATTAAAGTAATCCTCACTGCATTCCACGCATTCGTTTTCATTCCACTCTTCTACTGACCCATTGCTCTTGTAAAACTGGACTCCCTGAATCTGAAGATTCAGGGGTATTCTTTGCAGCAGCGATCCATGTACGCAATTGTTGGGGACTCCTACTAGAAAGACAATCATTATCGTGTATTATGTCCTGACATTGGTCTAGAGAAGGCAAAATCTTTTGTTGCATGCACCACATGAAACACTGTCGAACTAACTTCCTTTCTGGTGTAAGCCAGGTTCTTCTTCTGTTTTGTAAATTTGATTTTGGAAAAAGGCGAGACCTCGTTTTAATTTGTGTTCTATTGTTATGTTCCGCAGAAAAACTATTTTCTTCAGGGATAATTGACAGATTGGGTTTGGTTGGAAAGCTTCTAAATTATCTACCTCCATTGGTTCTTCAACAGTATTGTGTGAAAAAGGAGATGTGCAGGGTGATTGGTGAAGAATTGACATCTCATTGTCTTCTTCAGACATAATTGATATATTAGGTTGGTAACTTTCTAAATCATCTATTTCATCTTAACTTAACTGTTCATCAGTATTGTCTGAAATAAACAAAGTTCTATGGGGCGATCGGTATTTTTCGTCAATTTTTTAAATGCCATGAATTAAACAGGATATTTAAAAGTTGCGAGTCAGTATGAAGTCAGTTTCAATGAACAGAATAAAATATTTGTTACTATCACTTTTTACCAGATTTGTATTTTATATAATAACAGAGACAGAGGGGGTGCTCATTTTCGACCAATCATCCTGTATATGTGAGGAAGAAGGTTCAGAAACAGACTCCATTAAACATAAGTAAAGATTTTTCTTACTGGTAATAGTTTGTGGTGTAGATGGGATGGATCTAACGCCACCCACTGCCTCTGTCTGTGATGAGTACTTTTCCCATATGTACCACATCTATTGGAACAGGTCGCTGTCTATATATGTTATTATGTATTTCAAAAGCATGCCCCATAAAATCACCAATAACCAGTTGTTGACCTTAACCAACGTACATGTGTTTGAAACAAGGTGTTTCCTTACTTTAGTTACCATCAACTTTTTGTGTGGTCCATCTTTATGCAGAACTCCTCAAAGCTAAAGCTGAATTAAAGAAAAGGTCTGAACTGCTTCGAGGGGTACCAAAGAGATAAGGGTTCGTAGTACAAACATTTGCCTGATTTCTGTATCTTAGTAAGATACTAATGGAAGCCATAGTATTTTTACATACTGTAATACACATGGAATGTTGATGGTTGTTCATGTATGTGAGCTTCATGAATCTTCATCCCGCTATAGTTGGGTTCACGTGGTTGCCTTTTTGTTATCTTGTGTCCCAGAAGTACTGTCTGGCTCCAAGTATGGGGAGGGTCCACACATACAGATTCAGGAATGTATCCTCCCAAAGTGCCATTATCGAGGACCAACCATCTGAGATTCCTTTTATTGTTTGTATGTTGGTAGATCACTCCCTGAGTTATACTGTACGCCGATTCTAATGTCTGTGTCATCATCTGGATGGCCGTTCTTGATAAGTTACCATATACTGGATCAGATATGAGCCTGATTCTCAGAAGCTCAATAGTCCTATTCACAATCTCAATGGACTTATCCATTTTATCCAGTTGATTTAACAGACGTTGACTTCTAATGGGAACTTCACATGGTATGTTCAGTCTGTATTGGTGGTGCCACCATGCTGCTGGCATGTGGACTGGTTCAGCCTCAGTTAGTACCGATGCTAAGTCTTCTAGGAATATTCTTTGTGCTGTCACAAAAGTCACAGTTAAAAGGAAGAATCTGCTTTAGGCCTATTTAATTTACCCCTACATATAAAACGCCCATAGTTATCAGCATAGGCTCTTTCGGCTTCATTTAATTTGGACATACTCTCCTCATCAAGTAGTTGCAAAGTTTTATATTCAATAATCTGACATTTTTCCACATCTCCAGGACGTTTTTGTTTAAATATCATAATTTGTACTAAAGTAAGTGTTTTGCCCAATTTGTCCAACTGGTTAGATCAAAGCCCGTTTCTAGCTTCTGTAGACAAGATTTAATTTCGGATTCCAGAAGATGGAAAAGTTCATTAACTTCGGTTGTTGTTGGTAATGTTCCAATTTTACTCCTCTGTACCACCTGGGTACGATTTTCTCCAGCTACTTTTGTGATTAAAGCGCTTTAATTAAGTTTTAACAGAAATTTAAAGTCTTCTACACTTTTTTTCATTATAACACAATGAACATTCAGTTTTATACAATCACATATAAGAGAATCAACAAATTGCAGGGTAATTGTACATGAATGAGTAGCACAGCTGGGTGCATCATATTTCCCTTTTTTGAGACCAGCTATTTTATGTATTGCTTGAACATAAGTATCGAAATTTGTTGGATGAAAAATACTAGCAACATCAGTTATATTAGCGTTAATTTTTCTCATTATTAATAAAATTCTAGATATAGCGACGTGTGCAAATAGCAACATCGTAACTCACAAAAGACAACTTCGTGCTACAGAGCAATAAAGCTGATGTATTATAGTCTCATTGTGTATATTGAAAAAAAAATAAAATCTTTTCTGTTTGTGTATTTTTTGTTTAATATAGTTAATTTTACGTAAAATATTGATTGCACTTATTTGCAGTGCTACTGCTAATTTTAAATATTTTTTGTCAAGTTACGCTGTTAGGCTACATAAATCTGAATGCACATAATTGTAACTAAGTTACGATAAAGAGAGTCTGAGTACGATTGCAAATCAGTATCGTATCTATTAAATAAATAAATAATAAAACATGATTATTAAATAAAACTTTATTTTAACATATCTACTACATTAATTTTCTATGAAATAAAAACATTACTAAACCAAAAACTACATTATTTTTATTATGGCCTAAAAAACTAGTTTTCAGTCATCTTCGCTGTCTGAAGAGTTGGTGTTTTTAACATAGGGTAATGACTTGTAATACTCATGGTATGCTTGAGGAACAGCTTGCATAAAAACTGTAAGTGTTGATATTTTTTTGACTTAATTGGAATGAGTTGATTATAGGCCTGCTTTTAAAAAAAATCGTTTTTCTTCAGGTTTAATATATCCGGGTTATCTGCTTCAATTTTGACTTCACTTACTTCATTCCATTTCACAGTTTCACCCCTATTATTCTTCACCCAGTTTCTAGTTTTGTCAACTAATATTTTTAAATCCATTACGTCTTTTTGGCTTACCTCGTATACCTCATATGCTGGATTAGATTTTTTTGCTAATTTAATTAATAGGATATTTCTTTGAAGTCAGGCATGCATACTCTGTCGCCTTCACATTGTGTATGCCCTTTTTCCAGAAAGCGATGAACAATGGTACATTTATATTTTGAAGCCGCATAGCTGTACATAGCAAAGCCGTACAGCTATCACTATTTCCGTATATCTATTTCTGTTTTGCCCGGAGCAGTTATCACTATAAAACAAACTCTTTAGTACCTGTTTTACATTTTCGTCAATAAATTTCAAAACAGAGCTGCCTATTTTTTTGATTTGCGCCACGTTTAGCAATCACTTTATGCCAAACGTAGCAGTAACCTTGACGCTGTCCGATGTCAAATATCGTGAAATTGTATGTAGAATATTTCAGTTTGTAGTAGAAAATGCTTACGTCTTTGAAAGGAGTAATTAATATTTTTTGTAAATCATAACACGCTGTTGTAAAGGTTTCATCATTTTCTGCTCTTTCCTTGTCTGCATCCTTTATTATTCTTACGGCTTCCTTGTTCTTTAAATGAATCTCTTTTTTGGCCTCTAACTCCATTTTTCCTGCATCTGTGGCAATTAGAAACGTATCACACAAATCGCACTGATCTTATTTTGGTAAAAAAAACAATATTATATTTTGTGTTGAAAACTTCTCTATATTGTCGGAATGTTGCAACAGATTTTTTGTCTTTTCTCTTTTCTATGTAAAGACGATACATTTGTTACAACGATTGGATGTCCACTTGGAAATATTCTTTGCTAGAGTCCTTTCTTGTATAGTGGGATTTGACTCTTGGGAAACTTGTAACGCCTCTCCTCTTTAATTACATTACCTTAATTAAAGGGCCTCTCATCCAGGAGATGTGACGTAATTAATTTTTTCTTTGTTGCCTATCGGCTGCTCAGTTGAATACGGAGGTCGTGGATAAGTGGATTTGCTAGAGGCTGGCACTTAGATACCTTTAGATATATCACCAGAAAAATCACAGCTTGACAATGACCGGCTTGATCTACTTCTACTTAAAATTTTGTATAAAAATACTTGGGCGCCAGGTCAAGAGTACTTTAATAGTACAGAAGACCGCAGAAGTGATCAGCCAATAATTATCAGCTGTGACCTCTTGTGACTCAGACTTTTCCCAGAGAAATAAAAGAATAAGATTTTTTTTAAACAATATATTACAAAAATATTTTTAGTACCAGTAGATGGTTCACAGTGATCTTAACTTAAAATTAAAATTTACAATTGATTGCCTGAGGGGCGTTAAAAAGACTCTACTTGATTAGGTAGCCTGAAGGGCTTAAGATTAAAACAATAAAAAAATGTTCACTCTTGACAGAAGGTCAAGTCGAGAAATTTATCATTTACAGCAAAAGTGAATTGTAAACCTTGTTAAAGTAAAGTAGAAATATTCTTTAAGACCTGGTAATTCCTAGGGGCAATGAATTATTCAAAAATACCTTTTCTCTTCTCTGGAGATCCCCTCGTGAATGAACTTGGCCTCCTAGGATCCTAGGCTGAAGCTTCGGCTTGGTGGTCCAGCTGAGCTGAGACGTTGCCTCTAAGGGTGATGTATACGGCAATGGGTGGAATGTGCCGGCTGCAGGAGGAGGTATCTTCCAGTCTAACGTTCAGGAATCGGTAATAATGGTCTCTGCTCACCACAGGAATTGATTCTCGGTCATGAGATGTGGAAGAAAAATTTACCAGTATCAGGTTTTACAAATTTGGACAAAAAAATATATGTATAAATTCCCGCTTGAACCGAATATCAAGAGTGAAATTTATACTTAAAGTAACTACTACTAATCTAGTTACTTTAACCCTAGAATACTGGACTATTTTAAATATACGTTAATACTGGAGTATCGTATAATTTACGACGTTTAATAAAACACCAAATTTAGAAAAAGCTTTTATTACAGAAAAATCTACAAAAATTTTACAAAATACAGTATACTATTGAGCTTGTAAAAAAATATTTTTAAGAAGTAAAGTCTTAAACAGTTGCACATACAGTACATATATTTCCTCGGTGTTCACCACATATGGCTTGCTCGCACTGGTTACAGTATGTGGTGGTCATGCGTCTTTTATTACTGGGGCAGTAAAAACAAATTTTTCGCTTTTTATTTTGATACTCTGGTGTCACAATTTCCAAAGAAATATTTAGGATATTACCAATATCTTGCCGAATATTACGCCGCAAAGTTTTATTGTTGAGCCTCTCTTTCAACCATGGTTCCGCAAGACATTGGCTTACTTCAATCATATATTGATACCTATTCAATGGTTTTTTGTTTAGTTTCAGTAATTTTGAAGTATAAAGTACGTAAGAATTTATGCTTGCAATATTTACCATGTCATAAAATATGACCATCGGCCACCTTCGAGTTTTTCGACCAGAATTCATATTAGAACACATCTGGTCGAAAGTGTCTACTCCTCCCTTTGTTTCATTATAATTCTTTATAATTGCAGGTTTTCCTGTGGCTAATATTTCAGCCCCTTCGTGAAGAGTAGATAAAAGTAACACAATTTTGTTCTTTTTTGGCATGTACGATACCATGGTTTTCATCTGATCGTGACAAAACATAGACGTATTAGGATTTCTACCTTTAACATCTAACAGTTCCTTGGGAATTTCCTTTTTGTTTTTACGGACGGTCCCTATCAGAGTAAGTTTATAGGGATTTTTCAGTAAATCATCAGCCAAACTTACTGATGTAAACCAGTTATCCATGGTAATATTTCTATTACTACCATGGACAGATTTAGTAAGCTCTTGTACAAAATACGTTGCCAATGGCAATCCATTTGTTTTTGTGTTTTTTCCTAAATAGGGGCTGGCATCTAACATGTATTTCGAAGACGAATCGCAAACCATGATTATTTTTATTCCATATTTGGACGGCTTACTCGGTATACGAAAGGGACAACGTCCGCGAAATCCAACCAGCTGTTCGTCAATAGTCAAGTAAGAAGAAGGTGTGTAGGAGTCTCTACATATCGCAATAAAAATATCCCATATTTCACGGATCGGTGCGAACGAATCCACATTTCTTCTTTCCGATCTGGTTTCTTTGTCATCAAACCTAAGACAATTTATTAGGAACGAAAAGCGCTCACCACTCATACAGGCTTTA
>CAXKVY010000141.1:0-28251 GCA_964058915.1 Tetropium fuscum
CAAATTAAAATAATTTACGATGCGTGTCTTTTAATTTACGATGCGGATTATATTATCCTAATTCGCGCGAAAAATGCCCTCCGCACTGGACAGTTGCAATCGGCTGTTGGCGTGAGGCAAAGTATCTTTTCGTACTATTTATACTATTATACATTACTATTTATTCATTACGCCTTTTTGAGACATTGGATATTTATCAACTCATTTTAAAATGTGCATTCTGTACCTTCTAATTTTTTTGTATACGAAAAGAAGCGGTAACTTTAAAAAGAAGTAACTCTAATATGGACAGTGGACACCAGGAGTATATACTTTATATTTTTACAATGTGACAACATAATTATGATGTATTTGATACACATTCACTTCATATATTTTTTTTACATGTTACTATAATACTTATAGAATGGATGGATAGTACGGGAAAATCATAACTTTTTTCCTCTACTTTTTTGTGTCCACGTTTTTGGTTGTTCATATTATAATATGGGTACCTAAGTATATACTTACTCTTCATAGTGATCTGCAATTCCACAAAATGCCCTGTGCTTGGAATAGAAGCGGTTTTCCAAATCTATCTTGGTCTCTCCTATTAAATCGTCTCTTGATGCAGTATCGTAATCCCAAACAGTAATTGTTAGAGTATGATCGTGAGGAAATTTACCTTTTAACTCGAAACACCTATAAAAAGAAGGTACGTGTTTCTTAGCAATAATTACAGTCGGCGCTATTCAAATTAAATATAAACGGCAATATTGTATCGTGTAATGTTTAAAATTTTTTTGGATTATTATTATGTTTCGGTTTTGTCGGTTTCTTAGGGTTATGGTGCCATTTGGAGAAATACGATTTATAAAATCATACTGTTTAAGGCTGGGATTTTGTAGAGTGAGAGGTAAATAGTTAAAAAGTTGCATAAGATCTGATTATCAAATGATGATCAAGTGATGATTATAATATAAGTCTTTGTCACAAAATTTTCTAATAAGCCTATTCTGTGCGCTTGAAATGAAAATATATCGAAAACAGGTACGTACCTACACGAATGTGCGATTAAAAATATTGTTTCGCTGAAACATGTTGTTGTTGTTTATGCATTTTTGTTTTCCATTTGTTAATATTTTTAATAATGTTTAAAGATTACGATGATACGTACTATTTTGTTTTATCAATGTGCATTTTGTAGTAGTTTTCTTTTTAGTCTACTTATAGGTGTTTAGAATTCTTTGAAATTACAGGTTTTTGTGTTGTTCATGGATTTTTTTTGCTATATAATTTAGCAGGAAATCTGAGATATTATAAATTATTGGTAGGTGGCATGGGTATGGTGTATATTAATAATACCATAATCCTAAGAAACAAGAAACCGACAAAACAATATATATGTATATATATATATATATATATATATATATATATATATATATATATATATATATATATATATATATATATATATATATATATATATATATATATATATATATATATATATATATATATATATATATATATATATATATATATATATATATATATATATATATATATATATATATATATATATATATATATATATATATATATATATATATATATATATATATATATATATATATATATATATATATATATATATTGTGACGTAGAAACACTAATTATATTACCTCTAATAATTGTAATTTACTACTTACAAATTTAAATTAGTGGAAGTAGACAATTTACAATTTTCATTAAGTTGGGTTCAAAATGTTATTGTTATGAATTTTAAATAAGGGGGAGATAGCGATATGGCAAGAGATATGGATAATGGTGTTGAAGATAGTTACTTTAATTACACATTACTAAGTAGTTTGTCAGTATTATAATATACTTATTACATGTTTATTGAATGACGTACCTTCCAAAAACCGGATTAACTTGCCTCATCACAACGTTCTTCTTGTCGTTGATAACCTGATCATTCAGAGTTAAATATAAGTACGGATCCGACTTGCCGTTAAAATCCTTCGGCCTCAAGCCAAGTGCTCTAACACAGTAAACCCGCAATAAATATCTTAGAGGCAGGTTTTCGGGGTACCCTTGAAACATCCCACCTTTGATATTATAGCCTCTTCTGGTTACATAATCTGTATTCTGCGGAAACACGCGATAAATTTTAATGTCACCTTTGAATACTGCGGTTATATTTTCTTCATCGACAGCCTCGTCCCCCGTTCGTTTTCCCTTATACATTTCAAAGGATTTAAATAGGTCAGTGAAATGTCTGAATTCCGACTGAAGCTCAAGCTCCTTATCATATATCTGAAATATTAGTTTTATAAATATTTTTTTCTCACTCACGTCTTTAAAGTGATATTTTTCCTAACGTCAACATAGTGCAGAACTATGACGAACTTTATGTGGAACTACAAATTTACATAATAATAATTATTATTTCTAAAACTTAATAAAACTATTGTTTATTCATAAGAAGAACAATTCCACGAACGTTAGCGAGTGGGGAAATTCTTCAAATAAACTTTTTCTGTACATTTTTTCATATTGCATTAAAAAATCAAAAGACAAAATATTTAAAATCTGTTTTACTGTCCCAGTATAGTGCCAGTTCACAACATTCGTTTTAAGAATGCGACTTCTCAGATCACTCCCCGTCGCAAGCACACAGTGGTCTACATTCCAGGCCGGCTTCTTGCACTTGCACTTTTTCATCCAGTCTTTGCATTTGCAAGAGACTAGCTCCCTGTAGATCTGGGATGCTTCGGGTAGCGCTATCCAGAGAGGTTCATACACGCCGCTGGTCTTGATCCAACCCCGGCCGTTCGGTGATGACAGTGTTGGTGCGTGAACCAAAGCCTTACCCCAGATATGTCCGCCTTGGTATTATAGTGCTCTTCGGACTTGCTGCTCCAAGGCTGCCCTTGCCTGTGAGATCAGCTGGACGTTGCATTTGTTTGCAAACAGTTTGCGACGTGCCTATTCTACAATCGGTGTCTGTGCTTGTCCAGTCCTAGCTAAGCAGCGTGATGAATCTTTCAATGGTGTGCATGGCGTCTTCATTAATACGATCTGGTGCAGTGGAGAGAAGAAGTGAGTGTCTGGGTCAGCTTAGGTAGCACTGTCCACACTACCCATGCTGACCTCTTCACGTCTCATAGGAGACCGTGTCGCAGTCCGTCAAAGCATGAAATATCGGTAGTGCCTCAGCTTTTTCAGGACCCAGAGCACGAGCAATCTCATAGGCTGCCAAGAAGCGAAACGTCTGGCCCGAGCCGAGGGACACCCACACTTAAGTTTCCTCATTGAAAGTGCGTGCCAGAGCCACTGCCGGGACAACAACATCTGCCTGTGTGCCAAATTTGCATGACTATATGAATTGTCACCATAACACTACCATCAAACACTATATACCAAATTTAAGTAGTTGAAAAAGCTGGTGCAAGATTTGAAACAAAGATATAAACAAGTGTACGAAGTCACGCTTAATAAAACCGTTTAAAATAGTTGATTTACCTTTAATGTGTATTTATCGGATTGTGGACTTTTTTCAACATTAATGCTCGAATGCTGCCCCTGAAACAAATTTTTGTTATATAATAATTACAGTAGGTAACCTATGAGCCTTTCCACTAGATTCTTAAATCTCAAAACAATGTGTATATTTGAAAGCTAACTGATAGATATATACACCTCGTTCAACTTTGTTTCGAATATAAATCTCAGTTTTTATTAAAAAATTAAATATTTATTATAGCCATTTGAACACATATTTGACCTTGGGGCTGAGTCACATGTTACACAGCCTGGAATTAAGTTGGCAGAATTTGTCAGATTGCCTAAATAGCCCATCGCAGCTGTAGATAGTTGTTGACGCTTAGTTTTGTGGTTATGTTTTGTGGGTTCCTCTACGTATTGTGTTTTGCTTTATTTCTGTACATTATTGTAAGAAAATGGAGCCAGGTTTTTCTAAAGCAAGTGCATTCGTTGCAGAAGTGCAACGAATTTTACATGTCAAATTATTTATCGGCGAGAAGTCAAGTGTCAACAAAGTCAATTTCAACGTCAACTGTCAAAAAGCTGGGAACCATCTTCTCGAAATATAGTACTAATATACCGTTGTGTCATGTACAAGGTCGTAGGTTTTGTGACGTCACTAAGGAAGGATCACGTATAAGCGCGCGTTTTATTTCTGCGCTTTTGAAAAAAAAATCGATAGAAATCGTGCTCAAAAAAAGATAAAAAAATAAGGCGAAATTATTTTTAAAAAATGCGATCACAAAAAGCAATAAAAAAATCATTTAAAAGACCTTACTTAGAAATATAAGGCCTTACTTAATGGCCTTATATTTTGTATCCCTTTATTACCTATTATTTTATTTGGTAATAACTCATGGTACTTTCAGTTTTATAGCCTTTTGTCGTATTTTTATCAGTGTACAAGTTTGATATAAATGATATATTTCTAATATATAAAAAATCCTTTAAGTTATTATTAAAACTCTAAATCTATTAGTTAAAACTCTAAATATGAATTTTAAATATTTACTTCTTCATTAAATATTATCAACAATCATTTTCAATCACAATTAAATTATTACAAAAAAACTTACCGTTACCGTTATCCAAACCCATTGCCCAGTAGTATATATAATATATAGTATATATTCAGAACTTACCTGCTCAGGGGACATAGAGGCGTAAAATTTTGTCCACCAGTCAAAATCCTCAGATTCTGCCTGCTCTTGTGGAAGAAGGTCATACGTTTCAAGAGAAGATTGGCTTTTACTTCTCGTGGCATTTTTTTTCTTGTAAATGTTTTGTAGGCAAGGGGGTAACCACCAATGATAATCGAGACTCTTAATTGTCGAACTAGACTTGTCGAGTCTGCTTCTGCTTTCCTTATATTTTGAACCCTTGCTGTTTGCAAAGCGCACAAGTTTAGGTGATTTTAAACACTCTGTTGAGCCTATGGACACAACCATCTATCATTTTTTTAATGCAGTTCAATGAACTATGAAACATCGTTTTTATGAAATTAATGTTTAAATATATAATCATATTATAGATTTTCAACTATGTATCTTGGTTTAAATAGCCTCTCATGTTTATCAGCATGTTGTATTTTAAGAAATAGTACATTTATTTAAAACACTACCGCAAAATCTTCGGGGTCATCATATGTCAAATCATATTCAATCAATTCGCGTATAAAAAATTCACAGATTTCGCAATCCTTGCAACTATCGGAGACATTGGAAATGATAACAAAATATATGAAACATAATATACCGATCCTTTTGAGTTGTTTCGAATACGTTAAATACTATCGTGCGCGTGCATGCTTGTGGCAATTTCCAGATTGGCTTTAGCATGCTTATGTTTATTAAGTGTTTATTACGTGTTTATTACTAATGTTTAGGGTACGATTGGGTCCCTGGCATTTTATAAATTTAGAATAACACGTTAGTTAATAATTTAATATAATATTGAGTATGGATACTATCATACATTTCCACAAGAATGCGCAGAACGTAGTACGCACCGAGTTATTATCTCATTCAATACAAGTTGCGTTGTATTTATCTTACTCGCTTGCTCTGACTGGATAGGTCTATTAACTGTTTATTATACACACAAGGACAAGGTTATATATAAATATAAACATAATTTTTTAGCATTTTATTTTTGAAAAACTGAAGTATTACTAATATAATACACATCTCAATTTACGAGTTAGGTATGTAATAAGAAATAATAAACATAATTTTTAAATAACCAACTTATATCGGATTTGCAGTTAAACTTTAAAAAAATCACAGATTTTGCATATTACGCAAGTATCGCAGGCATATTGAAAATACCAGTCTCATTTTTTTTTTGTTTTCGAATGAATTCTATTCTTTAAAAAAGTTTTTGTTTGCCTAAAAATAGTGATGGTTTTGTCAAAAATTGTGTTGTATATACAGGGTGGTTAAGTGTAGTTAAGAATTACAAAGTCTTAAAATTTGGTATGAGTAAACTTTGTGATTTTTGATCACCCCGTATAAAAACATAATTGTGGCCAAATCATCATTAGTTTTTTATACGTGGTAAAGAGTACAAACTTGACTTACCGAATTTTAAGATTTTGTAATTTTTGACCACTTGTAATTTTTGACCAACCCCGTATAATAAACATAATTTTTGTCGAAATTACTTTAGGCGAGCAAAAACTTTTAAAAAAATAACGTTTTCCCGAAAACTTAACATTTTTGAGATTTGGTAATTTCTGACCACTCCGTATAAAAAATATGATTTTTGTCGAGAAGTAAACTTTGTGATTTTTGATCAACCCGTATAAACACATAATTGTGGCAAAATCATCATAAGTTTTTTATACGTGGTGATCAAAAAGTACAAACTTTACTCTTACCGAATTTTAAGATTTTGTATTTTTGGACCACCCCGTATAATAAACATAATTTTTGTCGACATTACTTTAGGCAAGCAAAAACTTTTATAAATAATAGCGTTTTCCCGAAAATCAAACATTTTTGAGATTTTGTAATTTGTGACCACTCCGTATAAAAAATATGATTTTTGTCGAAGAGTAAACTTTGTGATTTTTGATCAACCCGTATAAAAACATAATTGTGGCAAAATCATCATAAGTTTTTTATACGTGGTAATCAAAAAGTACAAACTTTACTCTTACCGAATTTTAAGATTTTGTAATTTTTGACCACTTCGTATTATAAAAATAATTTTTGTCGACATTACTATAGTTTTCCCGAAAACCAAACACATTTTGAGATTTTGTAATTTGTGACCACCCCGTATAAAAATATGATTTTTGTCGACGTCATTACTATTTTTTGGGCAAGTAGAAACTTTTATAAACAATAACATTTTCTCGACAATGTAAAATTTTATACGTGGTGATCAAAAAGTACAAACTTTACTCTTACCGAATTTTAAGATTTTGTAATTTTTGACGAATTTTTATAAGTTCATCCTAAATAAATTCGAATATATATCTCGTGTAAACGCTAACGCCCTGTGTCAAGTCTTTTAGTATAGGACCGTTCCGGCTGAGCGATATGTTTATTGTTTATGTTATCGAGATTGCGGTAGACGTATTTAATTGCCTTCAGGGCGAAACAGTTTCGATAACTATGTAAAGTATTTATGGGCTGCTTGGACAGCCCTATGAAAGGAATAATATGTAGAGGTTTTGTTAGTTAGTTTAGAATATACGTTTGTAGCCGACACTTATTCTTTTATTTTAATTATCGTTGGGCATTCGTTTACACTCGAATTATTAAATTTATGAAAATTATGATTATGAAAATATCCCGATTATTCCCATCACTACTAGCAATGCGCCACCTGTTCCAATATAGCTGCACTGAATACTCCCCACTCCCCAGTACTCTTCACGCCGCTAGAAGGCCGAGCGCTGCGATATCCACATGTATTGCGTACACCGCTGTCTTTTGGCCTTGAATGAAAACTTCTAACTTGGTACCCATATACTCTTGTCTAAACATAAACATTTCCAATGTTAAAATATTTCTGAATTCTGAATGTTTAGAGATTTTGTCTTAATCGGATGCCTATGCATAATTTTTAGGCGTCTTGAAACACCCTGACAATATATTGATTTCAATGATGACAAATTCACGTTCAAGAGAACTGGGATTTAGAAGAATTTGAGAGCGAGGTCAGAAATCAGAGAAAACAGAAATTCGAAGAGCACTATAAGAAAATTTTAAGGAGCTGTCTTGAATTTTGATTCCCATTGTTACACCGATTCGATAAATTGACAAGAGTGCCCCGTTGCCCTCGATGACAATGCCATAGGCCCCCGATGATTTTATTAACACTGGTAAATTGCACAGGGTGACCTGTAGACTCTGTCCCAGCAGTATGTGGTGATAAGAAACGAGATGGTTGGATACGAACAACAATAGCATCTAGAAATGTAATGCCAAAGTTTAAAACCAAATCGGAATATGTTGTAGAGACAAAATAGGAATCGATAATAAACTCCCCCAAATGAAGGGAGGATGAATGAACGGGGATGGAACTCTTAAGACAGCCACCTCCTCATAGTGAATTCTGAGTTGTTTTATGTAATAATATTATTAATTATTGCGCAAAATAAGCAATTCAATCGAAAAAAAAACTTGTTTGATATTTTAGGGTAAGACGGGGGGGGGGGGTCTAAATTTGAAAAAAAAATGCAAAATATTTGTTATGCGTGAATAACGAACCATTGTTGGAGGTCCGGCAGGAGGGGAAATCTTTTTAGATTCAAATCCCGGTAGATTGCAAAATGAAATAAATTGAGTTAACGGACTCTATAGTGACGCTTGTCTCAATTGAGGACTTACTTGTCACTCGACGTTGGCAAAATTATGTACTGGAAAGAAAACAATATATTGGCAGTGATGTCATGGTGATCTTGTGGGTTAAGCAATAAGAAAAGCTTCCGTAATTGGATGCCTTCATCCCTTTCGACCTTTTCTATTACCTTAATGGCGTCCCTCTAATAGACGATCTACAAGTGCATCCCACCCGCCATATAGGTCTTGGCACAACCACCTCGATATATGCAAGCAATCCACCCGCCGGAGCAAAACATGAGTCTGTAATAAAGACAACGCACTGTGGAAAGATAAATAAACGTATAGCGCACAGCGACTATAGTGGCGTGGTAAAGAATAAATCTGTTTCTTTCCAGTACATGTTTTTGCCGTTTCTGTTCCCCATTATCCCACAGAACCAGATATATAAGTTGTAAAACGTTAGTAGTAGAATACATTGTCTCTTCCTGAACTTGATTTGTACGTCTCTGTACATGGTTTTACGATTTTGATGACACAATGACATCTCTATGAGTAATACATAGTTTAGTAAAATAAAAGAAAACTATATGATTTGCTAGGCACCTTAGGAGGCATTGGAATACAGTAAGTTAAGGCTTTCAAAACTTACTTTTTACGGAAGCATCTGATAGACTGTGGTTGGACTGGTAATCCATTCCACATAATTGGTTACTACGCTCTTGGGCACTTATTGGATTGATGATATATGATGATACATCCGATATATGGACACCCGAGTAAGCATAAATTCCAAATCGTCTGCTGTCGAATAACTTCAGGCAAATGGGTGGAGAATACTCGCGTTGTAATGCTATTACCTTGAAAATAAATAACACTAACTTATTTACTACGAATATTTACATGTTAATTTTAATATATTATTTGCCATATTTTCGATTATGCATTGGTTGTGAAATAATTACTCACGTCCCGTTTGAAACAGTATTACGTACCACAGTCATGCTTTTGCTCATATTCGTAAAATTCAAATTCTTTTTGGCATTCTCTATAGTATCCGAGTGCAAAGTTTCTTGCTCGCACATTACAGATATTCTCGGTCTAGTTATCGGAAAACAGTGAACTTTTTTCAAATCCCTCACCCCCCAAAATAGTACTTCTATTTTATGCAAAACCATCTCCGGTTTAATTTCAGGCGGTATGCCCATAATTATCGTTCCACCCTGAGAAGATAGTGGGTCAGCATTTTCTGGAACCTAATACATGTAAATTTTAACAGAGTTTGCCAACAACTTAAATCATTAGGTCGAACCTCCAGATATTCGAAAGCAGCAAGTATTTCTCCTAAGACGTCTTGATTATGAAACGTCTTAATCCATTTTAACTTTGGTGGGTACTCAGGAGGTGCGTAAGAATCGTCACGAAACATTACAAGAGGTTTTACTAGAGTCCTTCCAACTAATTCAGTTTTTCCCTGAAAAATTATATTAAACTAATAGTCCAATAAAACTTAATCCCCTACACATTCATCCTGGTCCAAAATTTCAACCACAACATTCATTGGATTGTTTTTTACATACTGCTTAGATCCATATAACATTACGTAATTGAATATAAGTGTCTGGTCCCAAACAGGACTTAGGCTAGCCTGAACGGCCTGAAAGATACATTATTAGTTGGCATACGGAATAGTAACAAATTTAAAGTATATACATTGGTTTCCATTTGTTTATTGGTAAATATCACCCTAACAAATGTATCTGCCAGTCCACTTTTGTCAAAACCAGGACTGATCCTTCCTTGATATATATGGGCCTTGAAGGAAAATACCTGCAATACAAAAATATGGACTATAATTTACTTAGTATAGTGTATAATATACTTAAATACACAATAGGTGTACCCTAATATGAATTTGACATTCAAGCCGAATCGCGTTTTTTTACGTTTTCGCACGTAAAATAGGATCCGCGTAAACTTGAGCGAAAAAGTGCCTCTATACTTGGCCCTGCCATTCACAAACTATAAATCCCAGATATGTGTGTTCGTGGAGTTTGCGGTAGAAAAACTCAAAATCCAATTTTATTAATAACAACTTTTTGTTGTCAGACTAACGGTTTAAGCTACGTTTCCACGTTATTGCTATTTAGCCCTTTGAACGCCTGGGGTAGTTTGTGCTCCACTCGGAGAGGGTTGCAAATTTAAGATAATAAATCTGCCATATAAAAGTACATATTTCCGAATTTTTTTTGCCGGTCAGACCTTTTGCAGGACAATAGTAGACTGTACATAATGACTGGACTTCAGTGGGAGTAGATGGCAAATTTGATGTAAATACGATGATAATAGAAAACAATCGGCTTACATTTCTTTTCTCGGCCACTAAATTTGTGGACAGAAGTGTGCCGCCCTTTTGATACACATATCCCTCTGGAATAGTTCGATAACATGCCTCTTTATGCCTCTCGAGTCCCAGCCATAACATTGCTTCCATTTTACATGACAAACCTAACTTATTCTTGTTATTGCGCTATAGAAAAGTAAAAAAAATAATTATCAATCTGTAAACTTGGGTATTAGTCCAGATTTGAGAATTTCAGGTAAACTTTTGTCACAGGCGATTTTTTCATTGATTTCGATGAATTTCTTGCCGTAGATCACGATTTTGGGGGTCCAGACAATCAACTTCGTAGGCTAAATTGAATGATTAAAAATTTATTTAAATTTTTTTTTCACCAGCGGGCGAAAAATTGTAATTTAAGACCTGATTAGAGATCGTAAAGTAGTACTTTTAAGCCCGATTTAAAGGTAAAAAATTAAAGTAAAACAACTACATTTTCTGTAAGTACTCCTAGGTATACCTAATAGTTTTATAATTAAAAAATGGAGAAGAAACGCCAGTTTTACACTTTTGAAGCTATTTGCAGGTTAAAAATTGCACTTAGCGTCCAGCTTCAGCTTTCTTTTGGAAATTCCATAAAGAGCAACTTCCTTCATGCATGTGTCATACAAAAAAGTCGTAGGAGCGAAGCTAAATATGAAAGAAATAGTTTTTGGTATTTAAAATACTTATGGGCGAGTGTATATGGAACCCGTCTTTAAAAAAACGTTCGTGATATGCTTCATGTTATTCATTTATCTAGTCAGCAAGTACAGGAGAGGTCACAATTTGCTGGGTTGGGGACAACGAATTACTGATTCGTTGTATTTATAAGCTGACTAGTACATATTAGTGTTTATGAATGTCTGCAAGGCCAAAGTGTATAACATACTTCAAATTTTAGAGGTTAAGTTTTATGTTTAATTCGGAATAACATAAATGAACCGTTCGATAGTTAGATTTAAAAATATGTCAAAAGCTTATTCATTAGTTTATATTTATGTTTCAAATATGCATAAGGCAAAATACTCCAATATTATCTTTTTCGATACCCCGACGGGTACCGGTAGCTACCATAGACGTAGAGTTTATTGAACAGTCGAAGGTTAAGTAGTCAGTAGGCGCCAATCAGCACAGTTGCTAAAATGTTTCAATACAATTATAAAGTGTAAGATTTATTTGTGAATAAGTGAACAAAAAAACTTGTTCGTGCAAAAAAGTTATTTTAGCATAACCATTACTTGAATATATGTCATGTATTAAAATTTATAAAACCGAATCATTTAATCATCACAATCGGATGGTAGTCGATTTTGAGGGCGATCATACGTGCACCAATAAAACAGTCTTAGTTATTGCGTATGAACCATTATCGATATATCTTTCTGAAAATAAGTTTCGCAAGTTTTTCCTGAAGTTTTCTTGAGGCGACTATTTCAGTTGGACTTAATAAATGCTTAATTTTCGGCATATGATCATCCTAAACTTCTACAAGCCGATACCAAGTGCGAGTCGGTCTCGCGCACAAAGGGTTCCATACCATCATCCATAAAAACGGCAAAAAAACCATGTCTGTTGTATGGGAGCCCCACTTATGGGTACTGACTTAGATTATGTACTTGCGTATACCTACCTGCTTATGATATCTAAAGCCTACCTACTTAATATAATAATTAATTTTGTCAGACCGACGACTCCGGCATTTATTGGCATACAGGTTCAGGTCCATGTCCATTTGTTGTATGGGAGCCACCTTAAATATTAATTTTATTCTGTTTTTTAGTATTTATTTTTATAGCGGCAACAGAAATATATCATCGAAATATATCATTTGTGAAAAATTCAACTGTCGCGGTTCATGAGATACAGCCTGGTGACAGACGGACAGACAGACGGACGCACGGAGTCTTAGTAATAGGGCCGTTTTACCCTTTAGGTACGGAACCCTAAAAATTGTTATTTTGACACATAAGAACTGTGTAATTAATCAAGGACTGTAGTACAGTAAACAGAAAGTTCTCTGGTATTTTCAATACGCCTAAAACACTTGCGTAGGATGCAAAGTCTGTGATTTTCTTTATAATATGTTAATTACAAAATTAAGGAAAAGGATTTTAATGTTCGGTCCCCAAAATCGTGTTCTACAGCCAAAAATACGTAGGCATAAGTAAAAAAACTCGCCTATGTGTCATAAATTCACTTATTGTCTCTATTTCATCTCTGTCAACTGGACTACATATTATGTGAAATCGTTAATTAACACTACTTACATAGAAACATATTGGTCTTGATACGCCACAATATTGCCCTTGCTCTTCGGCAATTAAGGAGTGAAGAATTTCTCTAGCTTGTATTTGGTAACAAGCAACTTTTTTATTACCAAATACCATCCAAATGAAGATATCCGGCCAGCAATCTTGCACCTTGTAATACAAATCAATATTAATAAGAAGACGTTTTTTGAAACTTTAATAATACATACAGCGCCCTATGGACATTAGTTTGGGGACAAATATTAACATATAAATAGGTGCATGCCTAGTTCATGCTCATTGTACAATGTATATAGGGTACATTTACAATAATATATATTGGGCAGTAACTTTACTAGTATCATAACATTTTATATGCTTGATACCGAATAGGATTATATGCAATGTACCTTTAAATTCGGCTCGTAACGTACCTATCTAACGCCTAATATTATCTAATGTAGTATCTAATGCCAATGCTAAAATCACAATAGTATCTATGGGTTTCAGAGAAAAATAATACAACGTGAATCTGGAGTTTGACCGCTATAATAGGGCTCAAATGAAATTTAATTTATCAATGCAATTTATGAAATGAAAAGAAAAAAGATCTTAATGTATAGGTATATAATAAGCCGTTAAAAAAAGCTAGAGCGAGATACGCGTCATGGTTTTTTATTGCAAAATAATTTATAAAACTGCACTTTTTTTCACTTTTCTCTCAATAA
Organism: Tetropium fuscum; assembly: GCA_964058915.1. Classification (NCBI taxonomy): domain Eukaryota; kingdom Metazoa; phylum Arthropoda; class Insecta; order Coleoptera; family Cerambycidae; genus Tetropium; species Tetropium fuscum. The sequence goes on from CAXKVY010000141.1 coordinate 13,688, forward strand.
TGGAGAAAGTAATGTAATGAATTTAGAGAAAAAAATTTTGAACAGAAGTTGTTTAGCGGGTAATTTCACATAAGGATAAAGTAGGTGTTCAAAAAAAATTGCACAAATTTATTCACTGCGATATTTAGCGCCCAAGATAAAAAATGCAAAAGAATAAAATTACGATAAAATATAGGAACTTTTTCTTGAAATCAAAGAAATGGGGGTATTACATAGCGATTAGAATGCTTAACAAAATGCGCTGAGTCTGAAAATATTTAATATGGCGACCTATTGCAACACTGTTAAGTTGAAATTTCGGAACGCTTCCCAGCCTGTCACAGCATCTTGATGAAAATTATTGCAGTCGGTAGGTAATAACACTAGCTTGCATTCGATTGTGCTCACTTTTACATGCATTTTAAAAGTGTTTACTGTAGGACCAATAGCAGCCGAGATATGAGACATTCATATTAAGCTATACATTGATTTTTTTTCAGCGACTCGAAAATTTTTTCATAAAAAAATCGTTAGTCAGTCGATAATGCTGCTTATTTTATGCTCAATTAAGCTTATAACCTACAATTTTGCGTTTTAACATGGAAATACGCAATTTAAGGTTATTTTTCGTGTTTTATTCGTTGTATAACGTTGTTCTCTTGAATACATGGTGTCGCCCGGTTATAAATAAATACACAAATGTTTGCAATTCACTATTATTTATTTAAAAGAGACATTAAAATAATATACGGTGTCGCAAGAATACAAAAGAAGTAAAATTCTGGAAAAATTTCTCTGACTAAACTTGACTAAAGCTGTTTTTTCAGTAACTGTAGGTGCGATGTTCAAGATGTCGTATTTATCGGGGTCACAAAATGAATTTATTAAAGCTGAAAATTGGTATATACCTTGTTTAATAATATATCAATAAAAGTTATGCAGTTCAGTCAATTGTATATCAGAACAGAGCTGGTACTTTTAATCCCTCAGGTAAATTATGGCTCTCTCTACGGTCGGGCCATAAACTTTACCTTTGTGGTTAAAGTGCTACTTCAGTCTCATGGTATATAATATACTACTATAATTTTGTAACCAATTTCATTAGTGTACTTATGATCTGTACCAATTTTCAGCCCTATTCGAATTTTTACGTACTTAATTTTTTTTGTCTATCTTGATTGAATTATATTTTCGATAGTATTTTTAGCAATATTTAATAACAAACTATTACTAAGAAATCTTGTGTGAAAGAAATTCTTATTACATTGTTAAAACAAGTGGTACAGAAGACAGAACAATGCTAAAATGTACGTATTGAATACTTACATCTTCAATAAGAGCTTCCAGTCTTCTACATATATTTTGAAGCTTCACAAATGTCTTTTTCCTCGAACCTCCTGCAAATTTACCCTTTACTTTTTCTATAATATTTGTCTGTAAAATGAAAATAAATATAAAAAACATATACGTTTTATTATTTGATAACATTAGACTGATGATATCAAGTATGATTGCGTAATTTTGTTAATTGATTGATTGTAACCCAGTCAAATAGGGATTCAACCTATTCAACCAAATAGGGTTTTTTTTCTAAATAGGAAGTCTAGAGTTTTGCCCTACAAGCATATACCTTAATAACATGGCTAAAACAGAAAAGTTACAATTACAATAAAGATTTCAGTGAAACAACAAATTCAAATATTAAGCTCTTTTATACTTCCTATTTAAAAAAAATAATAATAATAAATTGAAAAATCCTCAGGCCTGAGGCTAAACGTTTTTATAATACGACATTTTAACTTTTAATTCTCCATATGGCATCGTAACCCTAAGAAAATACAAATTGAAAAAAAAACGTTTCTGAGCAGTATATTATTGTTTACCTGTTTTTTAAAAATGAATTCGACATACCATTTCTTTCAAACACTTGTCCTTTCTTTCCTTATCCAACGTCGTAGTATACGCCATATTATACTCTTTAGTCACATCAATATACACCCTTCCTGCTGATGATACATAATCAACTAATTTTATCAGACGTTCATGCACAGTGCTTGTGAATACTTTGTCATGGTGATTTTCGAATATATCTTCAATTTCGAACAAGTTCTGCTTCTAAACTTAAAAAACTCATGAATTAAATATAACTTAGTTACAGTATTAACATTGGGTACTCACCAATTCCCTTGCTATTTGAGCCAATATGTTTGAGTTAAATAGCCTCTTCCTACACTCAGGCATTTTGGTACTGATTACCAAGCCAGGTTTCTCATGATCCAATGGAAAATTGTAATACTGCTTACTTATTTTCTTTGCTTTTAACGAAAGAGTTGAGTTGAGCAAATGCGTCTCTCCGGCGGCAGGGTTCGCCTTTTGAGCCACTACGTTTCCGAACGTAATCCGAAAGGAGAGCATCCTATCGCTGCATTTCTTCGTAATGGCAGTTGCTTCAAATATCACGCCAAGCAAAATCACGTCTTCATACTGCACAAATTGCTAGAATGTTTTATATTTTTATATTGCATAATAAGTCAATGAATACTCAAAATAGGGGTATAGCGAGAAATGAAAGAAATACAATTTTTGACACTGAGACTTTGTTTGGATTAGTTAGGAGGTACATACTAAAAGTTCCCACTCCCTGAAGAAGAGCGGGGTGCAAGTACTCATATCGGTTTTTCGTTTATATCTCGGAATCTATGCGTCCTGGTCGATGAGGTCTTCAGACGCTGACAAAACGTGTAACAAGATTGATTCCTTTCAAGTTTTCACTATCTCGTATAGTTTCCGAGATATGCGCGCTCAAAATTGGAAAATTATAAAAAATATTTGACTGGCTATCTTTTGCCTTATTTGACTAGATAACTCGAGTGCTCTCGTCCTACGCGAGAACGTTGTAGAGTATGAAATTTCCCTCAAGAATATATTATGAAGTTCTAGTATTTTTTCTTCGACCGTTCAAAAGTTAGAGCGCTTTTAACTTTACGTGCATGTAATTACTTTTTGCAGAAAAACTTTCGTATTATCCGTAATTCAACTGCTCTATAATGTTCAGTAAAAATTTGGACCGGAACTTTGTTTGTTTGGCACTTTTTGCCAAAATGTTGGCACTTTTCTCAGTTTTTGGGCTATGTCTCAAAAAGCAAGCGTTTTTCGACAATCTCATTTCATACAAAATTAAAGTTGACAAAGGACCCCGCTCGTTTCTTATGGAAAATGGGTTTCGGTGAATTTTTCCCAAACCTGATGGAAAGTGTTCCTTTTCGCATGCCGAGTAAAAGTTTCAATGGCCACGAAGCTCAAAAACCCCTTCTGTTTGCGCTGCAGACGCCCAAACATGTATTTTTAACGTATGGGGAATGTGAACTTACAGTAAGGATAGATGCGGCAAGATGCATATACATGTTCTATACTATGCCAATGTAACTATCATATCTTAGCGTTCGCATACAACACCTAGAGCTGTGACCTTGAACGGTCCTTCATACGTAGATATCTCCTACACGATAGAAAAGACGTACAAGTGAAAACGGACTGAGTTTTACTGCAATTAGCATGCAGCAGAGCTGCCAAATAGTGCCCAAACTTAACACACTAATTCGTGTTGGTAGGGGGGAAGGGTGAGAGCACTATCTAATACCCGCGTAATTACCACCATTGGTCACGTGATAACCTCCGACTGATCACGTGACAGTTTCTTGAAAGTTTTAGTTTGACAGACTATTGAAAGTTTTCGTGAGTGTGTTCTTTTCCCCAACAATCCTGAGAATGACGCATGGAGTGTCACTCGTACAATTGTTTCCAATTATTCTGAAAAGGACTACAGGACCCCAAATATTGATTGAATGAATGTACGATTAAATAAGTACGTTATGTAAAAGATAAAGGACATTAATTAATACTTCCAATGACCACTGAAATAAAAAATGTCCTCAAATCATGTAACAACCTTATTACTCCACCTGTTAAGAATGGGTTACGTGTGTCTAACTCTACTGTACCTAGATTGTATTGTCTACCAAAAATTCACAAGCCAGGGAAGTCGGTGCGTCCAATAGTATCGTCTATTGGATCTCCGACTTACCACTTATCAAAATGGTTGACTAAGGAATTTGAAAGTTTGCCCATTGCACAGCCTAATTTTTCAGTTAAAAATTCGAATGATTTCATTGATAAGGTCAAGAATATTCAATTGCAAGAGGGTGAAATTTTGATTTCCTTTGATGTTTGTTCATTATTTCCTAGTGTACCTATTCCACAGACCTTGGACTATCTTGAGAATTTACTCGAATTAAACAACTATAGAAAAGAAGTAATAAACGAATATATAAACCTTACAAAACTTTGTATGAAACAAAATTGCTTCCGTTTCAATTACAAGTTTTATGAACAACATGAAGGAACCGCAATGGGTAACTGTTTATCGCCTTTCATTGCTAATGTCTTCATGAGTCGATTTGAAACTGAAGCAAAAGAAGAATTCGAGTATTTTCCTAGTATTTGGCTTAGGTATGTGGATGACATTTTTGTCGTGTTTGACACTAAGATTGCGGATGTAGAAAACTTCATTTCCAAATTAAATAGTCGTTTCACTTCTGTAAAGTTTACATATGAACTAGGAAATAATGGAAATCTTCCATTTTTAGATGTATTAGTAATTAAAAATAGTGACAATAGGTTAGAATTTGATATATATAGAAAAGATACCAGTACGATCAGATATATACCTAATGAGTCTCACCACTGCTATCAACATAAAATGGCAAGTTTTAATTTTCTCGTCCATCGTTTACTAAGTTTCCCTCTCAGTAATGAGAGGTTTGAAAAAGAAAAAGTATTAATTAAAGATATAGCTACTGGATAGAGGTGGAACCTTTGATGTAACTGTAACACTCGGAGTAGTTTCCACAAACACCAAAACACTTTCACTTCGCTCGACGCGCGTTTCGCCAACCAAGTTGGCATCATCCGGAGACGATTAAAACTGACTGACTGAAACTTAAGTTTTAATCGTCTCCGGATGATGCCAACTTGGTTGGCGAAACGCGCGTCGAGCGAAGTGAAAGTGTTTTGGTGTTTGTGGAAACTACTCCGAGTGTTAAAGATATAGCTGTGAGTAATGGTTATCCTAGAGATATAGTCGAAAAACTAATTAGGACGCGTAAATTTAAGGACATACTTCGTAATTCTACGACCTTTCAAAAGGATATAGAGGCTCCAAAATATGTATCCATCCCGTACGAACCCCGGTTTACTCTTGGTTTGAGTAAGGTTTTCAAAAACGTGGGTATAACAGCGATTCATTCGTCGAGCAACAAATTACAACAACTTTTAGACAATCCAAAGGATAAAATTGTTCCAAATGAAAGGTCTGGGATTTACGAAATTAGTTGTAATGATTGTGATCGAAAATATGTTGGACAAACGAGACGATCAATTAACACCAGATCTAAAGAGCATATGGCTCATCTAAAATATGGAAGAACAGATAAGTCTAGTGTTGCACAACATGCTTTTGACAACAATCATGGAATATATTAGTAATTAAAGATTAGTCAGAAATGTGACCAATAATAGACAGTTTGATGCATTTGAGAGCATAGAAATTGAAAAATGTAATAGTAGTATGAATAGCGACAAGGGACCTATACCGTATAGCCCGCTTTACGCGTTGCTTAGCAACCGATGATTGAAGCGTGATTAGTCACGCGTAAATTTCACGGTGATATCATACCGTAGCCCGCTTTACGCGTTGCTTAGCAACCGATCATTGAAGCGTGATTAGTCACGCGTAAATTTCACGGTGATTTCATTAGTGACGTCACCATGAAAATAGTATAAATATGGTAGATTTTGTAGTTTAAGATTAGTTTTAATCGTCTCCGGATGATGCCAACTTGGTTGGCGAAACGCGCGTCGAACGAAGTGAAAGTGTTTTGGTGTTTGTGGAAACTACTCCGAGTGTTAATTAATACTTCGAAGGATGGAGAGGTCGCCATAGCCACGTCGCCGTCGTTCAATCTGGGTAATCCTAAGAGTGTGAAATAGATTTATACCCTACGATAGACGTATCAATTCCCACCACACACACACATACCACATTCACAAACATTCTAGCAGCGAGACTCATTATTCTGACAGGCTTTTTATTAAGGCGTTCAGTAGGGGGTTTAACGTAAACAACAGGTAGTTTTCTCATGGCTAACAAATAGTTATCAGTCTCCCCGTTTTGATTCCTCACATATAATTCTTAGATTCAAAAATCGTAATTATGACTATCATTTTACACGATAGGTAACGCTCACAGACCTGAATTCCCCTTCCATCACAAACACTCACTCATGCAGACAGAATTTGGGGTTAAAACTCATACTATTGACTGACGTTCTTCATATGTAAACTGTCACGTGATCAGTCGGAGGTTATCACGTGACCAATGGTGGGAATTACGCAGGTATTAGATAGTGCTCTCACCCTTCCCCCCTACCAACATGAATTACAGTGTGTTAATTAGAGGACTTGCCGCAACTTACACTAAGGATACTGTAAGTTCACATTCCCCATACGTTAAAAATAGATGTTTGGGCGTCTGCAGCACAAAAAGAAGGGGGTTTTGAGCTTCGTGGCCATTGACTTTTACTCGGCAAGCAAAAAGGAACACTTTCCACCAGGTTTGCGAAAAATTCCCCGAAACCCATTTTCCATAAGAAACGAGCGGGGTCCAATTTCCCTGCATTTTCCACTTTTTTGTGAAACCATTTTACCGCTACAGTTCGCCAAATAAAAATATATCCTCGGGCCCAGAATACCTTATTATGTGAATAATGAATATAGGGAAAGTCATTGAAAAAATGGAGACGACCGAATGAAATGCAGTTATAACTGTAAGACACCCTTAATTATTCATCAATGTTTATGTTTATTACTATGCAGCATTCCCTTGAAGACGAACTCAAAGCATACATGGCTGTTAAAATCCACTACAATGTTTGTTATTTTAACCACATGGCCAGTGTGAAGACTATATTTTGATGTTTTGTCTCAATTGTCAAATATCTTTATTCATTATGAAACTGAAAACCTTATTAATATTCTATTTAACGCGTTTGATATAGTTGTGCTTTGTGTTTGTGTAATAATTGAACTACACATTGAACATTACTACATATTACTTCAAAATTTCAATTCAAAAGCCACAATTACATGAAGTAAAATAAATCGTTTACTTTCAACAGCCACTGTACATAATATGCTTCTACTAGCCTTGTAGTAGCCAGTACCCAAAAATTTGGCACATAATAGAGACAGCAATGGCTGCGAAAACAATATAAATATTCTCACCTCACTTATTGTCATAGGTATCTGTTGCACAAGACCAGCAGCCTTCCTTGTATCCGATGGCGTTAGTTCTTGTATTTCAGTGGTCATGGACATCAAAATTTTGCCAGCATATCCCTCTAAGTTGTAGTTGAAATACATGTGTACATACGTTGGCCCAAAGGTTGGTAAAAAACCTTCCTCTTTATCATCTGATATAGATTTCAGATTTATGTATTTTGTGGACTGCACAGCTTTCCTGCAGCATTCCGTGTAACATAGTTCAATTTTAACACTTTGGCAGAGGGGGGGAAATAAGTCGATTATTGTCAATTTTTCGTTAAATATTGGAAAGCAAGTATTTTTTTTGGAGGAAGTTTTGACCTGAAAAGGTTTGACCTGAGAAATATGGGAACCTTTGGAACCACCTCGCTAGGTACTACTTACTGTTGCTCCTGCGAAACTGATTTCTATCGAACTGGTTGGTCCAGTGGCCTTTGCATTGGGGTTATTATTATTGGGTTGGCTATCAGATACATTAATACTAGGTTTGTCTACCAAATTCTCGCATCTATATACGTCAAATATATATGATGCCTTTTGACGGTCATTATTTGGACCTTCAGGCATCAATAAATTCCTACAAATCAATGTCTGTTAAGTATTGTTTAACATTTAAGTATTACCTACATATACTTTTGCTACTTACTCGATATTACCAATTATTGTAGTACTAATATGCTAAACTAAGGATAATTTAAAGTATGTATATTAATACTGGATAGGGCTGGAACCTTTGATGTAACTATAACACTCGGAGTAGTTTCCATAAACACCAAAACACTTTCACTTCGCTCGACGCGCGTTTCGCCAACCAAGTTGGCATCATCCGGAGACGATTAAAACTAATCTTAAACTAAAAATCTACCGTATTTATACTATTTATGGTGAAATCATTAGTCACGCTTCAATGATTAGTTGCTAAGCAACGCGTAAAGCGGGCTATACGGTATAGGTCCCTTGTCGCTATTCATACTACTTTTACATTTTACAATTTCTATGCTCTCAAATGCATCCAATTGTCTATTATTGGTCACATTTCTGACTCATCTTAAATTACTAATATCTCTATGTTCTTCATATGTAAGAACATATGGCTCATCTAAAACATGGAAGAACAGATAAGTCTTATGTTGCACAACATGCTTTTGACAACAATCATAGAATAGATATTAGTAATTTAAGATTAGTCAGAAATGTGACCAATAATAGACAATTGGATGCATTTGAGAGCATAGAAATTGTAAAATGTAAAAGTAGTATGAATAGCGACAAGGGACCTATACCGTATAGCCCGCTTTACGCGTTGCTTAGCAACTAATCATTGAAGCGTGACTAATGATTTCACCATAGATAGGATAGATATTTAGTTTAAGATTAGTTTTAATCGTCTCCGGATGATGCCAACTTGGTTGGTGAAACGCGCGTCTAGCGAAGTGAAAGTGTTTTGGTGTTTGTGGAAACTACTCCGAGTGTTATATATATTAAAGCACTTGTATCGAGATTAAAAGATCTGGGATCGAGAGTTATAACCTCGAAGAAGGATCGTATCAGTTGAACATATTTTATGCTAGTAAATATATTAATATGACTAGAGCGGGCGTGAAAAAGTGAATATTCTTAAAGTCTGATAAAGCGAATTTAGTATATTCGATATATCGATATACGTCGATAAAACCAATCAAGAATGCGCAAGCATGTGAACGTTTTGATATAATCGATTTGAATCTGCTATGGCTAGATCCTAGTATTCGTTGCTTGGGCTATATGTAAAATTTGTGGCGGAAAACGCAAAATAGGGTATATTTTTGATATGGTATATTTGCATTTTTTATTATTAATTGCAGTTCCGCTAAAGAAACAGTATGAAGTTATAAGATTTAGTTAAATGGTTATATAGGCCAACATAATGATTGTAATATTTATATTTCTATTAATATATACCTAACTATTATTACTTACCCTTCTATTTCATCGTTGATGATGTGAGGAGGCAGCTTCGGTGATTGCCCCTTCGCTAGTATGGATATATCTACTTTTATATATCCCTGTGGTCCACCATAAACATCAACTTTTGGTGAAGAAAGTATGGCCCATTTATGATAAAACTGATTATCTATGTGTGACAGAATATATAATTAGAAAAGGATGAAAAGGAAGAGAAAAAGGGTATGTAATATAACACATGTTATCCCTTGGTGAATTCCGTTCTGTTGAGGCCTTGGTGTTCAGTCAGTTATTCGAAAATAGCGTTTTACACGTTTAAAGTTCTAACAAAAATCCAGAAAAACATAATTAAGACGAAATATACACTGGATATGTAAAACACATTGTATTCTTCTGTCTTCCAGAATATGTGAGTCCTAACATCATGGAAAAACTTTGGCCGGTTAGATCTGAGCAGAAAAATATGTAAATATATTAATATATGAATAAATATATGCCTTATGGCATATTACACAATTAAAAAATCAACAAAAAACTCTTCGGGATAAATATTGCAATTTACTAAATTGTTTGCCTATTTATAATAGTTCATTGAATAACCAAAATATTTTGCAGAGAAATGGATTTATTGATTTTTTACTTGTGCATATTGTATTCTACCCAGATATAGCCGGCCAAAGGTTTTCCTAGTTGATACACACAGATTTTCTCTGATGAAAGAATACAATGTACAGTGCCGTTCAATTGAAAGTAAACGACTCTTATGAGAAATTTTGGAAATTTTCCCATTGTAAAGCAGGCTTTTGTAAACAGATCACATTCAAAATTATTTCAGGTTGAAGTATCTGTCAGTTATAGGGTGACAGCATTTTATATACAGTATTTATTAAGGAAAATCTATATGGTAAGGACGTCTCTTGTAAAAAATCTCTTGTAATTAAACTAAACGTCTCTTGTAATTAAACGTCTCTTGTAATTAAATTAACAAACTGAGAACTTAAGAAAATTACTATGAATTAATATTTGGTCCAAGCACCATTCGCGTTTATAACTTTTTGAAGCCTATTTCTCATAGACAATATTAGTGTCCTGGTGTATTCCTCGCCAATATTTTCCCAGGCATTTTCAATCGCCAACCACAGTTCTTTTACGTTCGCTGGTTGGAAATTTCTGCTATACATGTCTTTTTCCATTTGTGCCCATACATTTTCTATCGGATTTAAATCCGGCGATTTAGAGGGCCAAGGAAGAGTGTTAATATGGTTTGTATTCAGCCATTCACTAACAACTCGTGATTTGTGAATAGAGGAATTATCCTGAAATATAAATTTAATTGAAATATGGAAAAAGGAAAGAGGAAATAAAAATATTTTCCTGCTGGAAAGTGAAGTTCTCGGAATATAAAATGGAAACGGAAGGTAACATAACATATTCCAAAATGAGAGCGTAGCTTTGACCAGTAAGACGCTCTCTGATTCTCCAAGTAACACCTGCTCCTTGGCAACATATCCATCCCCACACGTTGATGGAGAAGCGACCACTACGAGCTGTAGGATTTATATAGCGCTCTTCATATCGGCAATTTCTTGGGCGGTATACACGCACAGAGCCATCATAGCAGGATTGAAAAACTTTTTCGTCTGAAAAAATTGTGTTGCCCCAAAAGTCCTGTGGCACACCGACAAATTGGTTGGCAAAGTTTAACCTCTGCTCCTTATGCCGTGGCAACAGAGCAACTTTATTTGCAGTCGAAAAATTCTTCAGCTCAGATGCTCTGATACGTCGTCTTGCGGTTTCCACCGAAGCAGGAAAATGTGTTAAGGAGCAGGCAGTCACTGCTGTATCAAAAGGATTCTGTCGGAGGTGGTCAAGGACAAGTTCGTCTTCCTCCATAGTACTGAATTTCTGACGGCCCCCTCTATGGACGTACTCAACAGTTCCTTCTGCATTCCATTTTTGCTTAATTTTGTAAATGCAACCTTTCTTACATTCAAAGTATCTGCAAATGCTTGCATTGAGCATCCGTTCTGCAGTAACATCATAGCTCTCATTTTTTGCGGTTCAGTTAAGGGCGGCATAATATTAATAATAATAATTATAAGGAAAACTTCATAATATAGAATAATTATTAGTAAACTGACAAATAAAATTGACAATCAAGTTTTGATTACCTGAAACCTGTTTCACATTAATTTAAAAAATCGTTTACTTTCAATTGAACAGCACTGTACATATTTCGTCTTAATTATAATTTTATTGTAAAAATTTGATTGATTTTTTGTAAAAATTTTTAATTAAAAGCGCATTTTTCGGGCACAACCCTTATTTACGTGCAATTTTCCGCAATACCTGACAAGGAAATGCATAATTTTTTTGCTCAGGAGGTAGCCCTGGGCCTTCCGCAGAGGGCCGTATTTGCAGTTTTGAGAAAAATTTCGCAATTTGTCCCGGAGATCCCAGCAGCAAAACAAGGTCACGTTTGGCCGGGATTTCCGATTTGCATTAAACGTAGCCGACCAAAGGTTTTTCTTGAAGTTATGAGGCTCATATGTTTTTGGGCAACAGCCCTTATTTACGTGTTAATTTTCTCAATACCTGACACGGAAATCAATATTTTTTGCTCAGTACGCACCCTGTGCGTTTCGAAGAGGGTCGTATATGTAGCTTTAAGATATATTCGGATTTAGTCCCGGAGAGACCAGTTCAAAGACAAAAGACAAGTTCACTCTTTGGCGGGACTCCGTAGCGCTGTTTTAACTGGGGTGATTGTTAAGATCGGATATCGGAGCAGTTCTTCCTCCTTTTCTATTGCGGCCTTTTTCATAGTAACGTTATAGTTAACTTAATATGACTTAATAGGAATTCATTTTCCTGCATAAATTCTATATTCACTATGTACTATTAAAAAATATAAAGTTAGGTTATATATTTACTTTTCTGACCCCATACTGTAGCAACGTCTAATGCAAAATATCCCAGTATTTTTCGTTTTCTGCATACGGTTCTTGGTTGTATTACCTGTATTATCATATAATTAGTCAAGATCCTGATTCTAATAAATTAAATTAGATTCCTCACCGTAAATGTTATAGTTTTCTCGATTATCTTTTGAAATGTAGTAAAAAATTCATATACAAAATACTAAAACAGAAATTATTATTATTATTATTATTAGTCCTTAATGATAAACAATCTGATTACCTCATTATAGAAAGGACAATCTGACTCGTATCTCACTGCGGTACATCTCTTTTTATTGTCCACTTTAACTATTATAGCCGAATCCATATTTGGCCATATATAATGTCTACCTTCCAGTATTGTAACAGTTATTAGAAAAGTTTGCTCGTTTTCACAAATTTTCTCCATATTATTTTAGTTTAATAAACGCACAAAAACAGTGTCAGAATGACATATGAGACGTTTACTTATTTTATTGTACTAGTTCAGTACATGACATTATCCATCAGGATACGACGCAGGATTGGAAAAAAACGCGTGAATTTGGACTTTGGACGGACTCCGCTGAAATAGGACTTAAATGAAAGATCTTAACGTATATACGGGTCTATTCTTATTAGCAATGTTAAAAATAAACGGAGCAGAAAATCCGTTAAAAAAATTAACGGAAAATTTGAACAGAAACGCTATTCTCATTGTCCCAAATTAAATTGTATTATGTTAAAATTAACCAAAACCCGTTTATTTTAAAAGGGTGGTTAGATGGATCGTTTAATAATGTAACAGGCCGTTTGTTCAGTTTGTTGACATTTGAAAGTGTGGTTATGTGCAGTTGTGAAATAAAACTTTACTGTGTGAACAAGAACAAGAGTGGTTAGGTACCCATTATGTGGTTTAATATTTGAATAATAGTTTTTTTTTGAATGAATAATAGTTTTCAAGTTTACAAAAAAACTACATGACATGTAACTATATAAAATATCCATTCCGAAGGAATAATGTTCGACAACGCCAACGACATCTTAGGGGCACATCAAATCCATTCGAAGTGCCTAATTAAATTTAAGTAAATTTGCAGTGAGACAATTTATTGAAGAAATAAGTCTGTTTATGGATGAAGGAGCTAATGTAACAAAATTCCCAGTGCTTTTACAGGTAAGTCCTTTTCACCTAATCAATAGTAATTTATTTAATGCACTTTATCTCAGGTATTGGCAGCGTTCAACTTTTTGGAAAGGGTTTATACTAGCTGGGGGTTGGACAATCATTTAATCTTAGTACGAGTCAACAATAAGTAAGCTGGGCGATATCAGAAGCAATACAACAGGCAATACAACATATTTCAAATCATTGGAACAAGTTTCTAATGACTGCAGAAATATATAATCAAAGGGAAGTAACTATATATAATATATATATATATATATATATATATATATATATATATATATATATATATATATATATATATATATATATATATATATATATATATATATATATATATATATATATCATGTTTATCTGTATGCTGGCATGTTCGTAAATTATTTTAAGAAATAAAACTACAACATATTTAACAGGGTTAAGAACCCTTAAACATTCCACATTAAATTTCCTAGCTTATTTAAGAGTATTTTCCTGTAGTTTCATAGATTTTCCTGGACAGTGAATTTACTTTTACTTGGCTCCTAAGTCTTCTGACTTAAACTCGTTGGATTTTTCTCTGTGGGCTCATTTCAAGCAACTGTCATTTCTCTAGTTAGGTACGTTTTTAAATATTTATTATTGAATTAAATATGTAGTTCAGGGTCTAAAACATTAGTCTTATATTTTTTTGCATGTTTAATCGGTGCCTGGACATTTTTTACACTTATTATAATTCACCACTTTAAAGTTTACTTAAGTACCTGAACTGGTTTGAGAAATTATAGAAATAATTCGTTTTTAAAAGTGATTATTTCTGTATTTGATTATTAAATATTTGTGTACTTTCATTGTATTTTATCATTGTATTTTATATATAAAATAAAATATAATTTGACAAAACATGTACTTTATTCCTTAAATAGTACCTATCACCATTAATTATCATTATCATCACAAGTAAGTATTTTATTCTACAAAACAAAATCACATTATTTCTAAAAGAAATTAACATCAAATATATTATACATATAAAGATGTAGCGAAAGGTACCTACCTACTAATAGTTAATAACATGGATTAATGATTAATAGTCAGAAAAAATAGTAAATTATCTAAGTAAAGGGCGCGCCACCACAAATTCACCCTTCTTT